>CM039679.1:301255927-301839369 GCA_022537955.1 Schmidtea mediterranea | reverse complement strand
TATTAAGTTCTTGTTCTTGCCATCCTTATATCAATAACCTCCCTTTTCTCATTGGTATATCGATGTCTGTGTCTTTTCCATATGGCTCTTTTATTTACTGTTGTTGTCGAAGATTTTCATACGTTCGTTTCTATGAATTCGATTATGTTTTCAAACTTCCTCTCTTCCTTCTGCTCGTTTCTCAATTTTGTTGAAATCGATATCTTCTGCGATTATCATGCCATATCGCTTACATCGTGATCCATTAGCGTTCCTCAAACACAAATCTGTGACATGCCCAATCGTGCGTTAGCGCTTTGGCTTTTCCTGATTTGAATTATATACGGCGAGTATTCTTTCCAACTGCATCGCCCATCTACATTAATTCCTACCGGAGGGTTCTTTGGCTGTTGACCCAACCATACTAAATGGTTCGCGATGATCTTGTGCTGTGTATAGTATCTGCGTGGACCCATAACAAATACTTGAAGTGTTTAATACTTGCGATTGATTGCTAAAATGCCTCTCTTTCCAGTCACAGAGTAGTTCTTTTCATGTTTCCTTGAATGTTCGACTGTAATTATCCAATACTCTTTTCTCTTTTCTCATCTATCCCATTGCCTAGGACTGCTCCAGATGCAATTCCGCTTGCGTCTGGTCGCTAACAAAAACGTTTCTTGAAATCTGCGGTGTACGAGTACTTGTGCCTGATATCAGTTTATCTCTGGCAGTGTTTCGAAGGCTGTTTGTTTGCTTCTTTTTCCCATATAAATGGGGTATCTTTCTTTGTTAGTTCTTGTATTGTTTTTGCAATTGCCGTTGCCATAATTCTTGATCGAACTTCGGTACGTATCCACATAGCTAAGGAATTCTTGCACTTGTGTGACTGGTCTTGGTGCAGGGGCATTCTATCTTTTCAATGTTTTCTTGGATCTGCGTTATTACCTTTTGCCGACACAATATGTCCCTAAGCAAGGGTAACTTTTCTTTGCCCAATACGATTTGACGGTTTCAATTTCAATTTCCATTGTCCTCAGTCAACGAATACCATTACGGGATATCTTTTAAATGTTTGCTCGAAGGGCTAGGTAAATTAATAAATCATCAATAGTATACCATACATTGGTTTGACGCCGTGTGTTACGAAGTTCATGGCCATCTCTGGAATTGAGGCTGGTCGTTATTAGTCCGAACGGCATTTCTTAATTTGATATAGATCTTTTCCGATTGGGTAAAAGGCATTTCTTTTCTCTCTGCTCTTCTTCTTTGACTTTTATTTGCCCAATAACCAATTTTTAAATCTAGCGATGTTAAAATAAGCTGCTCGTGTAATGTTTGTAAGCATCTCGTTTATATCTGGTAGCGCGTATGCATCCCGTTTTGCTTACCGGCGTTGATCGTCGATAATCTATACAGAACCGTTTGTGTTCCGTTTTTTTTCTTTACCATGACCAGCTGGGAATTGCCATGGCGAGCAACTTTGGCTTCGATCACTCCTGCGTCTAACATCTTTTGAACTTCTTTTTCTGCTTCTGGTTTTTCGAAGCTTCCTGCCAATCAGATATGGCCGTAGTTGTTATTGGGTATCGGTCTGTAGTGGTAATCGTGGTGTTGCTTACGTCGCTTGCCTTACCGGGAGATCTAAGTCAGATGCCGCAAATAGTATCCTTTAAATTCCATTAGCAGTTTCTGTAATTGCCTTTTTTCGAGCTTCGTTTAGATAGCTACTGCAATTGTCCATAATTCTTCCTCATTTCCTTCAGTTTTGTTGTTGTGGAAGTCAAATGTCCATCATCGGTGTTAGTTTTCCCAATCTTTCGTTTTCATTAGACCTAAACTCTAATCTTCCTCGTCAAAATTTTGTAATGTGATCGGAATTTCATTGTTGTCGTTTAACATACCACTATTTCTCTGGCCTAATGGCAGTTCTCTTTTTCTCGAATTTGTGATTTAGGTTCAAAAATCATCTCCTCTGGTTTCCTCATCACTTTGCACATACAAATCATTTGTGGTGCGCCTGGCACTTATATTTCCTGCATCATCTCACTTCTTGATTCTTAACATACATATTCGTCCGGTTTTATCTCTCAGCTCCTCGATCCCTAGAATGCTATTATTATCTCTTTTTAATAATTCTGCGCCATAACGATCTGTTCCAATTATACGAATCTGCGCTCAGTCTCCTCGATTTTACTGCTAGGACGTATTGATTTTACATTTTTTATATTCTATTACGGACCAGATTTTTCCGATGATCGCTACTGATTCCTTGCTTGCAAGTTATACATCCATGTTAGCTTCTTCTATACATGGCCACAAATCTCCTTGGTATTTTATCCATTTTTATTGCTTTGAGGATGTTTGCTCCGGTATCAATTCATTGCTTTTACTACCCCATTTATTTCTTATGGGTACCGCTTAATGTTGTCCAGCTAATGTTTGCCAACATAGCGGATAGTCGAGTTTCTGGATCCTGGATTCCACACTCTCGATCTCTTGGGTTATCTTGGTACTAAAATCTGCCAATTTGGCTCGTATTGGTGTTCGCGATAAATGCTTTCGTAATGTTGTTGGTCTTGGTATCGGTACGTGTCGTCTCATTACTGGTGCGGTTTCTTCTTCTACCGATGATGTGCTTTCTTTAAACATTCATCTATACTGGCTGGCTGGCATGGATTGTAATGGATCCACTATGTCTTGTCTTTTCTGTCTTCCCATGTTTGAGGTGCTCTTGAGGTTAGCATCTGTGTTCCTCCTTGTTTTTCGTCTTGTCGGTTGTTATCACTGCTATCATCTCTGAAGTTTATCCATCGTTTCCAGTTACTCGTTTTTCGGTCGCCTTCATTCTGTTTTTCTCGGCTCTTAATTCATTATTGCTTTAAATTTTTTCGTCCAAACCTTCTTCATCGGTACCGTTCATTTTCGTTAGAATTCCTACTATCTCTTTATCTTGTGGATATCTTTTGATGATCACATGTACAAAATACCTTGTTTTGCTAAAACTGGTGGAAACCAATTGCATTTTCCAGTCTGATTTTCCTTTCTCTTTTGTAAAATATCGAAACTGCTAACATTTGTGTTAGCGCATCACTCTTACGATTTGAATAATAAGATTATTCCTAAAATTCCTGCCATCCATTTGGCTCCGGGAAGATTAAGAATCTTCTCCACATGCTTCATCATTGTTTGCTGATTTGCGGATTGAAAATGATCTCGCGTGGGATTTCGTAACAATTCGTAGTTGGCGTTTCTCGGTCCATAGTGCTTACCTACCCGTTATCTCACCAAATGTTGTTATAACTATTTGCTGCCTTGTTGTGCTTGGAATAATAAATGTTCTCTGGCCTCTTCCAGATCTTTCGTTTGGTCATATTCCGCTCTGGATATATCTACTGTTTGAATTTCTTGCTTCGCTGGCCAATTCTGGTAAGTCCAAATATTTTTGGGCGGTGCTACGATTACTCGAGGTGGAATTGTAACCAACTTCCATTCTCTTAATTTCGAATAATGGTCCATATACATTACTACACTGAACATATTTTGGGCTTACGAATTTCTCCTGGATTTATCATCCTTGTTACTGGTTGAGCGAATCTGATTTTTCCTTTATGCATTATTTCTAATTCATTTATGCATTTATTCTCTTGCGAATTGTTGGGATTCTCTGCGTAGTTTTTGCAATTTGTCTTTTCGCAATTTGTACTATGTATACATAACTTTCCCAACGATTCTTCGACAATATCCTTCTTGGGAGTGGTAATAGCGCGAATTTGCGTTTTATCTGGGATTCGTGATTGCCATTGCCAATTTTGTTTTTAAATTTCTCTGGTTTCAGGATACAATCATTTTACTAAAATCGCTAGGTAGATTTTTTCTGGGTTTGACGCCAATCCTTTGTGATATAGCGAAATCCATCTTGTTTCGTATATAGAGATATAGTTTTCACATCTTTTGGGATCTATTTGGCGCTTTTGCGTTTCGGTATTGCTGTTCGCGAGTAAACAATATTCCTTTTATAGTTTGGTACTGCGCTACCATTTCGTTCGCATTTACTCACCATTCGTTCCTTTATATTAAATCTCATCCGATAGTGGTATCGGTTGATATTATACTGTCTGCGTGTGACCATCTGATCCGTAAGTCGGGGGTGATTCGTCGGGTTTCCGATTCTTCCGTTCTCCCGTATTCATCTAATGCGCTCTTTGCGGTTGTTAGTTTCTGTTCACTGTGCACTCGTCCTCTGCACTTCATCAAATATGCGCTCTTCAATAAGGTGAGTCTACAAGTTCTGGTATCGGCGTGGATTATACGATCGGTTGACTTCTCCGTATTACATGATCTATCGTTGTAGACATTGTGGAGATACTTTTTCATTGCCTTGCGTGGTCTGGATCAAAATATCCTTGGATATTTCGTCCAACTTTACTTGATAGTTTCAATCACTACTACTCCTTTGACTAATTGATTAAGGTAGAGTGTACTCTCCTCCTTGACATTTTCTCTCCAGCCGGTATTCTTTCCCGCAGCGTCGATACTCGGGTTATTTATTTTTCCTTCCTCGGCCTGCTACATCACTCGTCCAGCCGTATGAGATGCGTCCTTGTCGTGAATCCTTTCTTCACATTCGCTCCGTGTTACTGATACTACTGTTGTTTCCGTTTCCAGCTTTCTATAATTGTTGATATGTGAGTGCATGTCCGCAATGATGCCACGATTTTTTTCCCCTTTTGGTTACTGAACATTCCTTAATTTCCGTCTTGATGAAATTCTACGCTTATACGACACTGCTGTAGCTGTGTCTGTAATTTACCGCGGGGGGTTTGCAGCTTTGCACTCTTCCGTCTTCTTAATGAATATTATGCCAATCTTCGTATATTATCACAAATCGTATACTACGAACAACGCGTTCTACTTCCTTTTACGCACATCGTCCATATGAGTCATTGTAGTGATTATCGCATTCATCCCTTTTCTGGCTGTTTTTGGATCACTTGGCATTATCGTCGGTCTCAAATTCCTGTTAATTAAACTCTTTTCAACTTTGCTCTGCATTATTTCAGGGTTTGATCATCTTACTTACCAAATTTATAAAAGCTTGCCATCCACCTTGAGTCAGATGAATGCGCTCAATTACTTTCTGATTAATGTCTGCTTATTGCCAAATTCAATCCGCTTTGGCCGTTGCTATCTTGAGTTCGTTTTCTGATATCACTATCGTATTATACATCAGGGCTATTGCCATTCCTAACCAAATATCTGTTTGGCGGTCGTCTGATCGTTTCGTTACCGGTGATTTTTATTATCAACAGTAATTCCTCTTGGATCTCTAGTTGTGGTTCGTTACTTTTATTCCATTATTTTATTTTATTATTGATTTTAATTGCTGCCCAAAAGGCTGTTTCGGCTTCCGTTCGGATATTATTAGTTTAAATTTCTCTTTATTTCTGCGATTTTGTTCAATCCAAGCATATCAGATTATCAGTCTGTTAATCCACTTTGCTCCTTGTTCTTGGCCTTTTAGTTTTCCTTGCTAACTGTTTTGTTACTTGACTGAGCTTGTTTAATTTTGTGTCTAACTTTGTCCATCTGCATTTGTTCTTTAGTTTTCCTTTCTGGAGCTGCGTTTATCCATTTTCGGTCCTGCCTCTAGATTTTTCTTTTCCATTGCTGTACCCGTTTTCCTTTCGTTTAGGTTTTTCATCTGCGTTTCTCTGGGGATGTTGTGGCCCTCGGTTCATTTATCCAATTGGATCCCAATTCGTCTCCTGTTGAGTTTCGGCGTCTTCTTCTGCTTTTATTTTCCTCTTTCGGTATCTGCTCTATAATTTCGACTGGTTGTCTTTGACCACCGATACTAGTTCGTCTGGTTCATCTGTTAATATATCGTTTTCGTTTTCTGTCATAAACAAATCTCTTGATTCCGGTATTCTCCTGGTTGTTTCCTCATACACAATGTCATTTAGATCATTCAGTATCTCTTCATCTCCTGTTGTGATGACGATTACTTCATCTGCTGCAGGTGGAACTTCTGGCGTATTTAGACTTTCTTGTCGTCCTATTGGCGTTTTCGTTTTGATTTCCCTTTTGTTGAGTTCTCTACCCGCGATCTTTGCTACTGTTAATATATTTATTAGTCCCAGTTGCATTTGCGTAACTCCAATTTCAAGATCGTCGTCTAATGATCGTCCTTCGTATTGTAAATGAAATGGCGGTTCGTACGGTATTCTCTTTTTTACTTCACTTACTTTGGCAGTGATATAAAATTCCCTTTCAATTGGTTCGAAATCTGGCATCATAATTTTTAGACTATACTTCTCTATCGTTTCGGCTGCCCATTCGGTATGTTTCCATTTTCGGATGATTTCTCGGAATTGCTCTGGGTACCCATGCATACATTCTCCGATACTCCTCTATTTCCTTTACAATATTTCGCAAGTTCTCTACTCTGCTACAAGAATCGATTATCCACTTTGCTAAATCTGTTACAGCGCGCCTTTGATTCTTTGCTCCAGTTCTCAATATTGCTGCTAATTCTCTACATTTTTGCGTTTCTGTTAATCTTGTTAATCCTTCCTCCACAGGGTCGTCTATATCTGTGGGCAAATATCTTGTTCCTGGAATTCGTTTTTCAAGCACACTGATTCGCGGTCTCGCTTGTTCTTGTTGGATTCGCAATTTCATTTCTCGTTCCGTTTCTACTTCGATCGTAATATATATCGTATCATCTTTTACAAATTGGGGTGTTACATATTTTTTCAACAGAAATTGTGGTACTCCTCCTGCAACATTTTCAGTGGATTTTGGCTTCTGGCTTATCATCGATCTTGGGTCTACTCCCAATTTTTCGCTGTGTCGCTCTTCCCATTTTCCGGGTTTAGCGATTGAAATTGTGACTTTTCGATTAAATGGCCATTCTAACTTGCCGTCATATCTACCTCTTGCTAATAGAAAATATACTGATAGATATTTTCCTTTTCCTACCCCATCTCCGTTTGGGTATACTCTCAATTTCATCCGGTATCCTCCGATTTCTGTATAGAATTGATGACTTGTGATACCGATGATTTTCTCTTCTTCAGCCGATTTTACTTTCTCAGCCCATCCACCTATTTTCCATGTGTATGGGGCTAGTCGAGCTCTATCGTTTATTTCCTCGTCTTCTTCTGGTTGCCATTCCATTTCGTTTATCATTTCCTCTGGTAGGTTTTCGTATGGCTCATCTTCATATAACTCTAAGGTTGTCTCATTAGCTGCGTCTTCTGGCGCTTCTCCTGGTATATATTTTCTCCACTTTGGTTCGGTTCTCCCCGTTTTCCATTTCCACTCTTTTGTCTTTTCCTCATACGCCTTCTTCCATGGTGTTGATCGGCATCGCGAATCGTCTATCGGTTGTAGTTTTGTGCTCAACTTCGCATCTTGTCTCCATAACTGGTAGATGGTTAATATTTGGTCCATCTTTCTTTTCATTTCCTCTTGAAATTCTTGGATCTGTTGTTCCCTTTTTGTCGTATTTTTTCTCTCTGGTTCATCCATGGCTATGATATTAATGGTTTGTCCGTCTTCCCATATACCTAATTCGTATATCGGGGTTCGTTCTCGCGGACTTATTTGTCGTTTGTGATAAATTATTGCTACGTCCTCTACCATGCCGTCGTCACTGCTTTCGATTATCGGTTGTATAATTTCTCGATTTATTCGTCGGTATAATTCGTGCATTTGACAATCGGGATCTACCAGTATTTCTTTTATTTCATCATTTGGTAACTTTATTCTTATCTTTATTGGTTCATCTCCTCTCATATTTCTCTGATGCTCTCCATATTTGGCTATCAACTCATCTGTTCTCTCGTTATCGAATCTCATTATGTCTGTGTCCCGTACAGCTTCTACGAACGTTTTCATTGAGATCGGTCTCGTTAATGATAATCGATTAATATATTTTCTAGCCTGGTCTATGGCTTGTTCTGTCATTTTAATCTGGTTTTGCCTCATTATCTTTTGTCTCTCTTTTTCTAATCCAGGTTTTATTTCTTTGTTGTACAATATTTGAATTTTCTGCCATATCTCTGCTGTCGTTTCTTCGGTTTCACTTTTGTTTAATGTTACCACATTTATTCCGTTTGGCCATATTAGAGCATCCGCGAGGTGTATGTCTCGCTTTATTTTCCTTGCTTGGTAATATAAAGGTTTGTTTTTATAGCTGGGTCCTAGCTTTTTCACTACCCAATCATACAACTCGTTTGTGCTTTCGCCTCTTGTTGCTATTATCTATCTTGGTATCTCTGGAAAATCAATAATTACCTGATACTCTTCTCTATCATATTCTTTCAGATTCTCTTGGTACTTTTTTTATCATGTCTTTCCATGATGCCGTAAATGTACCATTATCTTGTTGATATCCTTTCGCAATTAGTTTCATTATTCTGCTGTATGCGGTTGTATCTCTGAGGTTTAGGAACATTTGATTTCGATCTACTTCTTCTACAATCTCGTTGATTTCTTTTTAATATCTCGGTTTCATCTTCTCTTGGCACATTCGTTTCCATTTCCTCCAAATCGGATTTTGATTCATCTTTATATGGTTTATTTTCCTCGCATGATTGAAATATTTCTCCGCCCAGACTACTTATCTCGCTTTCGTCTTCGTCTGTTTGGTCGTCTGGTATTTGTCTCAGCATATTAATATGTGGTTGTTCCTCTTCTTTCTTTATCTTTGTTGGCCCTTTTGTTTGGAACCATATCTCTTTTATTCTGTTCTCGATTTGAGTTTCACTCCACGTGGGCTTTTCTTTTCTGATTCTTGTTTCTATTTTTTGTAGCAGTATCCTCTGGATTCGATTTTTCGTTATTATTGGTTCTGATGTCCTTTCTTTTTCTTGTGCCGTTGATGCTTCCTGCTCATCTTTTTGCAGTTTTAATTCTGGCTCTTTCATTTCTTGTGATAGCACTTTCTTTGCCATCACTTCTATTTTTTGGTCTAATGCTTGCTCTTGTTCTAAATGTTTCAGCGCTCCGTCTATTTTTTAATATTAGTGCCTTCTTTCTTAGTTCCGCTTTCTCTTGTTTCAGGATTGCTTCTTTTTCTTTTAATTGATCCTCCTCTTGTTCTAAAGCTTCCTCCTGCTTTATTTTTTCGAGTGTACTTTCTATCTTTTGTGCCATAATTTCATTTTCGAGTTCGTCTATTTCGTACACTAATGTTTCCTTGTTTTGATCCTCCGTTATCATCATCTCTGCTCGATTACTCCCTTGAGTTTCTGGTTCGTCTGATTTCTCAGTTGTCATTTCTTTTAATTGTCGACGTCTCTGTTTTTCCTCCTCTGCAAATTCTTTGATGGCCTCTATTTTCTCCATCGTATTTAATTCGATTGTTTTCTCATTATCGGTTATCATATTTCCTCCCCCCTTCGTTTTCAACACACTGCTCCGCAGTGTGAATTTCATCTGGAATTTCCATCCTCATCATATTAATTCTTTTCGGGGTTTGTTTTCGATTTTCCCATCTTTGCTGGATTTCCTGGGCTTCCTCTGTTTGTAGTCTTTGCCATTCAGCTTGTTGTTGCTCTTGATATTCTCTAGTTCGCAGCTCTTGAATCTCCTCATTGCTTCTCATTACGTTGATTCGTTGTTGTTGTATATTGGTGGGCATTTGTTGCATCATCTCTTTTAATTCCATGGGCATTCGTTGTAGTGTTTCTCGTAGCATATCTATTTCCTGCATCACGTTAATTTGTGGATTTCTCATAGGATTATTATTTGGTCTTGGTTGATTTGATTCTCTTCTTATGTTACATTGCCTTGCGAGGTGTCCTTGTTGACCACAATTGTAACATGCTTTGCTATTAAGTTGTCTACATATTTTCTCAGTATGCCCTCGTTTACCACATATCTGGCAGTTGTAATTTCGGAAACAATTTTCTGACCGGTGTCCTATTTTTTGACATGTGGAGCATTTTTCGTTTGCATTTGGATTGTTCCTGAAATTATTATTATAACTTACTTGGTTATTACCTCTATCCTCCGGATTTCTCGTTGCTGGTGGCTTGAACATCTGCTGTGCTCTTGGAATGAATTGATTCATAGCTGGATTGATATTGTTGTTTTGATTGTTGGCATTGACTGTTGATGTTGTTGGTTCTGTGGCCAAGACTGCCACTTGATATCCCAGTCCCAGATGGGCTTCACATCTATTTGCGATTGCTACTGCTTTATCTAATGTTTCTGGTGCCAAGCATCCAAGGTTGGCTCGTATGTCTTCTCTTTTAATTCCTCTTATGAAGACGTCTACCATTTTATCTTCGGGCAAATCTGTTTCTCCGAAGGCTTCTTTACATAATTTCTTTAGTTCACAGGCGTATACTGCATTTGATTCATCTTGTCTTTTGTTTTCGGTGTAGGAAGTCCAATATCTTCCTGTTTCCCTTTTTCTCTATTCCGAATATCTTTATTAAGAACTCTTTAATTTTTGTCCATGTTGTCAATTTCGTAGCGTCTCTTGCTTCTTCCACGAATACATCCTGTGCGCTCCCTTTCAGATACAAGGGTAGTCGCTCTTTTACTTTTTGATCTGTCCAGTGACAAATATTTTTTATACACTTCAAATTCCTTTATAAACGTATCCAATTTGTTGAGACTACCATCGAATGGTTCTCCTCTAAACTTTTCTCTGAATTCTCCTACCATTGCATTATTGTTATTCGACATTGTATTTGCATCTGGGATGGAAGAATTTATAGAAGTTGTCATGTTTGGATTGTTGTCTAGATCTTCTTCGTTCACTGATTCTATTGTTGCCAACTGGTTTTCGATATTACGTAATTCGTTCTCTTCGCTGCTATTAAATTCAAAATCGGTCAATCCGCTATCTGTGCCGGTTCCGGTTGCAGTTGATACTTTGGTATTAACACTTCTACTGTTGCGAACTTTTTTCTTTTCTTCCGCTTTTAATAAACTCTTTTAGTTATGCTCTTTGCTTTTGCTTCTCGTATGGTTGCTGATGCTATCAATGTTTACGGTTATTCGTTTACTTGACTGGTTTCTCTTCTCTTGCTTTGGTTGCTTTGAAACTTCTGTTTGCTTATTGCTCGTAACTACTCTGACGTTTATTCCAAATTCTTTTCTTTATTATCTTTTGATTTGTCGTTTGCTCTGAAATATCTTCTATTTGCTTTGCTTTGCACTTGACTTGGATTGCTTTGTTTGGCTATTGATTCCTAAAAATAAATGACACTCCAATATTCTATACTCTATACTAATTTCTCCTCCGTTTACCATACTATATACGTTATCATCCCTTGTTCGCATTTATCGTGGTGGTCTTCTTTATCTGACTCACCCCCCTCATTTTAAGTCTATTTTTAATTATCTATACCTCGTAATAATTATCTATTAATCTCGTATCAATTATCTATATAGTCTTATCAGTTATCTATATAGTCGTATCAATTATCTATATCATAATATCACTAATATAAAATCATCATATTCATATTCTCATTCATTCCATTAATTATTTTTCCTATGTCTCCCGAAAAATTCGTTACTTAATCCTCGGTCGCTGGCGCTCTATGCCCTCTATAATTTCCGTTGGCTCTTCGGCCTTCGGCTTTAACTGGTCATCTGTGACCTTTAATATCTATCCATAATCATATTTCATCCTTACTCATATTATATCTTATCTGGCACTCTATTGCCTCTAATATCTCATCTGGCACTCTATGGCCTCTAATATCTAATCATAATCATCTGGCACTCTATGGCCTCTAATATCTAATCATAATCATCTGGCACTCTATGGCCTCTAATATCTAATCATAATCTCCGGCACTCTATGGCCTCTAATATCTCATCTGGCACTCTATGGCCTCTAATATCTAATCCGGCACTCTATGGCCTCTAATATCTAATCATAATCATATTCTATCAATTTTATCTTTACTCATATTCGTATTCGTCTTATTCATTTTATCTCTCATTGTTTCACCGGACTTGAGCTCATCAGTGACTTTTGGGTATGTTTGAGGCCTCACACTGACTCTCAAGCCATGGCGTCTTTTGGCCGCGCATTCTTCCGGTTACGCTTTACTCACCGCCATTCGGATATTTGGTACTCGGTGTGGGATCCGGGTTATTGTACCAAACTCCTCGCTGGGCAATAAAAAAACATTCCCTCGGTACTCGGTGTGGGATCCGGGTTGTGTACCTCGGAGAATATAAAAGTATGGAAGTGCCTAGACGTTCAATCAAGCTCCAAAAGCGGTTTACTTGATTTCCCGAATAGTGAAAAGAAAAGGAAGCGATTAAATGTGGGAGCGGAAAATAAACTATCAAATCTCTGCCCGCTCCTTCCATCAGATTTCTCGGCTCAATTCGGCCGCTCTCATCTGGCTTTAGTAGGACATTTTGAGTATGAACCATTTACTGGTTAGTTCACATCTCACCTACCGTTTGGCTCCGATACTCGGTGTGGGATCCGGGTTGTTGTATCGAGTTCCTCCCAGCGAAAAAAAAGAATCGTTCGATACTCGGTGTGTGATCCGGGTTTTTGTATCGAACGGCTCAGCGCCATCAGTCCCTTGGCTGATAACAACCTGAACACGACAGTCCGTAGCTGTCCTCTGGTGCCTCACCACCAGCTAGGGAAAAAGAAGTCATCTCTAGGTACCTTTAATCAAAACTATTAATTCTGTTCCGTGTACACTCTTTCTCTCACCTCTCGGTCTATCTCTTCACTCCCCCCTTCAAAATTTGTGGTAATCGCATCAGCAAGCTCCCCAAAAGAGGTGATCAATCTCCCGCCGGTTACTTGCTGACGTACGCGACTTGGCCTACCAGTTCCTTTCTCAGTAGGGTTGATCAGGGTTTCCCTTGGGTGAGCGTACTATCATTAGATAGCTCAGGTTAACCATTTTTCCTCGTCCTATCTCAATATAATATCAATAAAACAATAATATCAATAAAAACAAAAAGAGTTATACACTAGGAAAACTCGGTTGTCGAAATTTTTCCGTCCAATATTTTGTGTCTCTGTGCATGTGTTTTAATTATTTCCTTAGTTCGGCTTTCATGTATTTGGTCTATTACCTTTATTTATCGTTGTCGGGTGGTTTTATTATCTACAAACATTGCATATTTCTTTTATATTCGTCTTATCATCTAATAATAATTCAAGTACTGCGTAATACACATTTATTTCATTTTATCATAACAATTCATGGAAAGTAAACCGTTAGTCTTTCCTTTATCTTTCGTTGACATAACATGCAGTGCGACTCTTGTGCGCATCCATGACAATAACTCAGGTGTCCGCAAGGTATCACCATTACTCGTGCTTCCTCTGATTTGCACGCATAACATTCTACATAAGCCTTGGTTTGCTCTTTCATTGTTGTTGCAATCTCGTCTTCAATATTTTTGACTTTTTCCATTAACTTGTGCCAGCTTTTCCCAAATTTAGTTATTTCCAATCTCATGGACAGAATTTCGTATATTCTTTCAGTTGTTACATCTTTATCAATATCGTTCAATTTTATTAGTATGCAATGTTCGTCGGAATACAGGTTGGAAATCGTTGATATATCCTCTTTAGCTCGTTTGATTAACTTTTGTTTATTAATTAGTTCCTCAAGATTGTCATTTTCGATGTTTAGAATCCCCTTTAATTTTTCTATTATTTTTGTTGGTTCCATCTAAAATTATTAAATTACCCTTTAGATTTATCTAAATACTAATTAACTAAATTCATTCACCTCTTTAATATATTTTAATTCATTTTATCAACTACTATTTTACTCATTACCTATTGTGCTTTATTCTATTACCGTTGGCTTCCTCTATTTGGTTCCGTTGCTTTCTCTTGTTTATCATTACTCCCCTTACTTACCCCATTTCATTTTATCCCGAATTTTGCCCTTTAATTATGTGTTGTTTGCTTATGCGTTTTGTCATTGTTGTCTTACTGGATGCGGTGTCGTCAAGTGGGTGGGTGTTGAATGTTTGGCGTTGCTATCCCTATAACAATCGTTGTATCAATGGGTTGGTTGTTTTAGATGTAGTCAGCGTGGTTGTTTTTCATTGTTGGTATCGTTATCTTGTAGTCGGGTTGTTCGTTTTTCATCAGTTGTTCTCTGGGTTTTTGTTTCATGACGTTCTCATCTCTCTGGGGTTTTGCAACATATCGTCCCAACATCTCTGTTTAAACTTTAAACATTTGCTTATATTTCCTTGGGTTCTTTGTGAAAACCGTCATTTTATGAGCCCCCAAATTTGTATCTAGTAGTCAGGTTGATCGCTTTTCATCGATTTTTTCAATTTTCTCATCGATCGATTCTCTCATCGATTTTTATATTTAATTTTGTAATCTTTAAACTCTATATAAATTTGTACTTGGTGGGCTAGTCGTTTATTTCCTTGACATTTCCTCTTATCTTGTAGTAAGGTTGTTCGTTTTCCGTCGATCGTTCTCTGTGTTTTGTTTACATCTCTCCGCGGTTCGACAAAATGTCGTCCCGACATTTTCAATTCACACATATGCCTATATTTCCTTGGGTCCTTTGTAAAGATAATCATTCTAATCCCGGCTGAGCCCCCAAATTTGTATGGTGGGTTACAGGGTTTCGCATCTTGCTTAACTTTCAGGTTACCCTAGTAACGCCATACAAAAAGTTGCTGATCGCCACTTGGCACCCGTTGCTAGGCAACGTTGGTAATGTGTTCAAGTGGTGGGTTGCCCGCAAAAATTGAGTACCATGTGCTAGTACTATAGTTGCTCGGACAATCCTCGGGTTCACGAGCTGTCGATAGAAGACCTATGCTCGCTTTACTTGGTCCCTTACATGGAAGCGTGAGTTAAAGGTAGACTGACTAGCGTAGATGAGTTCGCGTCTAACCCACTATGACTGAATACATAAGAGCTAATTTATTCAATGAACAACAGAAAAATGTATATCACTGGTCAGTTAATCCGATCGACTTGCTGCTTGCGCGGCTCGGCGACGGGCCCGTTCCTTACGTCCCGGCCGGCGAAGGGTTTGTTGGATGGCTGTCGACTTTGAGCTTGGTGTGGCACCACCAATGGCACGTTGACTCGGTAGTTGGGATGGGGCGAAGATGAGCGGATACGTTACCGCTTCCCCTTCTCTACAGGCGGCCAGGGCAACTTCTAAACCCCTGATCTGCGTGCGTAGACTTTGGTTGAGCTGACGTTCTTCGGCCCAGCCTTGTTGAGTAGTAGTGAGTCGACGATAAAGTATCTTTGTCCGTTTGGGGTCTAAACAGGTCGCCTTGACCTGTTGCACTTCGCGAGTTAACTGCAGTACCTGGCTGAGTAGTTCCGCGTTTGCCTGCCTAGCGCGGGCCAGCTCATTTTCCATTAGTTTTAGGGCCGGCATTTCTATAAAGAAAAAAAACATTAATTTTGTCTAATATGGAGGACTCTAATTCTTTCAAACATGATCCTAGCGGAAATCTTATTTAAAACAAAATTCTAAGATGACAATTCATTATAATTTATCATTATCAACATCGCTAAAATACAAATGTTAGTTATGATTGTATCTGGGGATTCATGACTCTTCGAGAAATTTCCTGACTCCCTCTTCCGGCGGATAACCGGGAATAATGGGCACTGGTCGTCGGAGGTTGCGTGCCGGTCGAGCCGGGTATATCTCCGCGATGCGTCCGACGAGGATGTCCTCTTCAACGTTGGCAAGGTACATCCTCGCCTTCACAACCTGTAGATCGACCTCCTCCTGGATCTTCTCCCACTGAGCCAGCAGGCTTCGAGCATGGTCGACAATCTCTTCGGCAGGGTACTGTTCCTCCTCTGGCCGGTGGGGGTCATCCCCTCTGCCTAAGATTTGCCACAGAGTTGGGCATGATCTCTTCGGGCGTGGTTCCTCGAGAGTCATTGACGGGCGCGCTCGTTTCCAGGCTCGGCGCCATTCATCGGCCTCTTGTTTCGTAATCCAATTTGGGAGCATGAGTTCTTCTGAAATGAGTTAATATAATATATTCTCGCACTATTTACTCATAGATGAACGTTTAATTCATAATCATAGGCACATATGCTTAAAGTGTTCGTTAATTTCAGGGGGTACATTAATTGATGACGTTAATGTTCGGGAACTTGATTTTTGATATTTGAACTGAAAATCATAGGTGGGTGCGTTCGGGTGACTTCTGTGGTTTCTCTATGTTGGATTTGGGTCGTTTATCCTTTAATATATCACCATAAAATTTATCCGCGTTTATCGTATAGTGGGATCTTATCGGTTTGCATTTGGTTCCCCTATTGTATGATTTGGGTTATCGACGATCTTTGGCGTGTTAGAAATTTTTATTGTTTGCCAAATTGCAACGATTACCTGCACATTTATGGTGCTATTTATTTCTCGAATGGGAGTAATTTCTAGTGTACTCACGAATTTCAAGTATTAATTAAATTGAAACAATTTACTAGTATCTACATAATTTAATTATTTATCAATGTAGACTAATTGTTGACGCATTCGTCATCCGTTAATGTCGAACAGGATGTTTGCCGTCGACATTCGAGAATCCATGTGTTCCAAATGGCGACATCCGTTCGCCCTTTGTGCCGGGTATTTGAATATAGTGAATTTACTATGAACTTTACTTCACTTTCATTAATTTATCATTTGAATCTAAATTATTTATCATTTTAGAGGGCGAAAATTGGAGTTAATTATTCGAATCTAGTTGGTGCCTTTGGGTGATCTTTCTACTATGGGAGTCAGTGCGGCTGTGACATGGATTCGCGGATTTTTCTATGGAGATAGTGAGTTGCATTTTTCTTATCGAATGGTTTATGATTTTACTTCAATGCAGTTATCGCGCTTGGAAAATTTATTCATGTCGCTTATCTGAACACGGTTTTCCGATTTACGTTATTCGAATTCTGATCGATTTAGTGTAAGCTTATAGATGGCAGTTACCAAGGGAGTTTTATGCTAACGGTGGATTTATTCGTGGGTATTTTCATCAATAGATTCTTATTCATTTTTGGTTTTGATTTATTCTGACATTATCTAGACTACTCGAACTTCCTACAAAAGTTAATTGATTTCCTTTGGATTTTCATGCTTAATTACATGATGGCCTTGCCATGATTTTAATTATTAAACGCGCATGGTTTGGGTTTGATTTGGTAACCGATCTCAATTTACCTATAGAATCGTTTCAATCGCAGGTAGTTATCAATTTGAATAATTTGATTTTATCGTGGTTTCACTCTACTTTTTCTACACATTCCTTCAGCTGGATTCGCGGTTCACTCGACCCATCAGTGGGAATTTAGTTAGTCTCATCTCGTGTTAGATATAGTAACCTTTTAATTTACTCGAATTTTTCTTAGTTAGAAACTTTAGGAGGGTTTCTTTACCATTAACTTATGCTAGTACTTTATTTTAATAAGTTCGGATCTTTAAACTAATTTACTCAAAAATTTCAGGATCAAAATTTTCTTTACTGACACTGGATTACTTTAAATTAAACAGTGGTTAATTTAGTTCAAATATATGATTTACTCAAAATCCTTTTGATGATTATCTTCATTAAATTAAATCAAAATGTGGTATTCAATTATTTAGATCAACGGATCAAGTCAATTTGAATTACTTTTAATGTTTATAAAATGAATTGTAGTAGTTTAATGAATGGCTTACCCATTCTTACTTAATACTAAATTAACTCAATTTACTGCGCGATGTATTTATAGCCAGTTTACTTTTACTCCATTATTTAACCAAAGGGATATTGTAACTAAGTTTACTTTTACTCCGTAGTTAATTTAATCTAATCAATGAGATAGTTGTAATCAATTTGCTTTTAATCCATAATTTAACTTAATTTAAGCAATGAGATAATTGTAATTAATTTAGTTTTTAAATCCATAATTTAATTTAATTGAGTTAATTTTCAATCCATAATATAATGCAATTTAATGATTTTGATAGTTATTCCGAAAAAAAACAAATTTAATTTGGTATAGCAATGATCAAATTAATTCAAATTAGTAATTCAGGTTAGTTATATCAACGACTTCAGTTAAATTCATCCCCGTACCTTTTCCCTTTAATAGATCCTAGACGCATTTGTGTTTACATTATATTTATTGAGTGCCCACTGGACTACTCGGTGTGATAAGTTTAAGCCGTATGTAATCTAATTTTAGGTCGAGTTTTCTGAATTGAGAAACGAGGAAGCAGCCAGAGACTTCTTCCTTATTTCTCGCTTCAGCTATAGGGATAAATATTGACGTTACGACCGCTGCGTTGCGCACGCTGAGTCTTCACGGGTGCATATCATTGGCGGTTTTCCACGCTCTTACATGCATCTGCACTATGTTGATTTTTCTATCTTGCGTGATGTGTCGGCTGTGGGCCGGAAAAATTTCGACATTTTAAATTTATAAAAGCATATAAAATAAGTTATATATATTCATAATATTTATTAATTATAAAACAAAAATAACAGGTTACCATTCCAATTCATAAAATAGCATAAATTCATGTATCATACAATAAACCAAAATGCCTCTCTCCCCACGCCGACGTCCGAGCAGAGCTCTATAGAGATGCAAAGAACGGGGCGTGGAAAGAGAGTTCCAAAATCAATGATCCTCACCTAAAAATTCTGTTGCTGAAAAATTCAAAATAAAGTTGAACAACAATCTCAAATAGTTTTAAACTAGTTCAAAATGGTTTTTAATCAGTTTGAAAAATGGTTTGTTTTCAAAAATGGTTTTTAACAATGGTTAGTTTTAATGTGAAAATGGATCAGTATATATACCTAATTTTATGGTGTGTGAAATTTGATGTAGTAAAACAAAATTCGACCTAGTTATTTTCTAGCAAATTCTATTATTTATTTTTATTATTTTTTGATTTATTTTCCTAATTTTTCGTTTAGAATTTTTATTGAACTATTGCTAATTCAAATTATTCGATTTAAATTTCACTTTAATGAACTTTAATTGATTTTTCCAATTTTGTCGAATTTGTTGTGTTTTCTTGTTGTATTTGTGTAGGTATCGTGCGGATCTTGGTGCATTTTGTTGATATTTTAATTTATTTTTATGTTTATTATTTTATTTTTAATTCTTTTATTTCTCAGATTTTTTTATGGTTTACTTGATGTTTCAGTGGGTTTATTTAAATTGCGTGTTATTTTTGCGTGTGTGTTTCTGATCCATTTAAACATTTTTTCGAGGCCGTTTACGTTCTGGCCCAACATAATTAATAAAAATTCGAAAATGCTTACAGAAGCAAAAAGAAAACATAAAGAAATAAAATAAACTTCCAAAACCTTGCAAAATAAGGTTCAGAAAAAACACAGGCAGAAGTGGCGACCAGAAAAACAAATAAAGGGCTAAAAATAATATTATCAGAAAATAATAATAAAAATAAAATCCAAATATAGAATAAAGTATATATCAAAAAATTAAGAAAAATATACAAAAAATAATAAAAATAATTTTAAAGTAATTAAATAATTAAAAAGCCCTAAAAATGGCAGAAAATCGCCTATTGGTCGCACACATGCATACAAATAGTATAAATACAGTGATGAATTTCATAACTTAACTTACAAAAAACACTTTAAAAATTTTGGTTTAACTCTAATGCCATTCAACTATTCAAATTTGAGATAGAAAACACATTCTACGAAAACGTAAGGAACTTTGTTATTGTATAATTCATGTCGTAATTTTTATATGTTTTCTCGTAATATAAGTTCATAATGTCTTATTCTATTCTATGCTAATTAACTATATGTATATTTATAGTCCGACCCATTTAAAATCTACTATATAATACAGTATTGAAATAGAAGGTCCATGGGACGGGTCTCGTGGGCCATGCCTCGTGGATCCCTCGGCAGTCCGCAGTCGGGTCTGGCAATAATGCACAGGACCGCTACGCAGGGCGCCGTTGTACACTCGGGGCGGCTACTGAAATATGTGGCCGGAACGAGTCGAATTAAATTTAGGGAAGATGCGACAGCAGAGTAAGGGGAATTTAAGGACGTTCGTGAACGAACCAGACAGATTTTTGTTTATTGTCGGACAAGGAAATTAAGGAATGGGTAGCAGGGGTAAGGTATTATCACGATTACAAAATTGGAAAAGTTTTACGAATAGAACATAACGGTAGAGAAACTAAATAAACAATCATAATAGTCGTAATATGTGAACGTGATTAGGACATAGATCTATCATTGAACGGGAGTGCCGGCACATAACCTATTTGAACCATTGGCTCACAGAACTTCACTAGACCCTATTCCGCCGAAAATCCACCCCAAATGAGAGATGTTTTTCACACGCACATACCATACATTAAATTACATCAAATCAATCAATATTACATAAAACGAATCAACGCCAATAGTTTGAAATAAATGATGACCGTCACGCACTGATAGACAACAATGTAGTAAATATTGAATGAGTGAATTCACCGCAACTGAGAAAACATTTCTCATAGATACACATTTACCCACCACCATAGATGGGCTAGTACGACCAAATTTTCAATTTATTTAGATCATAAATCGTAAATTTGTTTTCATTTGATCAAATTTAAATAATTTTAACTATTTTCCGAGTAAATAGGGACTGTCCAAAAAGTTTTGATTATAGATACGGATGACTAAATACATTTTTCTTCATAGAATACCCCTTGCCTAAATTATGCGGAGGAGTTAGGCGGTTGTGGTCTCTTTCCCAAGACGACGAATAATTGATAAATCATGATAGAAACGCTAATGTAAACGTCCGTTGACTTCGGTAACAATGTAGGCGGTAAACAAATTTACCTGGATCCCATAATATATGCACGATTCGCCACGATAGGCAGGAAGTGAAATTTTCCAACATTAATGATGCATGATCCGACCAAGGGACGCCGTACCTGCGGTGGCGCTAAAGGATAGGAATGAAATAAGGTCGTCAACCGGCAATACGTCGGAACCCAAAATCTATGTGTAAAGTTACGGATGCAATAGCCATTTGGCCGACATCCCTCCCATTAACTGTGTCAACTATTGCCCGATATGAACCGACTCGACGCCGATAGTTCTAGTAAGCCCAGCTATACTCACAATTTTTACGATGATAAGACCGAAAATTTTAAAATCTCTTTCGAGGACCCCTTCCCGAGGAGTTTGTGCTAATTATCATCACCACACCTCTCAGCGACTCTAAATTTTAAATTCCTTTTCTTTTCTCCAGGATGAATGCGAATAATCAGGACAAGTCCAATGATCTTCCCAGGATCCCCCGTCTTCCTCCTTCCATCATAGCGATTCGTCATCAATACGAGGAGCTAAAGCAGGCACATAGCGAGCTCAAAGTAAAGTACGAACACGTGAAAGGTACCTGGGCCCCGCCCGATACCATTAAAGTACTACGGCGGAAGATAGAGCGACTCACTAGGGCGCGAGATGAATTGATCTCGGAATCCCGCGCTCAACGGTTACTCATCAAGGAACAGTCGACCGCATTGCGACGTGCGTTTACGGACGTGGAGCTCCAGACTCACGTCCCGGGGAGCGTCAGAGCCAGTCAACTGGGCATAATTCCGGTTCACCATCTCCCCGTGGCTGACGCTCTCCCGTTACCTCCTATCGCTAACTCAATAACTCCAGAACTCCGAGCTCTTCCAGAAATGCTAGTTCTTCCCCAACAACCAACCGAGGTCAGGGAGGCCCCTGTACCCACTGCCACTCGCAGGCGACCGAATCGAAATCGGCGACGCCGCGATCGTCGACGTCGAGAGGAAGAACTCGCTAGAGGAATAGGGAACACCACCATCTGGTGTCAAACCGAAGACTTACCACCTCCCTATGAGGAATTTGAACTCCCGGAACTCGACCCGGACATATGCTATGCCCCGAACGTCGTTTTCCGATCACCTGCGCCGTCCATCCACATCAATCTGGTGGACGAAGATCCGAGCTCCTTCCCAGTTTCTCAAATCCTCGATAGACTAGGGCTCGGAATAGAGGACGTAGCCATCCTCACGGGCGAGATGCCTCATAATAGCCCTTCGCGAGAAGTAGCGGGTCCCTCGACCCGGAGAGAGGACATCTGCCGTCAGGCCAGTCCCCCGCCTTATAGACCGGCGAAGAGAAAGTATCTTCCCACGGATATCGACGAGGAAGACTGACGAGAAGACGAAACTAACCCTGAGGAAATGGAGAAAGTCATGTGGATTTCATTTCATTTTCCATGATTTACTATTAACTGTGAATCTTTTCTTTCCATCTCGTTAATTTATATTTCCATAATACAATGTTTTTCGTTTCGTTTTGCTGTCACATTATAATAATCAATTAAATTGGTCCACGAGAGAGGGGTGGGGATGAAAAGCACAACACTCGGTGAATCAATGCGAACTCTGGATAATAACTATGAATTTCTTTCCGCGGGTAAAAGTAGGACGAACCAATGGGAAATAGCATAAGTCCTTCTAGCGGCAGCTAACAACTCGGGGAAGACGAAGGTCCTTCGGGGAGTAGTGCTAGCAATAGCGCTCACCTGCTCGAATGGCATTCGGTCATTGTGTACAGCACCAACGTGATTTCGATCACGGGTACATAATGATTTCTAAAGTTGTGCGGCGCAGCAGGAGATTCTCCCTAGCCATTAATAGTTAAGGTCCCAGCAGTGCGACGAGTACATCTTTGAAATTAATAACTCCTGTGCGTCCAGCACCATTTTCAATGGTATTAATGATTTGGTTTTTTTACTTTATAAAATATATTATTTTTAAACTTAAGTTTTCGGAAAACCTATGTTTTCCGGTTTTTTAACTCCTCGTTTGAAGGTTCTGGTTCCACTGCTCCTGGTAAATTGCAAATGAGGTAAAAAATGAATTTATTTTAAGTACAAATTAAATGTCACATTGATATTTCTTAATCTCCTCAAAAACCTAGAGTTTCGATGGATATTTTTGAAATATCTTAAATGTTGTAGTAATATTAAATTGATTGAATTTCATAAAAAATCTTACGAAATTATTTCTTAATTTTCTCTACAACTCTAAGTACAGTTATTGGTATTTTTTTCAAACATTTTCGGCTTTAATTTAAAAAAAATGGCCTAAAAAGTTACTAAAAATAGTTTTATATAGAGTTTGATCTGAACATTTCTATATTTTGAAAGTTTTTTTTTTCAAATTCCTTCCTTCCTATAATGTAAGATTTTATTCAATTGAACAAATTACATGCAGACACGGGTAAGTATATATGTCACTATATTATAACATTATTGATTTTTTTCATTTTATTATAGCAGTTTGTAATGAACTGAAACAGGTGTAACTGTATTAAACTGAATTAGAGATGCAGAGGTAGACCAGTTGTGCCGGTGTGCATGTAATGCATGTATACTTACTCGTTGGTGTGTGCCATTGTAGATGGAAACATACCTTATCAATATAAATGTACATCAATTTTTCCCTTTGTCTGAATATAGTATAGTATATGTACGTTTGCATGTATGTATGAATGTATTTATGTCTTCTATGAATTACTTCCCTGTTCATCCAATCGCCAAGAAACTCTAAGACAGGGGTTCTTAACCTTTTTTACTTCATACCTCACCTAATATTTAATTTTATGTTCTCACCTCCAGCATAATTAATTTATTTTAAGAAAAGATAAGAAACATAATTAGTGGTATACCAACATTACATATATTATTTTATTTTTACCATTTTAATATATATTTATAAAAAAAATCATATTTAATTCATACTGATATAAAAAATTATATTTTATATTAAATTTCATGTTGACAAAATTTATTTATGTGAAAAATTTAAAGAATAATTTCCAAATCTCATACCTCCCCCAACACATTAGTGTACCTCCCCAAAGGAGGTATACCTCACCGGTTAAGAAACCCTGCTTTAAGAAGACATTCAGTACAGTATTGCGAAGGTTTTAGGAATAAATATTTTTTAAATATCACCCCCTACTACTGACAAAAAATGCAGTAAGCTAAATTATTTAAATTTTAATATTTATTTAAATTTTACTAGATTGAAATTTTTTATAATTATGTAGTGTGTAATTATATACTAAATTTTGAAAATCAAATAAAGTAAATATTTATTTATTCATTTATGTGCATTTATTTACCGATTAAAAATTAAAAATATTTATTTTAATCATTCTTTTACTAAATTGAAAAATTTTAAAATTTTGTAACATTTAGCAAAACAATTGTTGTATATTGGGAATTGAATGATGGTAATCGACAGATCTACACAATGTATCACATTGCCAGAAAACCTTTGTAAGATGACATTGACTAAAGACTAATTGTTTAAAGAATTTATTCATGTGTTCCAAAATACCACGCAAAATTACAAAAATCATCAGTAGTTGTGCAATATTAGCTGCTAAGAACAATGATGTGAATGCCATATATTTCAAAATTCAAAATGGAATACCAGGTGAAACGACAACATATAAGTCCATCGAAAAATCTTAAAACAAAATTCTCGAATTTCTCGTTTCTCTAGATGTGAAAAAAGGTAGAGAAATTAGAAGCTCTAATTACCAATTCTGCTAGCTCATTCTGAAAATCATTCTCTTTCAAACATTTGAGCAACGTTCGGCATTTATTTTATGGTAAATTTCCTATTTCATTTATTTAACCGCGGCTTCCAGCTGCATTTTCGTCCTTATTTACTACTTTTCTTTCCCGGTATTTTAAATTCGACAAACAGTTCTTAACTAGGGCGCACTTCCTTTTGGTGGGTTTCTGGGTTTTGATATTTTGAAACTATATGGTTGTTACCCAGATACCCCATACAACTATTCTTCGCTTACCACTCGGCACCCGTTGCTAAGCAACGTTGGAACTGTGTTCGAGTGGGTAGATCGTCCGCAAAAAGTGAGCGTTATTGCTAATACTATAATTGACCGAACGATCTCTGGGTCCAACGAGCTGTCGATAGAAGACCTGTGCTCGCTTTTGATTCTTAGGTCCCATTATTCTCCTATGTCTTTCAAATGTTAACCTATACTCTCATATCATTCATTGTAATGTCCATTCGCTTGGTCCTTCTTATTATTGTCCATGTTGATGATTTTTTATGGTCTGTAAACCCTTGGTTATGTTAAGTAAACACAGTACATCTCTTACCCTTATCCCTATTATAACTACAATGTTCCCTATTATTATTACTAGCATCATCATTGTTACTATTATATATATTACGTTTATTAATTGTTACTACTATTACCTTTATTATTATTTTTATTACTATAACTACCATTATATTTATTGTTATTACTACTATGATTATTACTACTATTATTATAATCATAATTATTATCATCATTACTACAAATACCATGATTATTATTAGTATTATCATTATTATTATTATTATTATTATTATAATTATTATTATTATTATTATTATAATTACCATTACTCTTATCATTATCGTTATTATTATTAAGATTTTGTAGGCATCCGTCCTTATTCCTCAGCGTTAAATTTTTTTTATTGATATACAACATTAGCCGTAATCCATCTGTATTTTTCGGTTTTCGATAAAGTATTTTTGTAAATTCGAAAATTTTAGCAGCGTTCCGCCCTTATTTTACGGTTCATCCCTATTCTACCGTTTTTGACAAAGTATTTTCATTGACTCGGAAAATTTGATCAGCGATCCGCCCTTATTTTTTGATTCCAAGAGAATATAATACTAACAATTGAACAACATTCCACTTTTACTTTACTATTTTCTATAAGTATTTTGATCGATTCGGAAAATTTGAGCAGCGTCCCGCCCATATTTTCCGCCTCAACTCAAATTAATTTATTTCATTCTTATTTAAAAACATTATTTTTCATGATTTTGGTCGTTCGGATTAATCTTTATCCGATGGCTATTCATTTTAACTGTTGCAACGATTCCGCAATTTTCCCCACTACCCGTTCCCTCTCTTTGTCCTTAAGATCTATGTATCTTCATATTATATTTAATGAGTGCCCACTGGACTACTCGGTGTTAGAGATTTTGAGCCGATTTTTGTTAAAATTCATGTCAATTTTTTAGGAAACGGATGATGAAGGACCAGCCAATGGATTACTCATTTACCCTCCAATTTCCCCTATGTACGGATAATATTGACGTTCCAGCTCATGCGTTCCGCACGCCGGAGCCTTCACGGGCACGAACTATTGGCGATTTTACACGCACTTACACAGTTCGATAGTGTGTTTTATTTTTCTATCTTGCGTTATGTTTTGGCTGTAAGCCACCAAAAATTAAATAATAGAAAAAATAAATTACCACATGAATAAGGCAAAAGTCTCGATGCATAAACTGTATATTTGGCATTCATATAAACAAATTTTAAATTGGGCATCGATGTACATAAACCAAAATAACATAACTGTAGATTAACAATCTGAAAATATTGTTGCAAAACATAACTGTAGATTAATAACCTGAAAATATTGCTACAAAACATAACTATAGATTAATAACCTGAAAATCTTGCTACAAAACATAACTGTAGATTAATAACCTGAAAATATTGATAACTGTAGATTAATGATCTGAAAATATCTGAAAAAAAAATCACACAACAAAGTAAGATTTATAAAAAATGTGCATCTTAAATTTGGTTGAAATTAATACTACAAAGTAGTAGTTGAAAATTTGGGAAAACACATCAGTATTTATATCTATAATTTGGCCTTAACCTTGCGTGTTAGTTTTATTGCGATTAAACAAAATTCGACTTTGAAATTATTTGTGTTATCTAAATTAAATTTTTATTTATTTCTTAATTTAAATTAGTAATTTATTTTTAACATTTTTTAAATAAATTTATTCAACCAAAAATATTTTATTTTTATTCATTTAATTCATTAATTTTTACTTTTATATAAATGGTCATTTTACGGTCGAATTTTCTTGTTATTATGTTATTTTTTATGTAAATTTCTGCGGTTCTTGATGCATTTTGTATTTATTTTATTTTACTTTTATGTTTTTGATTTTATATTTATTTATATTCTCTCAGATTTTAAAGTGTTTAGTTGGTGTTGTATATTGTATTTTAAGTTATCTTGGTGCTGGGTTTTTGTGCTGTATTACTGATGCATTTAAACAATTCTCAAGGCTATTTGTGTGCTGGCCCAACACTTTATTTTATTTCTAACTACGCCAGTCGTCATTTCCCGTTTGAGCGCTTCGTATTGTATGACAATTTTCTGCTTGCAACATCAGCGCCACTAGGATATGACCTATTCTGCGGCCATTGAAAAATTTAAATTAATCTAACCAGTGCTACCAACCCGTCAAAATTAGCTGACGTGTCCATCACCGATCAACCACTTTTATAGTCTATTCTGATACATAAATGTATAAACAAATTCATGAGGACCTGTCGAGAATACTAAAAAGTATCTTCGACCATTCAAAATGATTAAAACTTTATTAAAGAGAGACAGCTGAGCACTAAAAACTAATTAAAAAAAATTTCCATATAAAGAAACATTTATTAAATTATAAAAATGACCATAGAAAATTAAAAAAATACAAGTTAAACTAACTCACCACTGTAATTTCATTAGTAATTTCAGAGCTAGGTCTGAAATAAATGAAAAATTTCTGAACAAGTTAAGTTAAGTTAGTTAAATAAAATTTACGCGTCTATTTATATTGAATTTCTGCATCTGTGTTTGTTACTATCTCGATCATCGCATATACGCCCATATATTTCCATCATGCAGGCATTTATTTTATTCTTACTTTAATTTTGATGTATCTATTTTTAGTAACAGTGTTTTATTGAATTTCAATTTAATTTAATTGAATTAATTATGATGAGATTTCTAATAGAAATTCATATTTTAAAATGTTATTAATTCTTTTCCATCTTTTTTTCGATATTCATCGTGGTAGATTTATTTATGGGTCTTTCGTTTCATAATTCAAGCCAAAATTAATTCATTTATTTCAGAATCATGGTTTTTTATTTGTTAATTAGACCATGATTTACGCTCTTTTGTGTTTATGATAACTTTGTTTTGCAGAACTATGGTCTTTCATTTGATAATACAACCATAATGTAAACTCTTATTTTATAATCATTTTTTTTCAGAACTACTGTCTTTCAATTGTTAATACAACCATAGGTTAACCTCTTTTCTTTATTTCGCCATGATTGATTTCCAATTTAAGATGGTGATAATTATGCACTATAGTGCTTTATCAGTTTTATTTTATTTCAAATAAATATTTTGTGTTTTCCTTGCGTTCTTCATTTTATTTAAATACTTATTATTTATTATCCAGTGTCTTGTGTTATTTTGTTTTAATTTGTGTAAGATAATGAATTTCAAATGACTTTGGTGATGTTTACATGTGTTGGGCCTGAACACAAACGACCTTGTAAATGTTTAAATGAATCGGTAACACACATGCAAATATAACATGCAGATTTAAATTCAAACCTATTAAAACACCAATTAACCCTATCAAAATGCGATGAAGAAAACAATTAAATATAAAATTACAAACACAAACACAAAAATAAATTAAAATAATAACAAAGCGCAACAAGATCCGCACGAAATAAATATAAACATAACATAACACGAAAACCCAACGATTTTGACCGAAATTTGACAATTTATAAAAAATGCGAGATTTCATGAAAATCGAATAAAAATCAAATAATTTGAATTAGAAATAATTCAATTAAAAATCTAAATAAAAAATTGTCAAATAAAATCTCAAATTAATAAAATTAAAGATTAGAATATACCAGAAAATTCCAAGGTCAAATTTTGTTTTATTAAATCAAAAAGAACACGCAAGGTTAGGGTCGTACAATAGGTATATATACCGATTCATTTTTAAACAATTTTAATCAGTTTTTAAAACTTGAAATCGTTTTCCTCATAATACAGTTTTTTCAAGATGTAAGTGTGAGTTTTATTTGAAAACTCTCTCCACGTCGCATCCTCGCTACCTCAATGGAGCTCTGCTTGGATGTCGGCGTGGGGAGAGTGATGTTTTTATGATATTTTTGTTTATGTTGAATGGATCGGGTAACTTATAATTTTATTTTAATAAAATATTTATAATGCATAAAAACTTTGTTTTATATTGTCGACATTTTTCCGGCCCACAGCCAAAACACACTACAAGTCATTAAAATCCAACATACTATTCGAATTCGTGTAAGTGCGTGGAAAATTGCCAATGATTCGTGCCCGTGAAGGCCCGGCGTGCGGAACGCAGGAGCTGGAACGTCAATATTATTCCGTATAGGGAAGAGAGGGATAAGGAAGTGGTCTTTTGGCTGTTTCCTCGTCGCTCAATTTCCATAAACTCGACCTAAACTATATTTACATACGGTTCAAAATCATCACACGAGTAGTCCAGTGGGCACTCATTAACTATAATAAGAACACAATGCGCCTAAGATCAATTAGGGGAAGGGTAACAGGGAAATAAAAAATGAAACCGTTGCTATGAACTTAAAATATAGGTTTTAGTTCAAGTTTAGATGAAATGTAGTGATAAATTCGGAGATGTTGTTTCATACTAAAGCCAATAAAGTAATTATTGCAAACTTCTAATATCCGATTGAGAGTCAACCAAAACTATTTGAGTAAAGAATAAGTTAACTTAACTATCGTAAACCTCAGAAATAAACGTTTCGAGTCAAAATCTTCTTGAATCAAATATAGTAATCACTCCTAATTTAATACTTAAAATTAGATAAGGATGCAGAAGGAAAGGGTAAAAGAAAATTAATAGTTAAGGACTCCCAACCCCACGTCTAAAGAATTTAGTAAAATTTAAATAGCGCAAAGCGAATGGGAAAATTTAAGAAAATTTTAGTTGACTTAGACACTATGGATGCTTAAAATAATGATGAAAATTCGTAAGAATGCACAATAGCGATGAATAGATAGTAAGAACATTATTGTTTACCAAAATAATGCCTAAATTCAATAAGACTCAAGAAAATAGAGGATATATCGGGTTAAGGCGTACACTAAAATATCTTTAGTAAAAATTTAAATCCTTAAAAATAATCAAAAGGCACACAGAGACGATATACTTACAATAAACCTTGATTACAAATCAAAAAACTCCCGGTGAATATCATAATAGTCCCGACTCTATTGTAGCATTGGGAAATTGGATAAATCAGAGCTCCGTCCATATTTATAAATACTGCAAACTTCCACCTCAAACGAACATTCGAACCAGCCGTTCATTAAATCCATTCCATCTTGTTTATTAGACCTAATAACTAATAATAAATCAGAGAAATTTTATTTGAATAAAATGAATCTAAAGCACAATTGGGAATCTTATTATTGAATAGCCTGTTCCAACGCCCAGAAAATAATGTTCTAAAAGACCAAACAAGCAAAATCAATAAGTTAATAAAATAAAATCATACTAATACCTACCATAAGTTATTACGATCTACTAGTGGGAATGTGAATGACATAAGTCTAATGGAAGTCGGTATATGAACCGCTAATTTGATAGTGGTGTCTTGACCGGTCGATAATAGTGTTTCCCTTGCGCATACCCTACTACGATTCCGGCAGCAATAGATAAAATCGATTATACATACATCGCATACATTTGTTAACGATATACTTAATGCCAGTAGTCGCGATCTGCACCACACACTCACCGTACCAACTGTTCCTATCTGGCGACGCGGGTAGACACACACACGTGTTTTTCCTCAATCGACACCCCGAGCTATATAGGGAAGATCGACAGGTCGAGACTCATAGAATTTTTAGAAACAGTTAAAATGTATTACCGATCACAACACACTGATAAAATCCCGACGGCCAAAATACCCGATGAGGTCATGGGCATGAACTTGGAATCCTGCAATTTAGGTAAACTTTGTTTTGGCTATGAATTGATTTGATTTTGCCTTTTTACGACCTAATTTTCGATAGATAAATGCCGATTTTAAAATTCACGTAATGAGCAGTTTTATTAAGTGTTTTTCGATTTTTAAATTCATGAAATAAACAGTTTTATTAATTAATTCTTGATTATTTACTTTTTTGATTTTTTCATTTAGTAAACGTTTTTTATCAATTATTACTCGATAGGTAAATCTTGTTTTTTTTTATAAGTATATGTATCGACTATTGCGTGACGAATGAATGTTGGCTTTTGATTTCATTTCATGAGTAGGTTATTAATTGTTGTTGGATAGATGGAGTTTTCTGTTGAATAAGTACACTTATACAATATCTCACCAAGACCTGTGCAAACCACCACCTAAATTAGGCTGCCATTAGCTATTACTTTCAAGTTTTAAAAAACCCATTTACAATGTTAACTTTACTCTTTGAAAAAGCGTATCTATAAGAAAAATAATTCTGCTTTGATTAATAATATTTACACACGGATGTTTCCAAAATTACTGGTAATTTTTCATTTCAATTGAGATATAATTATTTTGATTTTGCCTACATAACCAATTTTTAAACCATAAAAGAAAATTACTTCTCCATTAGGAAAACATTCACGAGGGAATCCAATTGCTTTTGCTTCACATTCACTATTTGAGTGATCCGATTTAAACAATAAGAAATCTTCTTTTAAATTAAATGAATTCATTAATAAGCAAAAGTGGAAGTTTGAAAGTATTAATAAGTAAAAGTTAGAATAATTATTATGACGTGAATTTAAATTAGGTTTGTGCCACTATCCAATAGTTAATGAGAGTGAACAACCTTTCGGTGGCAATCGCTTCGTGAATAAAAATTTGTTTTTGAAGAGTAAAAGACAGACAATTGGTCTAGAATAAAGGAATTGTTAACAAATTGACGAATTCAAAGTAATTATAACGACATAAAATTATAGGTATTCTGATCTACATTGATCATGTAAGGTGAAGAATAAGGATATAGAAATTATTATCAGGACGTCATCGAGTGGCAACAGGTATTTTAATATTAATAGTATGAGTTCCAGTAAGGCAAGGAACATGAGATTTATTAATCCAGAGAGCTTAAATGATTCATTTAACCAAATCCTGTTTAGGAGAATCGGAGGCCATTATCCGCGTCCCACGAAGGTTGCTGACCGATGGCGACAAGCCTGGCGAAACGCGTACAGCACCGCGCCCCAACCGAGAGAGCCCCGATGGAAGGCCTTTCAATCAGTAGAAGATAATGAGATACCGTTCGTGTCGGGCAGACAAAAATGTGGTCAGAACCCGACCCAGGAAATACACGAACAGGCCCGGTTTCTCCTCTCTCGACTCGAGGACCACCAGCGCCAAGTCAATCTCTAAATAGCCAGGGCTAGGCGATATCTTTCAAATGTGGAAGAGGACATAGCGACTGGTAGAATTGCGGATACCGATGATTACACACCGCCACACAACCCCACTCGTGATCATGCTGATGGGCGAATGGAAGCTAATGTCGTCGTTCCTCGAATGACCCGTGCCAGCCGTGCCCGGAACACCAAACGACCGGTTTTTGTGTATCGTGAGCGCTCTCACGCTCAGCCGGTCCCTGACGAATATTTTGAGAGACACCATCCAGGTCCTCAATTCAGTTAATGATTCGACCACGGATTTACAATAACATTAGTGAAATTAGATTTAAAGTTAAATAAATACTTAGTTACTTTCCACGATTTTTTGTTTGTTTGGTTAATACTATAAATATTTGTATGATTAATTAAATAACTCAAGATTAGTAGACCAAAATTGATAACATTATTTACAGAGATGGAACCCCTAAAAATTCTACAGAAGGAATTGGAGAACGCAAGGACAATCAACAAAAACTTTTACGAACAAATTATCCAGTTTTCCAGAGAAGTTCAGCAGACAAAAGCCACATGGGTGGAACCAAAGAAAGCAAAGTTGCTTTACCAAAGGCTCACGGCAGCACAAAAGGGCTGGATGGAAGAGAGGCAATTGAACCAAAGCCTGAGGACCCAGATAAAGGGGTTAGAAGTAGCACTGTCAGCCTGCCAAGAGGGAGCGGCAGTGACATATCCCCTAGTTTTTGCCCCTGCCCAACTGGCCTACCGAGAGACGGCAACGACTCCAAAAACTACGCCAACGGCAAGCGGCTATCGACCCGGACGTAAAGAGCGAGCCAAGCGCCAAGCCGCTCGAATATTAAATAACAAGCAGCCGACTCATTAAAGATGTATTGCTTCTTCCACAAAACATATAGTTGCACGTATCGAATGCGTTGTTTCCTTTGAAAATATATATTTGTCGTTATTTAAACGTTATTTAAAGATTTTGATGGACACGAATGATAAAATTAACGACATAAAGGGACCAGATAATCAAAAGCGAGCACAAGTATTCTATCGACAGCTCGTTGTACCAAGAAATCGTTCGGTAAATTACAGCATTAGCAATAGCGCTCACTTTTTGCGGACGATCTACCCACTCGAACACAGTTCCAACGTTGCCTAACAACGGGTGCCGAGTGGTAAGTGAATAACATTTATATGGGGTTGTCTGGGTAACCACAACATAATTTAAACAAACATTAACACCCAGTAACCCACCACATGACATGTATCTTGACGCCCTTTAAAAGTTGATGAATAACAATTAATTGATTATTTAAAATTTCGACCTCTATCCCAACATTCGCCTAGTTTTATTCTACCATATTTTAATTTTATGTTTCGTTACTTTATTCTGCTTGTTTCACAAATAAATTCATTCTGTTTAATAGTTGTTTTATGTGAGATGATAAATTCGTTTATTGTGAGTGTTTTTATGATATGTTTTATCGCAGCAAGGAATAACCACCATTCACTAAATTCTAAGTCAATTTTTGCCTAACAAACTGGATTCGATATTTCGTCAATTAGACACATAACAAATTTTATCATTATTGTTTTAAAATTAACTTTAAAAACTTAGATTTTTCTTATATTACACACTAGCAAGCTTAAAATTTTATATAATTTGATTATTATTTATTTTCAGTGTGAAATCCAAATATTCAATAACTGTTTATGTATTTGTTTAAATATTATTTCATTAATATAAATATCAGCTGATCATAAAATTATTTCACTGAAATTGTAAAATATTATTCTATTCGATCATACATATTTAATTTAAAGACAGTAACACAATATTATTATTATTGTGATTTCTGAAAATGCTTTACTATTTTTTGATGAAATCTGGCAATTTATGCTCATTGGATATCGATCCATTAAAAGTGGAGTTAGTGGAATATTTTATTAATATTTATTAAAATTTACTTCTTTATTTAATTAATTTTGTTAACCACTTTAGAGTTTCGTATTTGAAAAGTATCTTAAGTAAGGAAATATGCGCTAATGAGCAAAGCATAATACTAATTGCTAATGGTGGTTTATGTATTCAAGATGGCATTTTAGGAAATTATAATTGTGCAGATGTAATATTTATAATATTTATATATTTATTTGTGTTAAAGAACAAAGAAAATCCGGTTTTTGTATATATACACCAGGAGAAACGAACGGCTATTAATTTTGTTGAGAATAATGAATTAAACACAGGTACGTTTTATTTTGAAAGATTTCTAAAATTTACTTTAACTTTTACATCTTTTTAAATATTATCAATATATGAACTTTTAAAAATTAACTCTATTTTTATCTTAGTTGTTTTTAGTCGTTAAAATTTCATCATAGTTCAAATGTTGATTTACTGAATGATAGATGTTGTGTCACGTGACTGTCTTTGACTTTTTATTGCTATTTTAGAATATTTCAATTTAATGGAACGACTTAAAACGATTCTAAATAAACCGGGAAACAATTTCGCCGCGTTACAAGAAAATGAGTCACTGAGCTCATTGATTCTGCATTCGAGTAAAAGAATGCAAAATAAAATTGAAATCGACATTCGTAATCAATTTCTCCTTGTCGAGGGATGGAGTGCCGCATTGGCGAATTTGTATGACAGTCTTTCGTCACTGGAAAAGCGTATTGATGCAATGAAATTGAATTTGGATAAATTCTTTGCCAACGGATTGGTAGAGGGCTATGAAATAATGAAGAAGTGTGTAACATTGTTGTAACATACAATAAATTTATCATGATTTGTACAGATTTAATGAGAGCAAATCAGAATTGGAAAATGTTCCCCTTCATTCTGCATTGTTCGAAGGATTAAAAGTAGAAAATGAAAACCAAAAGGTACTTTTCTAGTTTTTAAGTTTATTAAATGTATTAAATAATATTTATTATTAATTAATGAAAAAAGTTATTGTAATTTATATTATTAAATCAAAATTTATATTTAAAAAATAGCATTATTTAAAGTTTTTATTTTTCATTATTAATTTATGCCATTGGTTATTATTAATTGTATATTATTATTATTTGTTATTATTATTTATTATTATTAATATTTTAATTATTATTATTATTATTATTATTATTTATTATTATTATTATTATTTTAATTATTATTTTTATTATTAATTGTATTATTATTTATCATTATTAATTATTATTTTTATTTATTATTAATATTATTTATTATTATTAATTGTATTATTATTAATTATTATCATTAATTATTATTATTTATCATTATTTATTATTATTAATTGTATTATTATTTATTATTATTATTATTTATTATTATTAATTGTATTATTATTTATTATTAATTATTATTATTATTATTTTAATTATTATTTTTTATTATTAATTGTATTATTATTATTTATCATTATTAATTATTATTGTGTGTTATTTTTAATTATTATTAATATTATTTATTATTATTAATTATTAACAATATTTTATTTATTATTTTTAATTATTATTATTATTATTATTATTATTGTTATTATTATTTTAATTATTATTTATTATTATTAATTTTATTATTTATTATTAATTATTATTATTTATTATTATTATTAATTATTGACATTATTTTATTTATTATTTTTAATTATTGTTATTATTATTAATTATTAATATTAATTTAATTATTATTTATTATTATTAATTATTAACATTATTTTATTTATTATTTTTAATTATTATTATTATTATTAATATTAATTTTATTATTATATATTATTATTATTTTTATTATTTTTATTATTATTATTATTATTATTATTATTGTTATTATTATTTTAATTATTATTTATTATTATTAATTTTATTATTTATTATTAATTATTATTATTTATTATTATTATTAATTATTGACATTATTTTATTTATTATTTTTAATTATTGTTATTATTATTAATATTAATTTAATTATTATTTATTATTATTTTTATTATTATTATTTTTATTATTAATAATTATTAATTATTAATTATAAAGTCTGATGAATACAATAAGGTTTATTTTTAAATACATTACAATAATCCCCCATAAGGGTATTCAGTTCTTTCATAGCCTGAAAGAGGACATATTTTTCCCCTAGGTGCCACTGCCTTCTGAATTTTTTATAACACCTTTCTCTTTCTTTCCCGGAGCGGGTTAGATATCATTTGTTTCAAATAACTCCATATATATGACTTTGACATGAAATACTGATTTTATACAAAGCTTGGTTTCCCGGTGGTGAGTTGGTCGAACACTATGATTAGGGCAAGTCACCATACAACTTTGAACAGGATATCAGTTAAAATCCTTTCTGTAATTACTTGATAAGAGAATCTAAACTAAAATAGGAGAAAGGCTTCTTAATCCAGTACACATATGGCACCGGAGAAACCATACCAGTTGTGGGGATCTAACCCACAACCCCGAGACCTAAAGTCCCAAGCTCTACCGACTGAGCTATACAGGAATTGTCACATTACTTTCATGTTGCCATTTCTTCTTAGCAATGTTCAACAATGTCCATTCAATCAAAATCAATTGATTTTCACAGTTGAAAGCTAATCAATTTTCTGTCAAAACGATAACGAGTATCAAATTTGAATTTTAGAGATTTTCTTCAACTTTCTTGATGATGACAATTGTGAATTGTGATACTGTGAATTGATTTGCCAATTACGAAAATTGAAATTTAAAATATTCAATTCAATTTCGCACAATATTAGTTTGGTTGTTATTGTAATTTTTTGATATTACAAAAATTTCTTGAAATGGTCAAATAGTTGTGAATTGTGTTGAGAAATTAAATGTGGAAATAAAGTTACTGTTGTAAATCTGCTCCCACATAAATAAGTGGAAGAAAATGGGAGAATAATTTGAAATGCTTTGTCACTTAAAACCTTGTACTCTCAATTAATTTGGATAAAAAACTTAACATGTGATGAATTTTCTTTTACATTTTCCAATGTCACGTCTGATAAGAGATCAGCTAATAAATCTTCTTCAACTATAGATAGGAAATTTCTTGTATTTGGGAAATTGAATGGAATTAAAACTGGAAAATATTCCTCAAATTTGATAAAGTTTTTAAATAATTAACTATAATTATAAATAATTTATTGGAATTGTAATATTTGTTTCTATTTTTAGCTTCAATCATTTGATCCGTTAAGCAGCTAAATTATTATATTAAATATTAATTATTAAAATATTAAATAAAATAAAATTTAAATTCCGTTGTTAACTTTGTTTAAATACTCGGAAATATGATAGAGATAAATATGATTTGAATAAATTTTGAACTTTGAATGAATACAAATTTTGAATTAAACGAACATGTTTTCATAGCATCTAAAATGGATAAAGCAATCATCGTGTCCGTTAAAGGTGTTTGTTTTGCATCATTCTCTTGGTATTTCTCGTGAAACGGTTTGTCGTGAATTAAGGAATCAAATCTTCGTAGTCAGCGTCCTATCACAAAACTGACCACATTTTATGGAAATTAAACCATGTAAATATTGACATCAAGAATTGGATTTTTTTCAAACGAGTCAAGTTTTCAATTCAGCTACTGTTCCATGCCTCATACACCTAATGTACATAGTGCATTTTACGAAAGTTGCGCTGAATGCTGTGTTTCGCAAGTACTTATTAGTTGCCGCCAGTATTAAATGGTATGGGCTGGTTTATACTGCAATTGACAAGTATCTTTGGCTTTGGTCAATGACAATATTAACACTGAGAAATATGTTGAGTATTCCCATAAAATTGAATTAAATAATAAGGGAAAAGGTAAAAAATAAAGGCTATATTGCTCTAGAATTTATGTAAGTAGAAGCGAATGGAAGAAATGAAAAAAATGTAAATAACAAAGAATTGAAAAAAAATCAAACAACGAAATTCGACAAGGTCATATAAATATATATATGTATATATATATATATATGAGAATTGTTGTCATTTCTATACTGAAGTTCTTCAGTATTGTTGATTGAAGGAATTGACCAATATCATTGAGCACAATAAGTAAAATAAGCATGTCTGATATTATAATTTTAATAATGGGAACGTGTTATGCGTGAAGCATGATAGATAATAGAATTGAATCCAAAGATTAATATGCAAAATGCTGAGTACGGATGTTTTCAAATAGTTTGAATATGTAAAATTGTGATAAAATTTGTGTTTAAAAATTTTTTTTATTATTATTTTGTTTTAAATATATATATCTAATGATAACCAATTCAATTCAAAACATTTATTTATAATTTTGAAATTGATTTACTGCTTCTTGTTTGTTGAACTTCTGTAATAACTTTTGCTTATTCGACTTATAAGTAGCTTTAGTGTGTTGCATCTCAGTAACAACTTCAGTGACTTCGTTAGACATGAAATTTAAAAAATGTTCATATAAACAAATATATTTTATTTACTAAATAATGTATAATTTTTAATATCTTATAAATAATAATTAATTTTGTATAATAATAATATTGTGACTAGAATTATTTTTAATATTTTTATAGGAGTGTTTAAATTATAAATTGATAATTTAAGTGTCATTTGAATTAGTAAATTATTTATTAACTGGTTTTAATTGAATTCCACAATCCGAATTTCGTAATTTATAATTGTTATAAATTATTCAAATTAAATTTTTTCAGAAAATATTTATAATGAAAATCATTTTCTAATTTGTTATTCGTAATTCATTATGAATTGAAAATCACGCAATTATAACAGTTGAAATTGTTTATTACAATTTGTTTAATTACATTTGCGAATATATTGAAATAAACAATTTGTAAATATTTAGTCTTGAAATTTTACTTCAAAATTTTCGCTCAAACATTTTTGTAAATCAAACAATCCTATTTTTGAGTTTTATGATAAACCTCCAGATTTTATTATGGTAAAATTTTAAGCTAGAAATTGATGTTTTCGTTACATACTATAAATAATAAATTATGATAACTTATCCTTAAATAATTAATTTTTTTTCTTAATTTACAGTCAATGGAATTTTTAATTAAAAAGTTTTTAATGATTAAAATGCTGAGATTACTCGCATACAATAGGCATAGTTGGTCGTATTTGTGTATAACCCCTGAGCTCGCTGACGCGGTGAGACGTCGATGCCTTACGATACTTTACATATATAGTAGAGCGCGGCCCAGCTACCGAAAATTAAATCATAGCGCAAGTGGTTAAAATAAATTTTGGTTTTTTTAATTTTTTTTATGTATGGGTTTTTACACGTATTCTTTCGGTGATTTTTATTTCACGAAAAAATAGAGATTTTTTAGTTTATAAAATAAATCATTTTTTATCAAATTTCTCAACGAAGTAAAAATTTACAAAACTTTAAAAGTGCTATAACAAACTTTAAGATGTAATATTACTGAGAAACATTGAACTGTTGTTTATGTTAAAATTATAACATAACTTATGTCAATAAATTCCAAATATAATTAAAAAGCTATATCGTCTTTTCTGACTGACATAACAGAAATCATAAATGTGACAAGTCAATACAATATACTCTATGTATCACACTATTCTCTTCTATATTGTTATGACGTATAATTCATAGTAAAATGAAATTTCAAGACTAAATAACGCAAATAAGCATTGAGAAAATAGTAATATGGTACCCTTTTATTTGACAATGGGGTTATTTTTATTATTTTTCAGAATCCTAATAAATCTAGGTTTAGCCCATAGAAAATCACATGATGTACGGACTTAGTTATATCAGTATATATGCGTAATTGCTTTACATAAATATGGCAACATTGTCAAAAGTTACGGACGTACTGAGGTAATTATTATGTTGATTACAATACGTACTGAAGTCGTCATGATAAAGTAGATTTTCGAGATTACATAAATTTCCAAACCTTGACTTAGAAGCATTCTAATACAAACAATAAACAAAAACTTCAATTTTATATAATTTAGAATCCCAAAATTATTTACATACTTAGTTGCTGATCAAGATTACATAGCATTAAGTCCAAGGCAATGAATTATCAATTTATTTATCAGCAACCTTAATTCGAAGAATACTTTCGGTTTATAAAATAAATCTTGCTTGTTAAATTATAGTGAAAGATTTATTGTTTGTAATGAGAGCTGCCTGAATCTATAAAATTCCAGTCGAAACGCAGATAAATTAGTAGTTTTAGGATTTTCAAATTTCGCTATAAATATTACAATAATTCATCATTAACTCTTAAAAAACAATATTTTTATTAGTTTAAATAATTATATACATAAAACTTATAATATAATTCTGTAGATATGTGAATTATATTATAAAAATACATATTATGATTTGGTACCTATACGTTGCACATAAAATTTATTATCACCTGAAATTGTCTGATTGTATGGTTGGGTGATCAAACAACTCGAAACAGATGCTGGTAGATTCGGTCTTGCAGAGTTTTGAACTCTATTTACCATTTTTACTAGCGAGTTTGTTTCGCTCACATTCAAAATAACCTCTGTATCAGTGACTCCTCTAAGCTCTTCTCGTATTATGTGCGAAGGGTGTGAGTTTGGCTCAGCCCTTGCACGGGCCTTTATTTTTTCTGTAACTGACCTTACTTCCGGTGCTGATTCATCACCTATATGAGCGAGTGATGTTGAATGGAATATGGTAATTCCGTTTTCAAGGTCAGCATTTGTGACAAGCCTAGCTTTACAGATTTCTCTCTTAGTGCAAAGCTAGTACATTTTAGTTCCTGCGGAATTTTTTGAGTTTAGGTGGTATTGGTATTCCCCTTCTATTAATAAAGGCTTCCCTCTTCTTGTTTTCGATATAACAACCATAATTAAAGGGCGCAAAAATAATTTTTTTTAGACATAAGCAACGGATTTTATAACAGCAAAATCAATGTGCTTTGTGTAATAAATTTTATGTGTAAAGTCTGTGGATCATTAAAACTTTCTTCTTAATTTCAATTTAATAAAATCATAAAAAATTGTTTTCGTTTTTTAAAAAAATATTTATAAACAATCGTTTGCTTCTCAATTCAAATTTTTTTTTAATTTATAAAATATTTCTGTAAGTTTTCAAAACATAAACATAAATTAGAGAACAAAAAAAAATTAGGCTCATCAAAAATATTTTAGTTTATAAAAATTTTATTGAAATTTATATGAAAATAAAAACTATATAAATTTTATGTGTAAAGTCTGTGGATCATTAAAACTTTCTTCTTAATTTCAATTTAATAAAATCATAAAAAATTGTTTTCGTTTTTTAAAAAAATATTTATAAACAATCGTTTGCTTCTCAATTCAAATTTTTTTTTAATTTTTAAAATATTTCTGTAAGTTTTCAAAACATAAACATAAATTAGAGAACAAAAAAAAATTAGGCTCATCAAAAATATTTTAGTTTATAAAAATTTTATTGAAATTTATATGAAAATAAAAACTATATAAATATGTCAAATAATAAATTAAAATATTTTTTGCGCCTTAGGTAATTGCCTAAAGGTAAATCCGGAACTGTATGAAAGCTATAATGAGTACTGTACCACAATCAAACTGCCACTTTTACCTAAAGAACTATGATATTTGATTATTTTTATAAGTAATTAAATTTAATATACAAAAGTTAATTTTGTAACATTATTATGTTAAGATATTTAATTTTGTTATTTTCTTGTTGTTTCCAGGGACCTAGAAAAATTTAATATCAAAGTGTTCAGACACATTGATTAAATTTACTATTCCATTGTTACGTTCATAGACCGATGCCTCCTTTATTCCATCATTTATTTGAATATCGTTTAGGCTATAAATAAATGTTAAATAGAAAACAAAAATTTATCTTAAGTGGGACAGAAAGGAATGAAGATAAACGAAACTATAACATGAAAACAGATCTAAGATAAATAGTATTGTTTAATTGTATTATAAAAGTTTAGTCTCAACCTACTTAGTTATGAACAATCACATAAATTCTATTTTTAAAGTTGCGTTTTTAGATAGTGTTTACCATTGCTCACTTATAATTAATACTTATAATATTATGGTTATTAATATAATAATATGATAAAGACAATTTCAAATGCACACTTCAATCTAAATTACAAATTAATTGAAAGAATGTAATTAATGCAATTTTTGATTACGGTTTTGTTGACGCAAAAAGTATTATTGCATTTTGATATCGGCTGCTTCATTTTACTTACTTTAAAAAAATGATCACTTATCAAAATGTCATGGTTACTAATTGGAATCGGTTTAAATAAGTAGTTAGCTTTCTGTGAAATTTAATACACAATTAATGAGTTGTTTTGACTTTTGTGAGTTTATTATTTTCTCAACTCTTTCAGCTCTAAGACTGAATATTTTCATAAATTATTAACTGGATAAATGTTGTTCGCTGCCGTTTAATGCGTAAAATATGCTTATTATTATACCCGTTGGTCAGATTATTTAGCATGAAGGCCATATTAAACGGTGCGTTAGTCATTTATAATTTATAAAATAGTCCGTGCCGAAAGGGTTAATGTGAAATCGATTAATTTTCAATGTATATTAATTGATTTTCTTTTTATCATGTTTTACCGTTTATAGCATCCAACCAATTTACTTCAATGGGTGCTTGCACATGACAGCCGAATCAAGCATCAGGTAACCGTTCAATTCTTGATTTCGGACTCACATCAAGCATATGGTGAGCTCTTAGGAATTTCTGACGATGTCTGTACATCGTTAGAGTTTCTGAAAGAAAACTGGGGTAAATTGGGTTTGATTGGAAAAGTCTATGAGTAATTAAATATATTTTCTGTTAAATATTTGTTTCTTTAAAATTAGAAATATTGACATTGGTAAGGCATTGGTTAGTGAAGGCAAACCCCTTCAATCGATAATTGATGAAGATATTGAAGAAATGGAGAGGGTTGTTGAAAAAAATTCACACACAAGTACAAAAGATTTTGTAAATAGATTGGATTGTTTAAATCGATTTCGTGAACGGTGTGAAAATTTGGTGAATCTAATACAAACACACAAAGAATATATGGAACAAACTGTCAGGTGAATAGTGAAATTATTGAAGTCATAGAATTAGACTACAATTAGGCAATGCAGAGATAATCCAGGCCAGGCGGTTTTGTTGGATCATTGTGGTAGTGCAAAGGCTCACCTGGAAAATGTCATTAAAAATTTCACTGACCTACGAGAAACTCTTCATAAAATCGAAAGAAGCAAGCATGAACTAACGAATAATATCGATATTAGGAAAACGTAATTTATTTATCAATCCAAATCGATTTTCACATTTCTCAATATCATACGAATAGATGGTTGCAAAAGTTCCAGACAAAAATCTGTGAAGTCGATGATTCAATTTTTGTCGTTAAAGAAAAAATCAAACGAGTACGAACCGGATTACGAGTTCTGGAACAGATACAGACAGCTCCAAAAATCTATGTGAAAGGTGTAACGGAAATTGTTCGTAGGCAACATTTTCTCGATTTCTGGTACAGCTGGGGAATCCAGAATTCAAAACTGGCACAAGAAATAAGAAGAAAAGATCACGAAGCTCGCATGGCATTAGAGCAGGACATTTGTAAATATTTTGCCTAGACTTATTATTATTATTACATTTATTTATTTATTTCAGCATCTCATTTTATACAAACTTTATTCAATTCTCTTTTTTCTTTCTCGTTGCCGAAAGTGAGTTTAAATATTGTTTTTTAATAGCTATTATGAACACAAATAATTATTTGGAATTTGTTAAATGAAAAATATCACTGAATCCAAAGATTAATGTACAAAATGCTATGAGTATTTGAATGCTTTGAATGCTTTTAAATCGTCTGATTATGTAAAATTGTGACAAAAAGATGTTTTTTGTGTTTTAATTTTTAATATTATTTTTATCATGAGTAAAATGTTTTAAATTTTAATATTAATTTGAGATTTTTTTAAAGTAGTGAATTTATATAAATTTTAAAGTAAAACTATACTTTAAAAACAAAATATTTAAAAATTAATAATTTGTTCAAAATATATAAATTAAATCAATATTATTTTGGATGGTTATTTAGCTATTGATGACAGTTAATTTGTTGAAATTAATAGTAAAACATGTGTTTTAATAACGCTTTCTTTTAATAATAATAATAATAATTAATAAACGCCAACTGTATATTCTATATAACATTTCACTATATATTTCGACCGTTTATCAGTCTTCTTCAGGCTAGAAATCATATTAACAAAATCTAAATGAAAATATGAAAATTGAAACCAATTAATCAATAATAATCGTATTCAACTCGTATTACAAAATTTAATTTTAATTTAAAACATAAAAATCAAATATTCGTTTAAAGATATAATAATAATAATTTGGATAAATTTTCCATCATTTGATACAGAAAAGTAGATTTTTAGGCGATATTGAAATAACAATAATATGTTTTTCTAATATGTAATAAATAAAACAAAGTTTCGCAAATGAAATCAAAATATTTTTATGATTTTTATAAAATGAAAACATCTCTTATTTCCCCAAAATCGCCTTTAATTGTAACCAAGAAATTCGTTTAAAACAGGCTGGTATTTTAAGAGAGCAACCATATGTATGTACTTTCATAAATTTCTAATCAGATTGAACTATTCCCTTAACATTTTTCATCCTCGCCGATGATCAACAAGAAAATAGAAATATTGCATATAGTCAAGTTTTTAAATAAATTTTTAATAACAGGATCAATAAAAGCAATTTTTGTTGTTGGTGTTCTTAGTTGATTTACTAAATTCTTTATCTTTAATTGAAACTCAATGTTAAATTTGACAAAATTTCATTTTGAAAAAAAACTTTGCATAGCTGTTCATTTCTGAGAAAACATAATATTCTCAAATTTAGAAAATCTGTTCTTGTAATATACTTTTTATAGAATTCCAGTTTTCCAATGTAGTGAAATTTTTTTAAATTCTGTATTATCCTACAGCTCAATTTCTTTCATTTGTAAAATTTCAAACTCATAATCACGTAACTTTCTTCAAACTGTGAAAGTTGTTGAATATTCTTTTTTACAAATTTCTACACATTTTTGCCGTATATTTGTACTCTTACCATTTCTTGGTAGCTTTTCCCATAATTTTAATGTAATTCAATTAAACATTTAAAATATGATCAAGAACCAGTTTTATACATGAATATATCGATTTAATTTATTAAATCCAAAAACATTCGTAGGGATTTTTAAGAGTCAAGTCGAAATGTTTTTCTTCCGTACTCGAAGTTATTCTTCGAGGGACATGCGGATTATGAGGAATCTTTTTTCAACCCACATGCTAATTATGATCTGCTGGTTGACTAGGCCTGATGTGTTGAATAAACATCTTAGCTAAAAATTAATTTTTTATATGAAAACCTTTTATTTTTTATATTAATCATTAATTGTAATTTTGGTTTCAGATAGGAACTCCTTTACTTCAATCAAGTCGACCGGTTTTACCTTCGATATCGGAACAAGACATAATTGAGCTTGCTGAATATTTACCACAGTTTAGATCCATGCTAAAAATCGACAAAATTGAACCGAATTCATTAATGATTAATTCTTTTATCATTGATGCTGTAAATGTTGAACCGTTCTCCGAATCCGCTCCAACAGAGTAAGCTATATATATATATATATACAAATGTATTTTACATATGCTTACAAAATTTGAACTACTATTCACATTTATTTTATTACTTTTTTAATTATTTAACGATTTTCATTGCGATTGCCAGCAAAATTGATGTTTTTTCCGTTTTTTATTTAGGTCAAATCTTTTTGAAACCAATCTCTAAAATATCGTACGTCTTCCCTTACAATAAAAAACATTTTAATATTTATTTTATAGCAATAAGTATATTAATAATTCAAAATACGGTTGCATGAATGTTCTTTACGTGAATGTCAAAGTTCCATTTCGAAATATTTTTCTACACATCTGGTTATCAAATTTTTATTCTCGCAACACACTAGAACATTTTTATTTTATAAATCATAATAATTTTATAAGATGCTTAAAGTACTTTTGAAATTTTCGAAATTTTATTTTATTTTAATACTGCATTTTGAGAAAATAATCCATTTGTTTCTAAGAAACGCATAAATTATTTTTTTCTAAATATCTTTTTAGTTTATCTGCTATAATCAACCCATTTTATTGAATATTTTTGAAAATGAATTAATTATATTGAATTTTTATATTTATAATTATTAATTATCAATATATGATTGTAATGTGTGATGAATGAATAAATTATGATGAATTTCTCAAAATTTGAAAGAATATTTTTCTAATAATTTATAATGTTATGGTGAGTAATGGTTATTTTACCTGGACCATTGAAGCAATTCATTAAATATCTAATAGAGAAAGCGAATTAGAAAATTTTATAGAAGTTGAAAAATTGATCGAACGTTTGTGAAATTGTTTTATAAATAAAAGCATTGAACAAATATGAAGAGTTAGAAACAGCAAATGATTATAAGAAAAGCTTAGAAACTTTGAAAATTTAGGCTCAGATTGAGCGCTGCATTATCGTATTACAAAGCTAACAGTTCATTAGTCGTATTTTTTAGAAAAAATTGACGAGTTGGCCAGAAATATTGTTAGGCATGACTTAAAGGACCGCCTTTTAAATGCATTTATATTTATAAAATCTTTAAATGATCAAGAACCGAATAAAGATATAAATATATAAAGTTTAAAAAATATGTCAAAACTCAAAGAAAGAATATAACGAACTGAAGCAGTAAAGAAGGAAATCAAAATGGATGAAGATTTGATATAAACACATCTAGGTAAGATAAAGAGACCAGGCGTTACGTATTTCGTGGGACTGTCCGTTTAATTAATTTACTAGAAATAAATTTTATTTTTTATTTTTATAGTAATTAATGCTTTAGTAATTATGTTAACGCACGAACAAATAATCCAAGAAATTCTGTCCGTTAATGTGTTGAGCGTTTTTTTAAATTTTTATTTGAAAGTTTCCAGCATTCCAATAAAAAATATCTGGTCCCTTTAAGCCACAAGCAAGCTATGCAGCTGCAGTAAAATTTAAAAGAACAGTAATGGACAACTCAAATAAATAATAGACAATTCTATTATCACCCAATATTGTCTCAAGAATCCGCTGCATTAGCAAATATCAAGAGGATAAACCTATACAGGAGCTTTTGAATTGTCTTTGAAAGTTTTGAAATAATTGAATTATTAAAATATTTAAATTAAATTCTTTATTTTTCATAATTTTTAGTGGTGCAATTTAATTATTCTCTGTTTTATAGCACAAATGTGGCAGATTAAATGAAACTTCTGTTAACTAAATTACGATTTGATTTTTTCCACAGGACAACTTTGATTGCGGTGTTTACTGAGAAGCATGTGTTGCTTATACAAGGCAGAGATTTAGTTATATAAACTACCTAATCAAAATTTAAATGTTTGCCATTTATATGAAAATTTTATTCGAAATAGCAGAAATATTATTTAAAAATTCAATATTTTTTTAATATTTAGATTTGAAAACGATAGAGAGGATCCTGTTTCATTGTTACCTGCCCCTTTTGATCTTAATATACCACCAATCCATGAATTATGTTTGTCCCAACCGAAACAAGGCAGTAGTGAATCTTTGAGTAATTCTAGCAGCAAACTTGTTAAATCCATAAATTCATCAGGTATCTGTCAGTGAAAGGTCTATAATTATTTCTCCATAGATTATCAGTTAACTGATGATGTGACTGCTGAAAACAAAAAAGATTTTGTATGTGTTCCCCGTGCAGCTGTAGAATCTCTTTACGAAGAAATTAATGAATTCAAAAGTTTTTTTAACGAAATAAGATCGGATATTGTAAAATCTGCTGTTGAAAAACGTTTATCGACTGATGAAGTAAGTGCAAAATGCTTTTATTACGGGGTTTTACAGTGATTATATTCATTCAATTTTCATTCAATACAATCATAAATTAATAATTAATATAGATTTACTATTCAATATAGTCTCAATAATTATAATTAAAATATTAAATAGCTAAAATTAAGATTTCATTTCTATGTTATTCATATAATTTTACATTTATAAAGAAATAATTCATATTTTATTTATTACAAAAAAGTTCATAAACTATGCAGTTTTATAAAGGTCATAAAATCTTTTCACATTTATAATAGTGGTTTACAAGTTACTCAGTGCATGATGGAACAATTAGTTTCATAGATTGATACTGTGATACATATATATAATGAATAGTGAAATGCATAGCTGTCATTACACCCAAAATTTCATAATTTTTTGTCTACTGAAATTTCGTCCCTCGTCTAAAACTCGGCCTTCTATAATAAATTTAAATTTCATATTATAATTAGTAATATATAGTACCAAAAAAATAATGTACATCTATGTACCTATGTTACGATTCATTATATAAATATTGCTTATTACATTTTACTACTTATAAATGTCAGTAGTATATTTTTATTATTAGATTTATTCCCCTAAACTTGAAGCCAGTTCTTAACGATCGTAGACCCACGTTGTTATTTAATACTATAATTAGTATTAGATTTTCTTTTAATATTAATATATTTCTTTAAATATAAATTTACTAAAAAGTGCAATATTTAATTACTATTGTGACTTAATTGTGTTTGAATATTTGATTTCCTTATCACCTATATGTTAATCCTTATAACCAGGCCCGGCTCGTGGGTTTTTTTGTGTGTGCGAGGAATGTTTGGCGCCTTTGATTTTTTTCTCAATAATTTACTAAAATGCTATATATCAACAAAAACCAGCCACTATGGTTTTATATTATTATCGTTTAAAAGTAAAGCGAAGCCATTGTCAATATTTTTTATGTTTGATAATTTATATAATTGTCAGTTTATTCGGTTTGTAGTCTATAAGCTATAATATTTTGATTATAATTTTAAGGCAAATCAAATTCATTTTTTGACAAAAAACTGATCAACAACAGTTTTGATTAAAACTTTATTAATCAAAAATTAAATAATCCAAGTAATAACAAAACAAAAACGTAACAAAATTCATTAGAATAACATAACAGAATATTAAAAAAATAATTAAATAAAACATGACTACTTACTAAAAGGGATTCGTCTGGCTTTGATTTTAGCGAAATCTTTACTCAACACATCAAGATTAATAGATTTGGCAGTTTCAGATTCTATGGAGATTATTGGCAAACCATTCAATTTTTCTTGCCCCCCATAGTTGACCGCTGGTAATTTTTAATCATTTTTAATTTAGAAAAAGTTCTTTCACCTTTAGCAACTGAAACGGGTAAAGTTAATAGCACTCTTAATGTAATCAGTGCATTTGGAAAGAGTTCTTCAACGTTATTGCTACAAATCCATTTCAAAATGTTCTCTGGGTTAGTATCATCTTCAATTTTTCGAGACAACAATTTCAGCTCAATTTGTAATTCGTTTGATTCAAGATCTTTGCTTTCTTTATAAGTTAATGCTGTTTCTAATAATTTACATTTGTCAAAGGGTTTCATAACACTTGAAAACGATTCAAAACGTTCTTTCTTTGAAGCAATTGCTATTGTAAATAGTACATCGAAAAATTTCTTTTTGAATTTTATTTTAGGATTATTGGACTCGGGTACTTCTTGGACTCTGTCTCCTCTCCAAAAAAAAGCATTCTTTTTCGGATCCGATTTTCTACCTCAGGCCTAAAATCATCAGACAAGTCTGCATCTATTGCGCATACTTTAGCTTGTGAAATATATTTCTCGTAAGAGACTTCGGAATTACGAGAAATCAAAAATTCAGTTGTTTTTTTCAACACACTAGCTGCTGATTTCACATCCATGCTCTGCGATTGTAACAATTTACTCGTAAAATTTATTTCTCGTATGTCTAAAAATAGGTATAAATATAAAAAATCGTCACAAATTAATTGTCTTGGAGGCGCTTTTTCATTTGAAAAATAAAAAAACTTGTGTTTAAAAACTTAAAAAAATTTTTATTTGTCAATACTTTTTGTTAAAATTAAAATTTCATATTGTCTTGTAGGCGCCTTTTACTTTTTTGTGCCTGTGTGCATTGCACGCTTCGAACACGCTACGAGCCGGGCCTGCTTATAATTAATCTGTATGACTACCTGCATGTTGATTGATTATATTGATTATATTGGTCCTCGGATTGTAGGCAAATATGTAGGATTTATATTGCCTGCCATTCATTAATAAACATCTTTGACATATTGCTTTTTAATCTTATTAGTAATAAGTTATTACAAATATATTTTAAAAACGCCAACTGTTTATTCTATAAAATAATATTTCACTATATATTTCGACCGTTTATCAGTCTTCTTCAGGCTAGAAATCACATTTACAAAATCTAAATGAAAATATGAAAATGGAAACAAATTAATCAATAATAATCGTATTCAACTTGTATTACAAAATTTAATTTTAATTTAAAAAAAATTAATTAAATTTAGAATCGCAAAATAAAAGTTTAAATTTAAAAATTATTTTTACAAAACATCAAAAACATCATATACAGAATTTACATTCAATTACTAAAATACATTCAAAATACATGTAGACTGAACATTTTGAACATTAATTATAGGATTAAAAGATTTTATCAACAACGCCTCGTAAAATATTTTTTCCCAATAATTACTCAGATTTTTTGCAATAATCTTAAAGTCGGGCATACCTATTTTCTTACTCGTACATTTCCTAAAATGATCACTAATGTGAGTCAATTCATTCGGATGACAATGCTCAAGAACTCGAGTACAGAGATGACGGGCAGTCTCTCCAATGTATGTGGTATTACACCCAAGGCATAAATATTTATAACCAAGATCTGAATACTATCTAAGTAAGACTTGAAATCTACCAATGAATACGATGACGATCCTATAATGTAAACTACAATCTCAAAAACAAACCTCGCTATTTAAATTAAACACAGCTAATTCAATCATTGTCAGTTTTTCATTCATTAAATTTCTACCATTCTTCCTCATTGATAAAACAGAAAATTTTGTTAAAGTCTCGGTTTTGTAAAATTTTAAAAATAAATTTTTTTAACATTTTGTAGAATTTGATTTTAAAAAAAAGCAAAATTTTTAATTTTTGATAAAATGTTTTGAGAATTTGAAAGCAGAAATTTGTTTAAATAACAATGATTTACTCCAAATTGTTTAAAGTTCAAGACTACCTGACGAAGACTGTTATTCAGTCGAAATATATTGTAGCTAAATATATATTTTGAATTGCTGTTGTTATTCTTTAATTGAACAAACTATTAATGATTTGCATTAACGAAAATCATTGATTGGTCAACTAAGGATACGAATGTCAGATTTTATGGAAAATTAAATGTAACCTTAGTAGTGAAGAAAAAATATTGCAATGTTTGCTTTTATATAATACAAAACATGGCACAAGTTACGAGACAACATACTTTTCTGATACAAATCCAGATAAACCGAAAATTCACATTTGCGATCATTTTTAAATACCACACTAAAATAAAATAATCATTGTCTTCAAATATAACTTGTATTATTGGAATAAGCCGGTTACATCTACCAATATCTGTATAAGTTCGAACTGTCTGTTTTCTTATAACAAAAAATCTGAAACTTTAGTAGTCATTTTTATTAATAATCAGATTTTATAGCTACAATAATATATTTTAATATTCTTAATATTTATTTCTATTTTAATGCTATCAAAAGTACAAATTAAATATAAAACAAAATATTGTTCGATTGACTCAAATATAAATGATGATGATAAAGGAAATCGGCAAAAAGATAAATGATGAAAAATGAGGGATTTCTAAAATATCAATAAATGAATAAAATTATGAGTAAATCATTTTCGTTTTTCCAGATAAAAAAGCTGGTCATAGATGTCAGTAATTTGTCAGAAAAATTGCTATTGCAATCTCAAAGTGACATTTGCTCGACAGATATTAAGTAAATATTATGGAAAATATCTATTTTTTATTAACATTATAAATAGAAAAATGGATAAATCTTCAAACACAAATATTCCTGCCATAAATAACTCCTCAAAATCATTTCAGATCACTCACAAAGAGTAAAGGAAATACTTTTGTTTGGAGTTTTGAGAACTTTCTTTAGATTTATTCATGGGGATTTGGTTTTTTTCTTCGGGTGCATGGTAAATGGTGCTATGCAATGGCGGATGATTAGTTCTGATAACAGAATATATTTTTTGCACGACAACAGTTTTTCAGATTCGCCCAATTTCAAGCGTCAGCGAAGAGAAAGTGCTACTGGTCAACGTGTAGCAGGTTTGACGTTTGCTTATTGCGTTCCGAAATTCAATTTTCGTAGATCTGAATCAAAGTGAATTGTCTTGTATGTCCCAATCTCAATTACCCCTTAATTCTAATCAAATGGATTTTCCTTCCACTTCCATGCCAGTTATGAAAGGAGTTTTTTTATCAAAAGAAGAATATTTGTGTAAAAAAGTAAAATTATTCCGTCGACTTTTTGCATTATTTACATATTTTCCTACACACAGACTTCTAATCGCTACGGTCTACCAATCAACACAAAATTTTTCAGAGTTACGGCAGCCATTGATTGGATGTCAAGATCCGCAAACAATTGATAATAGTGATGAAGATTAAATATATTCCTGTATTTTTTCATTGTATTTATTTTCGATTCAAAATGAAGAATTTCCCCCATGGGCCGGAAACAAATTTAGTGTTTAAATAGTTAATTTGATTATTAACTTGCTTTCCATATCTACACTAAATGCTCGAATAATTCCGAATCGTAAAATAAAATGAACTTCGTTGTGTAAAATAAATTAAGTTTTTTTCTCGATTTTTTATATGAAAATAATTAATTTATTATTTTTGGTTATTTAAGTTATTTAGGAAATCAAAATAATTAATTATATAAATCAATTTTAAATAATATTCAAATATAAAAATTTAACATATTTTTTGATTAAATTATTTTATTTCTCATTTCTATAAATGATATATTTTAGGATTTACCAGGTATGTTTGATTCGGAAACATTTTATTCGTTTTCTGTTGTTGTTCGCTGGATTTTTTATAGCTTAATTAAATGTAATCTTAAATTTGCTGAATGCAACTCATCTCAATTTGGTTGTAGAAAACACAGATATTAATGAATTTGATAAAATAAAGTATCCTTTATTGCTACAATCCAAAATGATTTGAGTAGTATTTTAAATTACCGATTTTATGACAATATTGAAGCTTTACAAATTACAAATAAATTTTAATCATCTCTTGTGAAATGCTACCAATTTTATCCCAAGGAATTTTGCAATAAGTTGAATATTAAATATAATATTCCGAAACTCTCTGTCATGACTAATCAGTCGCCACGTGCAGCAAATACGACTCAGAGAGTTGAATATGATTGAATGATAACAGAAATCCACATAAATGGTGTCAGAAGTAAACGAAAACCTAAAGGATTCTTATTTTCAAAGCATGAACTTTGAGTATAATAATATGAATTTAAAGTTAAATTATATTTTTGATGAAATTTATGTCAATGTTTATATATGCATTTACAATAAGCCAAAGCTTTAAGGTGAGTCGCTCATGATGACACGGGTGACCTTGAGTAATCCATGCATACAATATGTAACCTAAAGTTGATAACTAATAAGGGTTGTGCGTCTGCCAAAGTTCAGATTCGTCGCCAAGAAAAAAATTAAAATTTTATTCATATAAAACAAACCCAATAGGGGTGGATGTAGAGACAATTCTCAATCCTTTGTTGTAGTTTGTAGTTAGTTCATCTACATAATCAAACAGCAGACGCATGTCTTACTATTTCGTGATTCCTAGGCTCTATATTGTGACATGCTTTCTGAAAATATAATAGCTCACTCGTACATCAGCAACCGAGACTTTCTTTGCAAGTGCTTTGAGTTCCATTTCAGTCAATCCAATTTTCTTCATAACTGAGTCATTATGGTGGTCCCAGGATTCAAGTGTCTCCACTACAAGTCCAGAAATAGTAGTACCGCATTTATAGTGTTCTCCAATCTCCATGGCAAGATCCTTGCATTTAACATAATTGTCGGATCTTACGTTATCGAAGTTTTTCTTAAGGTCATATGGGACCTTGATATCCAGGACATGAATCAATTTGTTTCGTTTGGATTTTATCAGGAGATCAGGGATCAATCTGGTGTTGATCCCTCAGGTGGTCTTTCAACATCCACTTGAAAACCTTTCTCGATTAGGTACGCGACCACTGTTTCAAGCACACGAGCATGTTTATTTCGTTTGGCATTGCTCTTGTCTTCACATTGATTAAACATAACGAATCCAATGCCGATTATAGAGTACTCGGTATTTTTAAACTTATTTCGAGTACTCAACTAATTGGTGGGTTACAGGGTTTTGAATCTTGCTTATCCTTCTAGTTGCCCTCGTAACGCCATACAAAATGATTCTAATCGCCACTTGGCACCCGTTGCTAGGCAACGTTGGTAATGTGTTCAAGTGGTGGATTGCCCGCAAAAATTGAGTACCATGTGCTAGTACTATAGTTGCTCGGACAACCCTCGGTTCACGAGCTGTCGATAGAAGACCTGTGCTCGCTTTTGATTCTTAGGTCCCATTATTCTCCTATCTCCTTCAAATGTTAACCTATACTCTCAAATCATTCATTGTTATGTCTATTCTCATAGTCCTTCTTCTTGTTGTCCATGTCGAAGATTATTCTTTGGCCTGTACTCTCTTTGTTATGTTAAATACACCCACATTATATCTTTCACCCTTATCCCTATTATAACTACAGTGTTTCCTATTATCATTACTAGCATTATCATTGTTGCTATTATATATATTACCCTTATTAATTGTTACTACTACTACCATTATTAATATTTTTATAACTATAACTACCATTATATTTATTGTTAATACTACTACGATTATTACTACTATTATTATTATCATCATAATTATTATCATCATTACTACAAATACCATGATTATCATTATCATTATTATTATTATTATTATCATAATTATTATTATTATTATAGTTAAAATTACTCTTATCATTATCGTTATTATTATTAAGATTTTGTAGGGATCCTTCCTTATTCCTCAGCGTTGAAATCTTTTATTGATATACAACATTAGTTGTAGTCCATCTATATTTTTTTTTTGGTTTTTGATAAAGTATTTTTGTAAATTCGAAAATTTTAGCAGCGTTCCGCCCTTATTTTACGGTCCATCCCTATTCTACCGTTTTCGACAAAGTATTTTCATTGACTCGGAAAATTTGAGCAGCGTTCCGCCCTTATTTTACGCATTCCATTTTTACGTTACTATTTTTGTTAAGTATTTGAATTAGTTCGGAAAATTTGAGCAGCGTCCCGCCCATATTTTCCGCCTCAACTCAAATTAATTTATTTAATTCTTATTTAAAAACATTATTTTTCATGATTTTAGTCGTTCGGATTAATCTTTTTCCGATGGCTATTCATTTTAACTGTTGCAACGATTTCGCAATTTTCCCCGCTACCCATTCCCTATTTTTATCCTTAAGATCTATTTATGTTCATTTCATAGTTAATGAGTGCCCACTGGACTACTCGGTGTTAGAGATTTTGAGCCGATTGTTGTTAAAAATTTATGTCAATTTTACAGGAAACGGATGGTGAAGGAGTAGCCAAGGGACTACTCATTTACCCTCCAATTTCCCCTATGTACGGATAATATTGACGTTCCAACTCCTGCGTTCCGCACGCTGAGTCTTCACGGGTACATATCATTGGCGATTTTCCACGCTCTTACACAAATCTGTACTATGTAGATTTTGCTTTCTTGCGTTATGTGTTGGCTGTGGGCCGGAAAAGGAATAACAAATAATAATTTACCATAGCATTTGGAATAAAAGTTTCGATGCACTAAGGCTGTAGATATAAAATATTTATTCAGCATATTACATCGGCTACATACATTTGAAATTCATTGTATCCATTCCATAAAATTTACTTCAAAAATCCCATAAATTTAATTCGATAAATCATCTATAAATTCAATTGGAAAAACAAAATTATCCATAAATTTAATCTGAAAGATCATCCATAAATTCAATTGAGAAATTACCCATAAATTTGATTCAAAAAATCATCCATAAATTCAATTGGAAAAACAAAATTATCCATAAATTCAATTTGAAAAACAAAAATCATTCATTAATTCGATCTGAAAAGTCATACATAAATTCAATTGAAAAATTACCCATCAATTCTCTTCGAAAAAATCAACTATAATATTGCACCAGTTGAGAGTGATCGTGTTCAGGCAAAACACTTACCCGTGTTAATTGCCTGAATGCACGGCTCTCAACCAGCCATACAACCAGTTATACAGTTCTATAATGAAATTTTTCTCCGAAAAATAAGACTGAAAATTTGTGAAAACACAGCGTTATTTATACCTATTTTTCTCGCGTGTGAAATTTGATGCAGTAAAACAAAATTCGACCTTGTTATTTTCTAGTAAATTCTATTCGTTAATTTTATTATTTTTTTGATTTATTTTTATAATTTTTTATTTAAGATTTTTATTGAATTATTACTAATTCAAATTTTCGATTTAAATTTCATTTTAATGAACTTTTATTAATTTTTCAATTTCGTCGAATTTGTTGTGTTTTCTTGTTATATTTGTGTAGGTATCGTGCGAATCTTGGTGCATTTTGTTATTATTTTAATTTTATTTTTATGTTTTTGATTTTATATTTATTTATATTCTCTCAGATTTTAAAGTGTTTAATTGGTGTTGTATATTGTATTTTAAGTTATCTTGGTGCTGGGTTTTCGTGCTGTATTACTGATGCATTTAAACAATTCTCAAGGCTATTGGTATGCTGGCCCAACATAATCGACATAAATTAAACCCTATATCGAGTATCTATTTTGGAAAAAACACACTAGTGTTATTCAAAATATAACTAAAAAACGCAGAAGACGACGTGATAAAACTGTATTTCTATGATGATTTCTAGTTTTTGTTTCTTCTTTGATAAATATAATAAATTTCGAGTTTTTTTGTTTTCCGTTTCCAATAGTTTTTACTAGTTTTTCTTTATGCAATAAAGTTTAATTTGAAAAAATAAATTCGTGAAAAAATTATTTGGTAAAATTATTTTTTGATATATTATATATATATATATATTGGTGGGTTTCTGGGTGTTGATATTTTGAAACTATATGGTTGTTACCCAGACAACCCCATACAAATATCTTTCGCTTACCACTCGGCACCCGTTGCTAAGCAACGTTGGAACTGTGTTCGAGTGGGTAGATCGTCCGCAAAAAGTGAGCGCTATTACTAATGCTATAATTGACCGAACGATCCATGGGTCCAATGAGCTGCCGATAGAAGGCCTGTGCTCGATTTCGATATTTAGGTCCCATTATTCTCCTATCTCTTTCAAAAATTAATCCATACTGTTATATAATTTATCATTACGTCTATTCGATTAGACCTTCTTACCGTTGTCCGTGTTGGTGATTTTTCTATGACCTGTAAACCCTCTGTTATATTAAATATCCACACAGTATCCCTCTTACCCTTATCCATATTATTACTACTATGTTCCCTATTATTGTTACTAGTATTATCATTATTACTATTATATATTAACTTTATTAATTGTTACCGCTATTACATTTATTATTATTCTTATTACCACCATTACCATTATATTTATTATTATTATTATTATTATTATTATTATTATTATTATTATTATTATTATTATTATTATTATTATTATTATTATTATTATTATTATTATTATTATTATTATTATTATTATAATTATTATTATTATTATAATTATCATTATCCTTACTATTATCATTATTATTATCAAACATTTTGTGTAGGGATTCGTCCTTATTCCTCAGCAAAAAAAAATACTTTACTTATGTAAAAATTTAGCCGTAATCCATCCGTATTTTACAGTTTTCGATAAAGTATTGTTAATTCGAAAAATTTTAGCAGCGTTCCGCCCTTATTTTACGGTTTTATCCGGACATCCTCTCAATTTTTGAGACGTATTATACTTTTACTTTACTATTTTTGATAAGTATTTTAACTGATTCGGAAAATTTGAGCAGCGTTCCGCCATTATCTTTTAGTTTTATGATAAATGTTTTAATTATTTCTGAAAAATTTTCGCAGCGTTCTGCCCATATTTTTCGTCTAAATTCAACATAGTTTATTTAATTCGTAAATATTATTTAAAACATTATTTTTCCTGATTTTTGTCGTTCGGATTAATCTTTTTCCGATGGCTATTCATTTTTACTGTTGCAACGATTTCGCTATTTTCCCCCCTACCCTTTTCTTTATCCTTATGATCTATTTATGTTCATGTTACATTTAATGAGTGCCCACTGGACTACTCGGTGTTAGAGATTTTGAGCCGATTGTTGTTAAAAATTTTTATGTCCATTTTTCAGGAAACGGATGATGAAGGAGCAGCCAAAGGACTACTCCTTTACCCTCCAATTTCCCCTATATACGGATAATATTGACGTTCCAGCTACTGCGTTCTCACGCCGTAGCCTTCACGGCCCGAACTATTGGCGGACTTACACCGCACTTACACAGTTCGATAGTGTGTTTTATTTTACTGTCTTGCGATATGTTTTGGCAGTGAGCCGAAAAACAAATAATAAATAAGTTTTACCATATCAGTTGAGTAAAAGTTTCAATGCACAAAATTGTTGGCTTTAAAATATTTATTTGGCATACATCGTCCATATATTCATCCGGCAAATTGGCATAAAATCATCTTGATCATAATTCATGTCATTAATTCATAACACTTCGTAAATTCGCATAGTAGCAATCATATAAATGAATACCCGTGCACTATCTGAGAATTAACTTGTTCAGTCAAAACACTTATCAGTGTTAATTGGCTGAATGCACGGCTCTCAGCTAGTTATGCACACTAACTCAATGTATACTAAAAAATATTTTCTCTGAAAAATAAGACTGAAATTAAGTTGGCACCAAATTTAAGTTGAAAATTTATCAAAACACATCAGCATACATACCTATAATTTGGCCTTAACCTTGCGTGTTAATTTTATTGCGATTAAACAAAATTCGACCTTGAAATTATTTGTGTTATCTAAATTAAATTTTTATTAATTTCTTAATTTAAATTGGTAATTTATTTTTAACATTTTTAATTAAATTTATTCAGCCAAAAATATTTTATTTTTATTCATTTAATTCATTAATTTTTACTTTTATATAAATGGTCATTTTACGGTCAAATTTTCTTGTTATTATGTTATTTTTTATGTAAATTTCGTGCGGTTCTTGATGCATTTTGTATTTATTTTATTTTTATGGTTTTTTGATTTTATATTTATTTATGTTCTCTCAGATTTTAAAGTGTTTAGTTAGTGTTGTATATTGTATTTTAAGTTATCTTGGTGCAAGGTTTTTGTGCTGTATTACTGATGCATTTATATATATATATATATATATATATATATATATATATATATATATATATATATTGTAACATAATTTATTTTAACTTTTTTATATCCGAATAAAAAAATATTGTGTTTATTCTGTTTTAACCCAATAATTTTTAAAATCATTGCTTGTTTATGTGCTATTCTATATCTTCGAACTTGGAATTACGTTTTAGTAGCAATAATTAAATGCTTATACATAATCATAACTATTTGCTATTAACATAGTAATTTTCATTAAGGTATATTTTTAAACATAAGCAAAAATGTCATCGAATAAATCACCAGTGTGGGAGTATTTTGAAAAAAAGGGAAATCAGAATCAATATGCAGTCCAGGCAAAACTTTTCTCCAGCGCCATTGATCTAACACAACTGGAGTGATTAACCACTTGAAATAGCACAACATTTCTTTTTCAAAAAAGAAAAATGATGATTTCGACCAATTTGTTTCAAAAAAAATTAAAAGTGGATGGTACTGGTATGCTAAACTTTGTCAGACGAGAAACACTTAATGAAATATTGGCAAAATGTGCTGCCAAAGACGGTTTTAGCATAAAAGGATTAACTTTTTCTGAAGCCATCAAGGGTTTTGTACATAGTTGCGGATACAACATGCCGAAAAATGAAACAGCATTTATCAAATACATAATGCAGTTTTATGAAGAAAACAAAGCTGAAATGAAAACTTATTTACTGCTTCAAATCAAATCTGGGAAAAGATTTAGTATAACTGTAGACGAAAGGAGTGAGAAGGTATAAGAATGTCACTGTCCACTAGTTGGCTGCATCATATATTCTTGGACTTGTTCCTATCATAGAGCCTTGTGATTCAAGTGCCACTATTACGTTAGTAACAAAAAAGCTCAAAGAATTCGGTATTAATTTAGCTTCTGATATTGTAGCCTCTACTAGTGATGGAGCTGAGGTAATGGTCAAATATGGTAGGAATTATGTATGAATCATGGAATTCATCTTGGTGTAATTGATGTTTTTTTTAAGAAAATAAATCATGCAATAGGAGATGAAGATGATGAAATAATAATTATGATGATGACGAATATGAAGATGATGGTTTGGATTATGATGAAGATGAGAGTACCATCGATGAAAATAACAATTCTGTAGTAGATGACAATTTAAATATTGAAATAAAAATTGAGTTACTGGTGACGCTAATACGTAAAGATATTGGGTTGGAATCGTTCTTTGTGAGACAAGAAAAATTATAATTTTTTTTAAAAGATATTGCTTTGGGAGCTGCGTTATGCAAAAACGCATTATAGAACAAGAAGGTAAAAGGTTACAGTTACTTTTTGACGTCAGAACTCGTTGGAATTCTATTATTCCTATGGTTAACCTCTTCCTAAAATTGAGTAATTGCATTAACAAAGCTTTAGAAGTATCGAGAAAAATATATTAATGTTTTTCAGGACTTATCTGAAGTTTTACGACCTATAGAGCTAGCGGTAAATGAGTTGAACAAAGAAGGCAGTAATTTACTGAAAGCTGATGGAGTTTGTACATTTCTTTTAAATAAGCTACAAGAAGCAAATAATGATCTTGCCACTAAAATGCAGAATGCCTTAAAAACGCGAATTGATCAAAGAAGAAACAAAAATATAGTCTCTTTAATGTTGTTTTTGTAAACGGGGTCTTATCCACAATACAATGAACATTTTACTTATTCATCAAAATATATAATCAAATTATTGGCAAAAAAAGTTTTGAAAGGTTATTTATTAATGATGATGAAGGTGAGAAGAGCCAATACCAGGAATAATTACAAGATGATGATTCGAATGTGCAAATTCAAAATTCTGTCTACGATGAACTTCAAAAAACCATAAAAACTATTATGACGGTTCAGAAAATTACTGTATTGTTGGGCCAGAACACAAACGGCCTTGAGAATCGTTTAAATGAATCGGTAATACACACGCAAATACAACATGCTGATTTAAAATCAGACCCATAAAACACCAACTAACCTTTCTAAAATATGAGAAACAAAACAATTAAATATAAAATCAAGAAACACAAAAATAAATTAACAAAGTGCAACAAGATCCGCACGAAATAAACATAAAAATAACATGAGAACATGAAAATTTGACCGAAATTTGACAATTTACCGAAAAATGCGAGAATCCATGAAAATGGAACAAAAATTAAATAATTTGAATTGGAAACAATTCATTTAAAAAATTAAAAAGAAAATTGTCAAATAAAATTACAAAAATAATAAAATTAAGAATAGAATATACTAGAAAATCACAAGGTCAAATTTTGTTTTACTAAATCAAATTTAACACACAAGGTTAGGGTCGTACAACCTGTATATATACCGAATCATTTTAAACTCATTTTAACTCATTTTAACTCATTTTAACTCAAACTAACTCGAACTAACTCGTAAAACCTCAAAAAACTCATATTCAGTTTTGTAAACTTGGAGCAGATTTTTTTAACCGGAACTTTAATGTGAGGGAAGAAATGTTCGGAAGCTTTCTCCAAGTCGCGCACAGCTCTGTTTGAGGCGTCAGCGTGGGGAAAGGTTTGTGTATGTAATGTGTCGAACCACGTATGCCAATTATGAATCTGTATTTATACCAGTTATATGTCAATAAATGCTTGATTTAGAAAAACTCATGTCGAAATTTTTTCCGGCCAACAGCCGACACATCACCGCAAGTCAATAAAATCTACACACCCCAACCAAACTGTGTAAGTGCGGTGTAAGTCCGCCAATAGTTTGTGCCCGTGAAGGCTACGGCGTGAGAACGCAGTAGCTGGAACGTCAATATTGTCCGTTATAGGGGAAATTGGGAAGTGGTGAGGTAGTCTTTTGGCTGCCCATCCGCATCCCATTTCCTGAAAATTCGACCTAAAATCTAGATTGACAATCGGCTCAAAATCAGCACACCGAGTAGTCCAGTGGACACTCGTAACGTTCTAATATCAACATATTTAGTCCTAAGATCAATTAAAAGGGAATGACTGGAAGGGGCGTCGTAAATCAGTGCTATCGTCTCAAATTTTATTCAAATAATAAAAATATAATAATGAAAAAGTAATGAATAGTATAGCTATAGCCTCAATCATAATCAAAGAATAAAATCATGATAGAATAAAGATCGTAAAAGCATTACTATAGTCTCATTTTTAGTCAAATAATAACATTAGACATAAAAGTAAGGATCATAAATTTCATTTTTATAACCTCGATTCTTAATCAAATAACAAAATCAATCATAGTAAAATAAAGATCATGAATTTCACTGCTATAGTCACGCTTTTATAAAAATCTTGAGTAACCGAAAACAAAGCTTAAAGTCACGATTTGTAATTAGGAAAAACCCAAGAACTAAAAATTTCATTGCTATATCCACGACGGGGTACTTAAAGGATGAAATCAGTAAGAGTAAATGATAAGAAATAAGCTCCTTCACCACAACTATAACGGGCAGAATGTATAATAAAATTGGTAAAGATAAACTCCCACTACTATAATCGCATGCGAATATTAAACAACCGTGACGGTAGGATTAAATACTGAGATCACAATTAAATGAAGGAAAGGTAGACGTAATAAGGGAGGGAACAAACTAAGGTAGGTCTCGATAGTTACATCCCCGAATATATATACTTAAATGACTGCATTAGAAATAGTTGATAACAATTCTAAATTAATGCAACGTTAATTAAATACAAACTAAGCAACCATAATATTTACCGAAATTAAAAGCACGACGAAAGATACACGCCCAAAAGAATTATTAAAAAATTAATTAATACCATAACACGTGATCAATTAAATCGACTGCAAAATTACAATGGTTCATAGGCCGACGAGGACCGTAAAATAGACAGGATATAGGAGGATAAGTTCCACGAATTTCATAATTAATCTTCTCGGTAATAACAAATAATATCTTCATTAGGACATTAGCTAGATCCACTAAAAAATGAATAGATCCTAGGCTACGTAAAACATCAATGGAGTAGGCAATCATTTGAGAATGAAACTTTCACGCCAGCTATTTGAGATCGACCAATTTGCCGACAAGAAACTGGATCCGTGCCTTCTGTAGGTTGAGTATTCCTGAGATAGCCACAACTAAAGTCCAAATCTAATTAAAAATAAAGAAAATAAAGAGTTATTAGTTATCTAACTTCGTCCGACGACGTATGGGATTTAAAATCAGACTAAAAATGAATGTTGACGCACTCCCACTCAAGTCAAATAGGAATTAAGAAAATCGTCTCGACAAATTTCCTATCACACCACTAGTTGAATGTCGACGGGCATTAATGTAAATACCCACTAGTGGAGAAGCAAAAAATCAATAGAGACATGACAAGAAACAATCTAGACAGGAAAAGAAGCGTGGCAAAATCGATTGGAAATATTAAGAAAATGTGACATTAATCCTGATTATCAAGAATAATTGAACGGACGTGGAATTTATTGAAGTCGTCAAAGCGAAAATATGACTACGTGGCGCTTCCCTGGAGCTTAATATAAATTCGAACGCAGTAATGAATTAATTTAATGTATAATTGAGTTGAACCACTATGAATCCACGAGATAAATGGCAAAGAAATGGAGGAGCCAGCGAGTTTCGAGGAGAACCTAACGTTACGATGGAAAAGAAGCGATCCATGCCACAAGATGGTAAGCACCTTCCTTATATTATCAGATGTATTTAATTTGTACATTCATGCAAGAGCCATCGGGGAAGATAGAACCGACCAAATTTCGCTTGATTTCTGGAGAAAATTCGCTACCGGTAAATGCAGTAGTATCTCATTAAGTGCTCCGTAGGATCTCAAGAATTTTGTTGTCACATCAAATAAAAATTACTAATTATGTTATGGAGTTATTTCTATTAATTGATCACCTTAAATGTTCACCTCTTGGCTCGTCCGCCTGACAAATGCCCAGTAATTAGTTAAATCAAAAGTGGACCGCGTAGTCGCTGAGTGACTAACCTGGAGCATTCAGTGAAGGCTACCGATTACAATACTGATGACATCACATCCCATCATAGACGACCAAGATTACCGCGAGAGTCCAAATAACTCTGACCACGAGCGTTTTCCCAACACCGAGTGACAGCGAACATGCCTAGTAGCACAAAGACACCGTAAGAAATTATCAGACAGTGGCAAACCTTCATGAGTTCTGAAGTGTCCCTAGGAAGACTATGAATAGCCGACTAAGTCGAGCAGGTATGATAAATGACGCAATTAAGGTAAATGAATATTTGCTAAAATATGACGGATAGGAAATAGTTTACCCGCGAGATGAACATTCGTGCCAATACTCGTCCGAGAATCCAACAGTCATACTTAACTAGTTCACCATCTTATAAACCTCTAACTACTAGCACATACAATTGCCACTCATAAGTTAAATTTGTAGTAAATGATCGTAATAAAAGGCGCATGTATATGACTTATTTAATAACGTAATGATTAACATCTTGCAGATCATTCTTGGATAGACGCGTCCCGCGTCACCGTGCGATTTCCTGCACAATCGGCCGCCAGATGTCGACAGGCCCTATGGGACGCGGGATTCTCAGTCTCGCCAGTGAGGGAATCCCGCGCGAGCACACAAAGAGAAGACGAAGAAGTTGAGCTCCCAAGAAATTCGAAGGCAAGCGGAATTCTTATTAGCGCGTTTGGAGGAACACCAACGTCAGACCAACCAACAAGTGGACCGAGCCAGACGACATCTATCTGAGATCAATAAGGCCATAGCAACAGGATATATTCCTAGTACGGATGGGTAGGCCCCTCCGTACAATGTATTCTACAATCTTGATGACCCGAACTTAGCAAGAGAGACAGAAGCGATGAACGTGGTGGTTTCACGAAGAATGTTGACCAGCGAGATGAGAGATGCAGACAGACGTCCCTACCAGGACCAGGAACACTCCTATGCTCATGAAATCCCGAGGCGATTCAGGGACCAAAGACGTGTGAAATATAATTAACAGGCATGAATTGTAAATAAAAATTGGACTTCATGTTAGTGTTCTTTTATTTTTCATTTGTTGCTCATAAGGATCGATAAATGAGGTTATAGTGCATTTAAAATCGGTTTTGTTTGTAATTAAAAGCTAGGAACTAATGAGAAGGCCCTTATAATGAAGGAGAGTTTAATGCTTTATTCCATTTTTCAGATATGAAATCCCACAAAATTCTACAAGAAGAATTGGCCAAAGCCCAAAAATTAAATCGAGAATTGCACCAGCAAATTGTACAACTGACGACAGAAATCCAGCGTATCAAATCTAGTTGGGTAGAGCCAAAGAAAGTAAAGTTTCTATATCAAAAAATGACGGCCGCCCAACGGGGTTGGGCCGAAGAAAAGCAATTGAATCAGAATCAGAAGACCCAAATCCGCGGGTTGGAAGTGGCTTTGTCTGCATGCCATGAAGGCAATGCAGTGACTTACCCGCTGTTTTTTGCTCCAGCCCAATTGGCCTACAAAAAAGCCACATCAAACTCTAAACCTGCAAGTAAACCGCCCCGACACCGACCTGGTCGAAATGAGCGCGCCAAACGTCGAGCCACTCAACCAGCAGATTAGGACATTTTTCTCTTGTTATTTCTAAATAAATTTGTGTTGATTAAATTGTTGATCTCAGTCAAGATTTATAATGTCAAGATTTAGACAGTGTAAGTATAAATTAAAAGAAAATTATCTTACGTGACAAGACCAACCAAGGTATGCAGATGGGACGAGAATAAGTAAAGCGCACGCAGACCTTCTACCGGTAGTGCGTTGAACCCGCTTTGAGGTCGGGCCAGAGTAGTTCTTTCGTGGCGCTCACCTTTGGCGACCTCAAAAACCAATGGTTGCATTTACAACGTTTCCTACCAATGGGTAGCCATTGGGGGGCAAGAAAAAATTATTATGTGTGGGGTCAAGGTCACATCAACCAGAAACCCCACGGTATCTAAATTGTCAATAGTATATTGTTGGCGTACTGGGTAGAACTAATTTTGTTTTAATCGATACGCATTTGTTAACTCCACTTCCCCAATCACTCTTGCATTTCTAGGGTTTCTCTCCCAGACGCCCCACAATTTGACATCACCACTGTATACCCATGAGCAAGCCCATGTTTGGTACTGTATACAGCAGCCGAGATTCCACAAGCAGGTGAGCCTCGTTTCCAAGACTACTCCTTGTGATAATCTCGCTTTCGGGTTCCTGACGGCCGATAGAAGGACTTAAGTCTATTTCACCTGTCTATTTCTCTCGATATTGGCACCCACTTTCCCATCTATTATCATCGATTATATGTATACGTCCGAATCAGAATTCCTTTAAGGTCTCATTTAAGTTATTGGCGAGTCTTAGCACACCTTACTGCCGGAAATGTACTCCGTTGCGACCTGGCCGCTTATCTATCTTTGGTCCGTTAAATTTGATTAGCATTAAATTTAAATAATGAATAAATTAATTTTAACTTCTAAAATATAGAATATTTTCCAAAGAAAAATTGGATTAATAGCTTTTGAAAAATTCTGATCCTTAAATTATCTAAAATTTCCGATTTACCTCTGAATTAATGATTAAAAGTTTGAAACAATATTAGTAACCTCGAATTTTGTTTTAATTTGGAAAATCTTTTCCTTAAGTAATTGGCGAAAATTCAATTTATTAAATAATTAATTACAATTTGCTGTTAAATCAGCTGTTTTTAAGATTGAGAAAATCTCCTGGTTACTTTCAAAAGAAAATAAAATCCTTTTAACATCTACAATTTTCCTTTCGCTCACCTCTACCCTCTCGTTTCTCAACATATTCTTTTTAAAGGTTTAAAATCAATTTTTCAACAATCATAATTATTTCAATTTTCAATATTTTAAATTAATTACAACTTTCCAATCATCTCATTCGCATACATCAAGCTTCACCAATCTTATTTTATGCTCAGGCAAACCTCCATACATCTTTTTCTCATCTGTGTCAAACATATTGAAACTTATTTAAGAAATTTAACAAATAAAAATTCTATTTTACAATGATAACAACAAAAAGAAAATAAACGAAAATAAAGATAGGATATAATCAGTCATAAATAATAGTTAATTAGTTTGTCGACGCGAAACTTGGTTATCCACAAGAATCGGCTTTTATTCGTCGATGTCGACGGGAAATCTTCGTTTTCTATCGATTCTTAGTTCGTTGGATCCGACTTGGGGAACCGAGTGACAGAGCTCGTCCCCAAATTCGTCCGTCCAATACCCGATTGAAGTAGAGGGCTTGTGATTTTCGTCCGTTTCGCCGGCACAGATTTGGATGGCAACTTCTCCGGATTCAATCGTTTCTGGCAGGCTTTCAGTATTTCTAGTTAGTTGTGCCTGTTGTTCGGCGACTAACATCGCCGCTTCTTCCAGTGTCTGGGCTGCATTTTTTAGCAGGGTGACTCCCTCAGCCCGACGTCGTTCACGGCGACGTCGGTTTTTACTGGGGTTATGTTTCTTGTTAATTTTCGGCATTTGTGGAGGGCCAGTTGTGGCCGTTTCGGGTACGTGTTCTGCAGGGATTATATTCAGTTTGATCGCCAGATCACGGCCGGCCAGACGTTTTTTCAGTTCAGTTTCGTTGAAAGAGGCTGTTAGGGCGGCGCTCTGGTTGTTGATCACGATCCGTTGCGCTCGGTTCTCGGCAATGAGATCTTCACGACACCTGGTGAGTCGGTGAATTTGTTTGTCGAGGGCTTTCACAGCCTCGGGGGCGAACCACGTACCGAGCGTACGTTCGTGTTCTATGACCAACTGATCATATTTCCTTCGGCATTCCTGGTGGGATTTGTCATCGTTATTGAGAATTGATGGGTTAGATTTTTCCGATCTCTGCGACGTTAATTTCGGGATTTTATATCCTGGCTGCATGATGTCAAAGTTCTTCTTAAAAAAAAACAAAATTAAAGAAACTGAAAAGGAATATTCTAGTAAAAAGAAAATTTTTATCAAAATCAATACTAAAGATAATAAGAGAAAATAATTAATTAGAATGTCACATCACACATTCCTACACCAAACTCATATTTAATATTAATTTCTACGATGCCGATTTCCGCGTAAACATCTATTGTTGGTCTGCTGACAATAATTCGGTGCAAAAGAAAATGAAAAATATTGATGCTCCGGTCATTGCGATTCACGTTAAAATATTTTTTAATCTTTTCGTTTTGTTGAATTCGTTTTGGCTTATTGTGTTATGCATTTATTCTTATACTTAACCCTAGTCGTCCCCTTTGTTATAATCGATTTCTCGACAGGCATTTGAAAAAAAAAATTATTAAATCCCTACTTAGACATCTCACAAATGTCAACCCCCTAGGTATGGCGATCTACCCGCATTTTACTCATACCGCTCCAACCAACATTGAAAATGGCCGCCTCGGTGAATTACGACGGTGTCCTACCCCGTGATCAGTGTAACGAGACCTGACCAGACTAGGCAGACACCGAAGGGTGGTTTGTGACTAAGTAACACGTCGACGTCCTGCCAACTTAACGGCCGGAATCGAATATTACTTTGCCATTCCCCACAATTAAAGCATCAATATATAAAATTAAATTTAGGGGGACCTGTCGCAGATACTAAAAAGTATCGCGGCCATCCATGATAATGAAAACAATTAAAGTACATATCAAAAATATATTCAACATAACAATACAATAAACAAAAATTACCTACTGCTAAAGTGCGAATTGATTTCAAAAAAATGAGATTTTATAAAAATTTTTAAGGGTTAATAATTGTGACAATGGCTATTGTATTAATACTGTTTTCGTGCGTGTGTGCGACCAATCAGCTAATTTCGAATCTTTTTTGGCCATTTTTTCTGGTTTTTTGATGGCTTTTATTTAATTTTATATTTTTCTCTTTTGTTATTTATTTTTCTTAATTTTTTTGTATTAATTTTATTAAATTTGCATTTTTATTTTTTGCTGATTCTTATTCTGGTCGCCTCCTCCGCCTGTGTATTTTCTAAACCTGGTTTTGTAAGGTTTTGGCGGTTTTATATTTTTACTTTATTTTTCCATGTATATTGCATGCGGAATTTATTAATTATTTGTTTTACTTAATTATGTTATTTTTTTATTTTGTTTTATTTAATGTTTTTATTATATTTTAATTTCTGTTTGCGGTGCGTGCTTGTGTTACAAATAGCCATTCTCACAATTTTTCGACATGACTTTTTTCCTAGTCATTTTGTTTTGTTTTAATGATGGCTTATAGCCCAACAATATAAATAGCTTAAGTTATTTAATAGTGATGACTGTAAACGAGGGGAGCGCACCGAAAAATTATTCCAACCATCACTTACAATTCCGACAACTTCAACAGCCAGCGAGTGAGTCTTTTCCGTAGCTTCTAATTTCATAACGAAAATACGTTCCCGATTGAAAGTAACACGCTAAATGGGCTTATATTTCTTAAATACTATTTTTTAAACAATAAATGAAATACTAATAAATAAAATAATATTTTTCATTAACAATAAATTAAATGAAAACAAATTTTTTTAAAATTAATGTTACTATATTTCTTTTTCAATATTTTTTACCCGGGTAGTTTACCTATGAAGTATTCGTATACCCGGGTAATCTAAAACCCGAGTTATTTGGATTCCCTAGTTAAATACATGTGTCTGTGTCTCGGGATGAAGTCTACACTGTCGGTAAATAACATTAGCTTTAACTTTTAAATGATTGATGTTGTACTTCAACTGGAGTAGATTTTTACATCAAATACACCAGCTGTTACTGAGATAAATCACCTATAATATAAAAGAAAATCAATAAATTTATAGCATATAAACACACCAACTCACCTTGAGGTTGCTTGTAAAATCGTCAATGAGACAAACCCTAAACTATAGAGACACAAAAAGTGAGAGAGAAATAAAATAATGCACATTAACTCAACCTATAATAAAACATGCATGCTAACTTTTAACATGTAGCCATCCGAAGTTGAAAAAATACCTATAATAAATAATTTTATAGACATTTTTGAGATAATTTTAGAAAGAAAAATGGCGGGAAAAATTTTTAATTTAAATTTTGAGGTTTTTGCTAGGAAATTTCGAGTAAATGAGGATGTATCTTCATAAGATTTACCCTTAAAACTAAAATTAATCTAATATTTCAGATATTTCTGTAGAAAAAAGCAAAACCTGAAATCCGAAAAAAAGCATAAATTTTTAAATTATTTTTGTAAGTTTTAAAAAATAATCATAAACCAAATTATTTCGTGTACATAATCGATGATTTTTTACAAAATATTTATAAAAAATATAATTATTTAATGCACATAATAATTTTTATAAGTTCAAAAATAATTTAACTCACATTTTTTGAATAATAATATCCGAAAAAAATACATATTTTTGCAGAATAGTAGTTGTTACTAATTTTCCTAAATATTATTTATAATAATATATATGAAATAGTTGATCAAAGTTATATTTAAGAGCTTGAATTATGATCATATTTCCTTATGAAATCATAATTCAACTCTTAAAATTTAACTTTAAGTTATATAACAATATAAAAAACAACTTACTTAGCAGCCATTTAAAAAATGGCTGAAATCCATTCACAAAAAATAAATTCCGCTAAGTTTATTTATGTATCAACTTGAATTATAGCGGAATTTATCTCAGTGACAGCTGGTGTACTGTGCATCAGTAAGGACATCGGACTGGATTAGGTATGCTGTTGTACTGGTTTCTCGGATTAATGACATGATATGCCTTTGGCACTTTTTTTCGAACCAACGCATGAAAGGCTTCCTAAATTTTCTGAAAACACTGTCTAATGGATAATGTCTTTTGATAGCAGCGTTAAACACAAAAGAGCAGCTTTAGGGTCTCCATCTCTTCTAGCATCAGTCAACTCAGTTCTTTGACTCATGTTCATTTTATTGGCTTTTAGTATGTAGTGGCTGTGGCCCGGAAATGTTTCTACTGGATGAAAAGCATATTAGTCAAATTCAAAACATATGATAATATAACAGTGCTGAGTACTGAGAGAAGAGAAAGTATAAATTAATGTCAACAAGCATATTTAACAGACTATATCTATGACCCTATCATGCTTGCCCAGGTCTAGCTTTCAGAGGCGGTGGTCATTTTCATTATTTTTCCTCCTATGATCATTACAAATATCTTAATAAAATATCTTAAAATATCTTAATAATTTGAACGAAAACTTGAATTTGAATGTTCCGGTTTCCTCGATAATATCACCACCGCATCGAAATATGGGTTGATGGATTCTGGTATTATCGTTGACACTTTAAAATCTCATTAAATTATAAAATAATTTTTATTACAGTTATCATCATGTCTCCCTTGCCTTGCGAAAAGTGGAATTTTCAGATAAAATTTCTTTTGTTAAATAAATTTATAAAAATTACATTAACCAGAATGACTAAAAATTTAGGATAAACATAAATTTTCTTTAGTTGATCAACATCAAGCATTGTCAGAGAGGTTTAGGAAAGATGTCGCCAAATATCAAAAAGAAGCGATCACTCAAAATCTAGTGCGTCGATGTAGACGCATGGAACAGGCTTGGATGCGTTCAGAGGAAGTGAAACGACTATAGCAAACGATAGATGAAATTAGTCAAAGATTAGACTGTGAAAGAAAGATGTCAGACCAATTAAGGGCGATGCTACAGGAAAATGACGCAGAAATATTGCAGTTGTGCTTGAGAGATGAGATTAGGTTGAGACTCGTACAACGAGGATAACAACTCTCTTCAGAGCAGAAAAAGATCATTGCACGGAATCTTCAGAAAAGAAATGATGAGGTGAAAGCGACAACTTCCCACTCCACAGAGGTTATCCCAAAAACTTCTACAAATCGACAAAAACCCCGTCCTGGAAAACACGAGCATGAGCATAGAAATAAACTGAGAGCCGCTGGTTTGTTAGGTCATATCCGAAAAGCCGTCGGATTTTGATTCACTAACTTACCAACTGAACAATTTCAGAATTGATTTTAATTTTAATTTTCAGTTTATTTTGATTATTGACTTAATAATATTATTATTGATTTTAATTTTTGATTAAATTATAATTTTGTAATTTAATTAGTTATAAAAAGGGGACCAGGGAAAAATTGAGCACAATACCTTCTACGGTAGCTCATGAACCCATGGTGCATCAGGCTATTAACAGTCAAAGCGATGTGGCTCACCTTTTACTGACGGCCAATCGGGTGCCAAATGGTTATTTTTTCATATGTGCGTACCTGGTGGGAATCCGCTTAAACGTGGGAGCATCAATAAAACTTAAATTTTTCTTTTTTTCCTCATAAATTACCCAGCAGCGTATTAACACTAAATTTCTCTCGCAATTCTCATTTCAGTTCATCCCATTTCATTACCAAAATGCCGGAATAACATTATTTTCAATGCAGCTGTCAAAACCGTTGATTACGAATTGTCAATTTGGATTTCATTTGACCGGTTTTCTTCCTACATTTTCCCTGGTAAATTAATCATTACGATTCTTATATCAGTTCGTAATTATATTTTAAAATTTATTAAAAAAATAATATAAAATATTATATATATGTTAGGGTATTACGAAAAAGCACGGTAAAATCAATAAAACACCAAAATGATAAAAGTGCAATATTAATTAAAAAATTTACAAATATTCGAAAGTAGTATTGATCCGGGGAAATTAGTATGGTTGAACGCCAAATTGAGAAATTTAGTGAGGAATCCCTAGAAAATAATATAAGACAAAAAACAAATTAATTAAAAAAATTAATTGCTAATGGGAAGCTCGAGTCAATGGGAAACCCGAGAGATGAGGAAAACCCAGAGTGTAGACGGAATAATAAAAAAGGGTAAATTGGCCTAAACAATATTAAATGGGTGCCACTGATCTATGGGGAGGTAATTATTTCTTAATTTGTAATTTAGTAAGGTAACAAACGTTGTTGACAAATGTGTGCTAATGTGGTCTGTGGGAAGTAATTATTTTTAATAATTTAGTATGGCAGCAAATGTTGTTGACAATTGTCTGAAAACAGTCTGAGTATAAAAAGAAAAGGGATAAACACAAAATGGTCAGTGGTCGAAGCAAACGAGTAGTCTAGTCATGTCAGTAAGAGTCTAAACCCAAGTAAAGTCAAAAGTTACCGATCAGAAAAGGTGATTATCCATTGGATAACCTATCTTAAGGTAATCAAATTTATTCGGTGGTTGAAGGGTGTAAATAAATCACAAATTGTAATTACAAAACATTGAAATAAATTGGATTGAGTTGTAACTGTGGTAAAGTGCAAATAAGATTATTCTGTGCTTGGCTTACTTATTTGATTCGAAAAGGACACGAGGAGTCAGAGGGAACCGACTTTCAATAATAATAACCTAACATACATACATATATTTATTTCAATGAGCTGCATGGTCTGGAGTGTGAAATTGGTTGGGTCTCACAAAGATAGCTTTGAATGGCTATTTATGGTTACATACATCATATTAATTTAGTAAAATAATTTTATAACATGAAAGTAACAACTAAATCTATTAATTTGATTACAACCATTAGAAAGTAGTCAATATTTTCCAAAAAATTAAAGAGATTTCTTCATATCATAATGCTGGTAGGAGATCTATCTATATCCATTACACGATTGGCAATTCCTTTACTACGTACCTGATTGGTGTATGCAAAATCGATTACCTGTGTGAGCAAATGGGATTGAACCAGACACACGAAATGAAAATATAAACATATTTTTGCGACTTTACTATGAAGAATTGTCAACTTAATTTAGGTGTTAAAATATTTGTGAGTAGTATAAAGCTGGTTGTGTGTGAAAAAATTTGTGTGAATAAAGCCTAATAACTTGAAACCATACTGAATAATATTAAAATTAACAAATATATTTATTATTTAACAAATCACCCCCGAAACCAAATTTTAAAAATCAAATTCCTGGTGGCCAAGACAGTTTTTGACCCCCATAAACATGTATATGAAGATGAGGCACATCTTGTAAAGCATCTGGACCGTTATTAATTACTAATCGATATCCATTATTTGCACCTTGTTCACGAGCTATTTTACTAGCAACTAACATTAAATGACCTAATAAATTTGCATCACACTCTTGAGCTTCTTCTAAAGTTGCTATTTGTTTTAATGGAACGACAAGAAACTAATTGATTCTTTACTATAATTTCAAAATAATTCAAGTTTACTTTGACTTTAGTAGGACGGCTTAAACTTAGAAAGGCTATGCATTTGTCGTCTTCATACAATATTGTTGCCGGTAATTCCCTGTTGATTATTTTGGTAAATACTGAAGGTTCTGATTTTGCCTGAAATTTGCATTGTTGAAAAGACTTTACAAGCTTACAATACAATACAACAATCAAAATAATTCCAAATATAGAAACATATTTTAAAATCATTATTTTAAATTTACTCATAAATTTTAAAAATAAACAATATGATTAGAGTTCAATTAAGTAGTTTTGAGACATTAAAACATTTAATAAATTTTATTCTTTAAATTTAAAATTCCAAAATATTAAATCAGCTAATATATTTTAAATTTGAATTAAAGTAGTTTTAAATAGAAATTCGTATAAATAATAAAACAAAAAATAAAATTTAAGGATTTATTTTTTATTTAATTAAAAAAGAATTTTGTTATTTATCTCTGAATGATCTGTAAATTAGGAGCTTATATTTATCTATTTGAAAATTTTATTGCAAGTTCATATAAAAAGAAATTAATTGTTTTTTTATTTATTAATAACAGATAATAATATTCTACATAATATGATAAATATTTCATAGTTTTTTGAAAATGGAAATTACAAATAAAATAGTTAGCACATTAAAAATTTTTGAACTGATTTTGAACTTTTCAAAAAATACTGTTAAATATTTTAAATCTTAGATGCTACCTTTTTAATTATAAAAATAATATTTCAATCAAAAATTTTGGATAAAGTCTATTTTACGCATGCCGATGTGTAGAAAGGAAATGATTTAGCATTTTAAAGCTAGCATTACAAAAATACAAGCAAAATTCAAATCGAAAAAGTTTTCCTATTTCTTACAAAGTTTATTTATATTTCCTTTAAATTCCCCAAAACTAGAAAAGTTGTAATTATTTAAAAAAATAATTTCACAAAAATTGCATAAAATTTCTATTAGACAGTAAAATTGAATATTTTTATTACACTCACAAGCCTTTCAGTTTTTAAGAATGATTTGGTAACAATTTGCGAGTATTTAAATCAATAGTAACCAATGTTCAGTTAATTTGTTAGTTAATCCTATTAATACGTTTAGCAAGAATTGGATTTTAAATACTTCGAGTGTTATCAATTCCGCCCATTATTCAAATATTTAATGAAAAAAAGTTGGTTTAAAAACAGATTTCATGTTCAAATTAGTCATTGATAAATTAGTTCACAATCCTCTGAAACAAGAATTGCAAAATATGAATTATTCTTATCAAAATAGATGAATTAAATGAAAATGAATACCTTGTTGTCTTGTTGAAATATTATGCTTTTTAAACAATGACGTCAAACTGGATTTATTATTGATCTATCAATTAACTTCTGAAACTGTATTTCCAGCTTGCACTACAATTTTCGAACAAAACTGACAACAAATCGCAATTTTACTGATTTTATTAATAAAATACGCAAGAATGGTATTATATTTTACTTTAAGCTATCAAATAAAAATGCATAAAATTGTGATTTACTGATGAGCTGTAACCATTTTGCACTAGTTGGTGAAAAACGGTTGTTAAATTATATAAATCCTAGAGCTGCCTAAATGCATATCGTTATGTTATCATATTATTTATAAATTAAATTACCGAACTGAAATTATTGTAGATATTAATTTTAAAATATATTTGATAAAAATAGCAATATTCAATTATTATTTTTAGAATTTCCTGAAAATAGGGATGCAATAAGCAAGCCTAATCCTAACTTTATGTTGACAAGTTTTCGGATTGTGAAAAAATTAAATCTACTCACGTGGAGCCGTAATATGTTTTGTTATTTCCTTATTCTGAGGGTTTCAAAGAATTTAAACATGTAAGAAATTTCAAATTAGCTTTGTTAAAATTTTCAAATTCATGTATTAGCAATTCTTCTATTAGAATTATTCACTTAATATCAAGATTTTACGAAGCACAGGCGAAATGACCATCCAGTACAGATTTTAAAGATTATTGATAATTTATTATTAATAACACTATTCATTGAATCAAATGTTGATAACAGAATCAATGGCCGTCAGAAAATCATTCTTCGGATACTTTGATAATCCAAACTTCAAAGCGCAATAAACGGATATATATATATATATATAGAAAATACTATGTTTTTGAATATATTTTCAATTAATTAACATAAATACCCCGAACAACGACACAAAATAATTAATCATGTCTTACATAAACGTCTTCAACGTTATTACGCTAATCCGCCTATGCACCCATGGTAATTACCATGTATGTACTGTACAAAGTGGTTGAAAATCTATGAACAGGTGAGGTCCATCGAGTTCTCGACTTCCAATGTAATGTCTTAAGTCATTTTCTTTGTATGTCCTTGCCCATGATTATATATTTCTATGATTCCTATTTCAAGTAAGTCGCTTTACCGTTATATATAAACATATCTTTCAAACATTTAAGCAAGATTTGATAAATTATTTATATTATTTTAGAAAATTTACTCAGCGTTCTGTCCTTGTCTTATATGAAATTTCCTATTTTATTTATTTACTCGTTTTAATTACTGAATCTTCGTTTCACTTCATCCCCTTACTTTCCTCTTTGAACATTCAAACCGTGTTATTTATTGAAACGGTTATTCAAAAAATAAAATCCTTGAGTTTTCAGTTATATATCTCAGTCCTGCGCAACCTCCTATATGATTTATTCGTGCAACTCCTGATCAACATTTCCGTTCGCCGCTAGCAGATTTCTGAACTTCCCCGCATCCATCGAAGCAACGGTTATCACATTCTGCACTACACCCGGAGTCTAATAACGGCCAGAGTGAATATGCCTTTTGGCTTCCCTCAGTCGCTATTATGAATAAATTCAATTTTAGAGGATTTATGAGTATTCAGAGAAAAACGAATTATAAACTAAAATCATATAAAGGACATTCATAAAATTACCATAGAAATTTAAATTACAGAAAATAACTAAAACTAACTCACCACTGCAAAAATCAGCGATTTGTGGACTAGCGCTGAAAAACTGAAAATTTCTGAACAAGTTCAGAATGAAATTTACGTGCCTAATTATACTAAATTTGTTTCTTTATTTTTGCTAATGTCTTGGGTATTACACACACTCAGACACTTTTCCGTGTCTACGTGTAATTAATTCGATAGTACTATTATTTTTGTATTTCTGTTTTTCGTAACAGGATTTAATGTAATTTAATTAATTTTTTATTTTGAAATTTATTATAGAAATTTATATTTTAATTTTTCATTAATTCTTCCATCAATTATTTGATATCAAAGATGATGGATTTAAATTATGTCTCTTCCTTTTTTATTCAACCATATCTAAAGTTGTTTAGTTTTTGCAGAATTATGGTCTTTTGTTTGTTAATACAACCATAATTTAAGTTCTTTTCTTTATTTTATAATTTCACCATAACAGATTCTATATATTCCGATTCAATACGTCAATGTATATGAACCATAGTATTTTTTTAATTCTATTTTATTTTAAATAAATGTTTGTATTTTCTTTGCACTTTTAAAATGACTTTAAATGTGTTTTGTTAATTCTTCTAAATGTTACTTTGTTTTTTTGGTGTGAAATGATGTTGGTGCGGTTTTAAAAATCTTGCTTTAACAAAATTTAAATAAAATTTTCAACAAAATATATAAAACATTTTACATTTTGTTTCATCCTGAATCAAAAAATTGAGCTTACCAATATCAATCAATTCCATTAGTCGACTGTGATCGAAAACTTGAGAGCGGAAATGACGGGCAATCATTCCAATGTATGTGGTATTGCACCCATGACATAAATTGAAAACCAAGATCCGAACAAAATCTATGTAGGACTTGAAATCCACTTATAAACACAAAATTCAGACAACAATTACATTCACTGGTATTAATCAATTCTTCCAGTCGATAGTTATCAAGAACTTGAGAACGGAGAATACGGACAGGCATTACAATGTATGTGGAATTACACCCATGACATAAATATTCATAACCAAGATCTGAATACCATATAAGTAAGACTTAAAATATATCAATAAATACGATAACGATTCTAATGTAAAATACAATCCCAAAAACAAACCTCGCTTTTTAAATTAAACACAGCTAATTCAATCATTGACAGTTTTTCATTCATTGGATTTCTAAAAATTGATTTATTTAAAGTTATTAAAATATTAAGAAAATTAGTATAACTTACCGTCAATATAAAAGATATTAAAAAATAATTTAATATTTTATGACTAGGATTAAGAATAAAATTATGGTTTTTGGAAAAAAATTATTCCTCGACATAATCACTAATTATTGATGGGTTTTACAATTTATTTTAATGAATTAAATTATTCACTGTAAACATTCAAATTATGACGTAATTAGATCATTCATAATTAATAAATCTGCATTCTTGCAACCAGTCATCCCTAAGTACATTCGTTTCAATCCTTCTAATGACTCATAAATTTATTCGGCAATATTTGTCTGAAAGTAAAACAAAACTAGACGAACTTTTTTAATTGTTATACTGCTCAACCGCCAAATTTAAAAATCAACCCTTTTGCACTAAGATTAATTTGTTATATGCAATTATTTATATTTTGTTAATTTTGAGTGTGTAACTAGAACCAATAAGCTAATACTAATTAAAATCCTGCATTGTTTATATGAATTTCTGTAAAAATTTCACCAACAAAATATTTCAAAAAGTAATTAAATTATATTTAAATACTACAATAACAATCTAAAATTTAGATAAATTAAAATCTAAGATAATCAACATTTTTGAAAAATTTCTCTTTTTTCTGTAGTTTTAACCAACATTTAAATAAAAATTTATTTTCTAAACTTTTGAGAACTGAACTTTTGGTAGCAGTAGTAATTCTGAAAAAAACTTCTATTGTACACATTCTGAAATTCATTTTCGAAAAAGAAAACGAGATTTCATCCGATTTTTTTATTAACGTAATCAGTGTCAATAAATAAATTTCAAGCAAAATGTGCGGTACAAGAGTGTTCACAATTTGACACAGAAATAAATATCAATCGCATATTTTACAATAGTTATTACAATTCAACAAATATAATAAAGCCATCGAAGTGGATAAAAATCAAATAGTTATTTACAAATAAAACATCTCAAGATTACTTTGACATCAAAGTGTGTAAATAATGTAAACAAGTGACTATCAACATGTAGAATAAATGCTGAAGAGCAAATCCGAGAAAAATAAACGCGATCTCATGAGCACAACATAAAAATATTAATAAAAAATTGAATAAAAAATTGAATAAAAAATTGAAAAAATATAAAATTTTGTTTTTTCTTCAAAACTGATAAGTTATGGATCCATCTGACGACCGGTGTTCTTTATCTCTCTTTTCTGTTTCTGGATTTTGAGTATCTCCTGGTTCGAATTCAGGAGCTGTCGAAATTCGAGAAAGTCCTCTTCCCCGAGTATGAGTTTTAACGTGTCGTGATTTTTCATCAGACCGAGCGAATTTCTTATGACAAACCTCACATTCAAACGGTCTTTCTCCAGTGTGGGTACGTCTGTGAGTTTTCAAGTGATCACTGCGTGCAAATTTCTTGAAACAAAATTCACAGGTGTATGGTTTGATTCCTGAATGAACTCGCAAATGTCGATTCAATTCGTCTGATCTATTAAATTTTCGCCTACACGACTCATAATTACAAATAAATTGTTTCTTTGGTTTTGCGATGGATCCACTACTGCTGCAACTTCGAGGAGTTGAGTATGATATAGTTTTTGATGAACTTGGAGTATCCCAGGAATGCCGAGATTCCCATGACATGAAAGTCTTGCTATCTTTAGTCTTCCGTATGGGCTCTTCTTTCAGTTGACTTGTACTTGGTTCACCGGTAGTATTGTCACGATTAATGATTGGTAAAATATCATCTAAGCAGATCTTTGACAGTTGAGAAGAATATCCCATAAAAACTGGATCCGTTTCCAGTTGAAAACGAGAACTGTCAATTGATAAATGTCTGAAGCCGGATTCTTTAATTTCTCCAATCTCGATTTCTAAAATTAAAATAAACACTTATTTACCGAAAAAAATGCCCTCATCAAAAATAAAAATGGACAATATAAATGTAATACAGTAAATCATTTTTAGAATAGCGAATAACACGCGGCATTTCCACCTACACATGAATCAGCATTACCACGTAATACAGCTAAGTTTAGCCTACTATTTAGTCTATTGTGAGTAGTTTAAAAGTAATCGATTAATTTATCAAATGAAAATTAGTGAATTTTTAAAAATTTTAATTTAAAATAAAGAAAAAGTTTTTTTAAATTTAATTTTACAACAAATTTATCTTACCGAGATTTGAAGTTAAAGTGTCACCGTCGAATTTCATAAAATGTCCTTGAGTTGAGGTAAATTCGATTGTTTGCAATTCTAATTCTGTTTGTAAATTTTCCTCTTCATCAAAACGCATCGGTGTTGCAATATTCTCAACATTGTATTGTTGTTCGAAAAATTCTAACGTTTTATGTGGAGGCGTTAATCCAGTTTTCACATTGTCCAGTTCACTGCCATCTAATTTATCTGTTCCAACAAGAGCTATCATTTTCTTTGAATCTACATCACTCGGCGATTCTTCTGAACTCATTGACGCAGTGAAACAATTACTATCTTTCGATTTTTACTGATAATTTCATTCATAACATATACTATAGTAACTGTTGCTATATTTAGATTTCAAATGACTTAATTAAGACAAATCACTTTTGAAATACAAAATTTTTAAAACCAATAGTGAACAGCTATGTCATCTAGCCAATCAAATTCAAATAAATAGAAAATCTTTTTTACTTGTTTTACTACAACCTACTGTTATAGTATATTTTTTAATAAATTAATAAATTAATAAATAAAATAATCAAAATAATGATATTAATATTCTTTAATGATGATTTCTGTTTAAAATGGTTTTACTTTACATGTTGAACAAGCAGGTTTATTTAAATAAGTGTCTCTTAGTATTAGCCATGGAGTATTGTTAAGAGTTGCATTATCCACTTGGCAATCATTACAAATCGGTTTAGGAAAGTGCTTGACATCAGGAACGGCTAAATGGGGATGAGATGGAATCATTACACTATCTCCTTTAATATTCACATCAGTACATTCGGCATGGTAATCCCCGAAATTTGAATGATACCGATTTATACGCCAAAACGCGGAAGGACTTTTAAGAATATTATCATCCAGTAAATTTTGTCGTCTCATAGTTCCATTATAAATTTCTGCTGGACCTTCTATTCTTCTGGCGGGGGTTTCATAGAATGAACAAAACGATTGGCACATTGCTTCTTTTTTGTCACAGGTAAATTCATTGTAGCCCACTGGACCTTCAGTATGCCGATCATCCCAATGAATATTCGTAATAGGATGATTCATTTCAAGTTTTCGAAATTATAATCGATTTATATATTTTTATTTAAATGATTTATTGATTTTTATTATTTGAATGACGACGAAATTATATAAAACATTTTATAGAAATATAAGTTTAAAAAAATATTTGAATTAGCAAATGCAAATGAGATTTGAATTCAATAATTTGTTACTATTGTTGGCGGATTTGGTTAATGTAAGACTCTTAAACGCCTTCCGGTTTACTACGCTATTTCACCTATGCACCCATGGTATTTACCATGTTGGTGCTGTACCTGGTAGTTGAAAATCCATGAGCAGATGTTCTCCCTTCCTTGAACTACTCATGATATTTTTACTGTCAGGTTCTTGACTGCCAATGGTAGGACTTACTTCTCTTTTATTTTACATCCTTGTCCATGTCTATCTATTTTTGCAATTACTATTTCCAGCACTTTATTCATTATTTGTTAATGTATCTTTCAAACATTTGAGTAGGGATCCGTCATTAGTTCATGGTTTTAATGAAGAATTTTAATTATTTCCGAAAATTCGCGCAGTGTTCCTAATCGGTGATACACCCAGATATGTCAACAGCCTGAACGAACAACCTTTTTGGCATCTCGATTCATGATATTTGATTTTTGAGTCATATCAGCATTTAAATACATTATTGAAGCAAATAAAAAAAGAAACAAACAAAAACTTTTATTGCATAAACATCTACAGTTTCTTTATAGGAAAAATACTAAAACTACCTCGCCACTAATACAAATTTGTCAAACAGTGATTGCGGGTCAGAACTGAAAATATAAACTGAAAAGTGATTATAATGATTTTTTTAATAACGAAACTTACGCGTCTATTTATACTGAATTTGTATTAGTGTATTCACTACTACCTCGGACATTCCATATACACCATAAAGTTTCTGAGTATGCATGCATTTATTTTCATTCTTAACGTGATTTTTATATATCAATTTTTAGTAACAGTTTTTAATTTAATTTATTTATTTTTTATTATGAAATTTCTTAAAGAAATTCATATTTTAATTTTTTATTTATTCATTTTCATCGTGGCACTTTCGCGTGATAATTCAAGCCAAAATTAATTCAATTATTGCAGAATCATGTTCTTTCATTTTGTAATTCTACCATAATTTATGGTCTTTTGTTTTATGATTTTCGTTTATGTTTTTATTTTGTTAATACAACCATAGTTTAAGCTTTTTTCTTTATTTCATTATTTGCCACCGCGATGGATTTCCAATTTAAGATGGTGATTATTATACACTATAATGCTTTATTAATTTTATTTTAACACATTATGATCGGGCAGTTTTCGGCCGCGTACTAGTGCTGGTAACGGGTGATTTTTATATATACGTAATATATATATAATATCTATGTACTCGATATTTAGCTTTTAGCAACGTCCAACCACCAATGAGTAGTGAAATAAACTAAAAAAAATTATTGAAACCCGCATTTTAACGTGACCCGCGCTCCACTAACAATCTATCTTAAACGTATAAATACGTGATCCGATTACAATGTGTTAAATAAATATTTTGTATTTTCCTAGCGTTTTTTATTTTATTTAAATGTGTATTATTTATTATTTTAGTGTCTTGTGTTACTTTGTTTTATTTAGTGTGAAATAATGAATTTTAAATGAATTTGATGCGGTTTGCATGATATGTGTTTTGACGCCTTTGGTAATTTCTTAATTACGATTAATTGATTAATTTAAAAGTTCATCTCTAGCTCAACTCTATTTGGTTGCAAAAGGGCTTTGGAAAACTTTGCAGGGGTTTTTAAATGATATTAAATGATTTCAGTAGGTATGTTGGGTTTTATATAGAAAGTCGGTGCTAAGGTCTGACTCCTTGGTGTCCTTCTTTAATCGATTCAATTAACCCAACACAATAAGATTTTTTCCAATTTATATATCACAACTTTCACAAAACTCGATTCAATTCGCAATACTCTACACAATTACTCTGCACGATTTCACAAAATTCAATGCGTAGGGATACGTCTTCCAAAGGGAGATATCCCTGTCTGGTGCGCAATTTGTTTGGCTGGTTGATTTATGTTTAAGTTTATTACCTCCTTTACTCCGCTCTCTAAAATATTCTTTTCGACTAACTGGCAATTTTGTTGATCTGCCTTCTCTTTTTATACTCATCTCGCAAATAAAGTCACCCGCAAACTAAATTTGTTTTGGAATTTTTGACATCTCTGTCAAAAACCAAAATTGGTTATTTCTGAGTTCCCGGGGTTTCCATTTGTTTACAATAATTATGTTGGTGGCGGGTTTCACTTTTATCCCGGGTTTTCTTCGTCAAACAATTTCGTTTACCGTAATTAGAAAATTTGTTGACGTTCCAAGTTTCTCACACTATTCGGGTTTTCTGTTGATTCGGAATTCCAATTAGCTCTGGTTTCCCATTAGCCAATTAATTTTTAATTAATTTCTATTTTTATTAAATATTTCGTTCTGGGGAACTCTAATCGATTTAATTTTATTATATTTGGATTCGTCTCATCATTTGGCATCAGCCCATGGCCGTTTCTCCCGATAAATATTTATTTTAAAACTTTAATTGATTTTGTCTTTTTAATTATTATTTCGAATATCAATGTTTTTATTGATTTTCCATTTTTTACTTTTGTGCATTTTGTTAACCCCAACAGGTAGATAATAATTTCTGAATTCACATGCACTTCAAAAAACAATAGGGCTTAACACAATACGTTTATTGACAGTATAGCAATAAAAAAATACTCAGTGTCAATTAGCAATTTCACATTTATAATCAATAGTCTTATCGAATTTTGATTCACAAATAATCAATATCCTAGACGAGTATTTTGTAAATTTCTTGAATGTTATTAGTAATACACAATACTGACTTTGGATCATTTTTAGGCACATTTTAATGAGGTCGTGGAGATAATATTAAGGAATTTCGAAAACTTCTCATTTCTCGTCGTGCGTCAATATTATATTTGCATTGTTAGTAAAAGCAACGTTTTATAAGTGAGCAAAACTTAACAGAGCCTACAAATTGGAGAACCAATATCACTTGCAACTTAAATTCTTTAAAGGAGAAACAAAAAATATCAAAAGTTAAAACATCCGCCAAACTCTGAGGCACTTGTACTGACAGTACTTGCAGTACCGAAAATTTGTTATGCATAGAAAAATTAAATTTTGATTTTTAATCGTAATAAAAATAAACGACAAATAATTTTTTTATAATATTTATTACTTTACTGTCATCTTCACAAGCGATTTTCTGGTGCACTTCCTAGCTCAAATTTTCTGTTCATTTGAATGAAAACAAGCGCTTGTACAGTTTGGATGAGAGAAATTGCAATTTGTTTTGATCACTGTTCTGTACTTTATTTACCCTTTTGAATTAGTCAGTAGGAGAAAATTGGTTTTAATTTTACGTATAGATTTGAAATTACTATTACACACGTCTGTTTTTCTAATGTTTTATTTTAGTTATAAATTTAATTATGCATTTATTTTTTTTAGATTTTAAGTGTCGTTAGAACTTTTTTGGATGTCAATTTGATGATTTTTAAAATTTTGTTTGAATGTCTTCAAAAAATAAGACTTCAAAAAAAAAATTATTGGATAAAACCTATGACATTTTTTAAATTTCCAATGATAAAACATGTTTGAAGTAAGTGACAAAGTTACACATATTTTTTCATTGAATAATATGGTAACATTAGTTTACTTTCATGCAGCCACAAAGATATGAACTACCAAATCCACACCCATAGCATAACCAAAGGACAGAATTTACTAATAAACGTTGATTAATTAACTCAATAGTTAATTTAATTTTCTTTTTCAAGGTTACCGTAAAATTTTTCAAGGAAATTGTTTATGATTTGAAAGTTTCCTAAAAAATAAAGAGATCGTGGGAGTCATGTGAAGATCCTAAAACTAAAGTAAAAGATTAAAATAGATTAATCAAAAAAAGTATTTACAAATTGTTGTCGAACTAAATTGAAAATAGTATATAAAAACAAATTTAAAACATTGAAATAGCGTCCGTAAGCGGATCGCAATCGTTCCCAATAAGCCAAAGCCATGAACAGACATGAAGGAAATAATTGTTAAATTAAAGGGAAAATAGCCAAGACGAATGAGTATAAAAAAATCGCAAAAATTAGTTGCCAGTAACTATTTTAAAAATCTATTAACATAATGTGATAACGAAGGGATTTACGGAATAAATATAAAACATAAAAAAATTATTTTATTTGGAATTATAACTGTTGAATTCTGTAGTTGTCGTGTCTTTGTTGAAATGTACTCCATATTGGTATAATATATCATAGTTTGTAGGATAACTGTAAATAATAGATATCCTAAATTATATAATATGTATGTATTTGTGTATGTTGAATTTGTATGACTGAAGATTATGTAAATTTTGAATTTCAAAGGAGTGATTTATGTATGCATGTGTGTTTCTTGCTCAAGATACTTACAATATAATAATTTCCTGCTGGGAGTTAGTCACTTGTTTTAGATAATAAATATAATCACTTCAAATTCTTCTAACATAGTTTATTGACAATTTTGAAGTTTGTGCGATATCGAAATGCTTGAATTGCAACATACATAAATGAAGAATTAAATGTCACAAACATAATTTGTGACATCATTTAGTGGTTTGCCTTGGAATTAAAATGCGCTTCAGTCAGAAAAATTGTTTGTCTCCTTAAACCTTCTTTTGACCCAGCATATAACGTTTTAGCTCTAACTGTAATAACATCTGGAATCCAGACAACAAAAATCCTTTGGCTATTCTATTTGGATAATTAATATTCATAAACAGCATATAAGCAATTTTACTGTGACAAGTATCATAGAAATCTGCCACTTTACATGTAACTTCTAAAGGAGCTTCTTTTGCCATATAGACCAATTTATCTCCATCTAAATGCTGAATAGTACGTAACTGTATTTTCGTTTCATTTTTATTTTCCAAAATAATCATAAATTTCATTAAAAATATTACATGCAATTCAAATTTCAAAATCTCATCAAAGAATCTTTATTCAATGAAAAAATTAAATCGATCAAAATCTAAAAACATTTTCACAAAATCAAAAGTTTTCTAAATATATAATGTTAAATTTCAAATTAATCAGTATTTAAAATTACGCACACAGACACGATACCTAAAAACAACAAAAAGCACAGAAAAGCGTTAAAAATAATAAATAGCTACTATTTCATGACGCATCAAATTCATTTAAATTTAAACCAACTATTTCATTTAATTTTAACCAAATTAAATTAGTTGTCTGTGATTTGGCAATTGACCGGAGAATGGTCAAAAGCAAGAAATCCTACATCTGAAAAAAGTAAGTTATTTTTTGAGGAGCCAAAGCCAGGTCATGTCTAACAACACTAGTAAGAGAAAAGGAAAAGAAATTTTTTTATTCTGCCATCTAATTCTAACAACAACAATCATGAAGAAGAAATCATTGAATATGAAAAGAAATCAGAAACAAAAATGTGGAAGAATTTTGAGGAATACAAGGAATGGTCACCTTATTCGCCTTAATTTTGTTGATGCTCCACTTACCGCAAAAACCATATCAATCGGAACATGAAGAAAACGCAGAAGGCTACAAAAAGCCAAATAAGTTCTGTATCGACGATAACTACATGAATTTTTACATAATTCAGAAATTTATATTTGATCAACAAAATTGTTATTATTAAATTGTGGGTTCATTTAAAACTAAATTTGGTGCTAAACAATATAAATTGATTCAGTATTTCTTTGATTTGGTATATCCATAATTTGGTTCAAATGGTGTTATATTTTGTTCATTTTTAAATAAAATATTGGTTCAGTTCAATAAAATTTAGTGCATATAAAATTAAATTAGGTGCATATTTCATTTATTTTGGTTCAGATTAATTTCTTGATAATTTAATTGATTTGACTTGATTTTAGGATTATTTTAAATAAAAGTTAATTTTAGAAGAAAAAAAGTCTATGAAATATCTATTTTAGGATAATTATTTACCAATTAGGATCACATTCTACTAGTTGATTTTGACTTTTTAATGACCTTTCATTATTAATTTTATATTTTATTTAAAAATTAAAATTTATTTTAGTAAATATTGTATTTTATTCGTTGAAAATATATAAAACCTTTTCATAGGTTTATTGACTGATGATAAGTGTATTTTAAAGTAAATTAAAATTATTTATTGAAATTTCCTGGGAAACAGTGATGAGATTTAATTAAAATTTAATTGAATGATTATACCAAACTTTAAGAAACTTTAAGGGTTTCAGTTGATTTTTTAAATTGTTTAGGAATAAATTAAGTGAAACTTAGAAAGAATTTTAATTGATTTTAATTTTTAATATCTTTCCTATAAAGGGACCATTATTTACTTTCATTTCCGATTTTATTGATTTAATGCAAATCGATGACAAAAGAATTATATTCATTGTAGTGCCTGCAACCTTTAATTTTTAATTAATTTTATTAAATGTTTAAATTAAAAATGCGTTATTAAAAATAACACATACAGTAAAACTCACTTAATTGAACCTCGGATATGTGAGCAACCCCTCTTATTGAACACATATAACCTTAATTGGATGGTTCAGACAGTTTTAATATATAAATTAATTGTTTAATTGAACACTCTTTTAAATTAGCAACTCTGCTTAATGAACACCAATTAATACCCTGATTTGTTTTATAAAACTTTTAATTGAAAATTAATTATTTTTATTAATTTGATCTCATTATTTTACATAATTATAAAAACTTAAACCCAATCAAAAACATTATCTATTTCTATTAAATAATTTTTGTCAATTAAATTGTCCAAACAAAAATCAGCGACATTAGAAGAAAAATACGAAATAATTAAGCGAATATAATTGCAAAAAGTTTCTCAAATCCAAGTTAATATTGAAACAGGAGTTTCACGAAGCACAATAGCAAGATTGTATGGGCTTGAAAACGATAAAATTATGGCGACATATGAAGCAAGCACTCAAAGTCCTGCAAGAAAGCGTCTCAAAGGTTCCAAATATGAAAAAATCGATGAATGCCTTTTTGAATGGTTCAAAGAAAAAAGAAAAGCTAACGTTCCAATAAATGGTCCTATTATTCAAGCAAAAGCAGAAGATTTTTCAACACTTCTTGGATAAGACTTCAAACCATGTAATGGATGGCTTGACACATGGAAAACAAGATATCATGTATCCTTTCAAATTCTAAATGGAGAATCTGCCAAAGTTAATGAATCAACTGTAGAAGAATGGTTAAGTAAACTTTCAAACATCACAAAAGATTTCAAGTTTGAAGACATTTAAAATGCATATGAGATAGGGCTATTTTATAAATGTTTGCCAAATAAAACATTTAATATATAAGGCGAAAAGTGCTTTAATGGTGAAAAGTCAAACGAAAGAATTACAATACTTTTTGGATGCAATGCGACAGGATCAGATAAACTCACAACTTTAGTAATCGGCAAATCTCTAAAGCCAAGGCGCTCAAACTCATAAATATGTCAAATCTTGGAGTTTACTACTGTAATAATAGAAAAGCTTGGATGACCGGAGAAGGTTTTCGTGAATGGATTGCAAAAATTGACAAAAAGTTTCAAACAGAAAATAGAAAAATACTTCTAATCACAATTTAACAATGTAAAGGTTGAGTTTTTCCTCCAAATTTTATTTCAAAGCTTCAACCAATGGATCAAGGCATAATTGCTAATTTCACACTTAAATATAGATCTGCGATGGTTAGAAGAATTTTGGAGAATATTGATGATAATTATAATAACGATATAGAACCCATTAATTCTGCATTTGTGCAGCTTCAATCAAACAATATAATACAAAAGAACTTTGAAAATTATGTTAATTGTGATGAAGAACTTGCTGTATCAGCTATCGCGGATGACCAGGAAATCGTTGAAACCATCTTTGAAAAAGATAAAGAAATTACAGACAAAACTGATGACCAAATTTAGGAAGAAGAAAATAAATTTCAACATCCAACTAAAAAAGAAGCAGTAGACGCGATCAAACATTAAGATATTATTTTCAAAGTGATGAAGCTGATACAAAAGATGAACTTGAAATTATTCACAATTTAGAGAAGAAAATTAGTATTTCAAATAAAAAACAAACAAAAATATTTGATTTTTTAAACGTTATATTTATCTTTGCTTTTAATTTTGTATTTGTCTTTTATAATAATTAATTAAATAAATATTTTTCTTAATTTTTTTGTAACTCTTCTAATTGAACACCCTGCTAAATGAACATGATTTTCGTGCCCCATTGAAAGTTCATTTAATTTTTGTTTGAATATTGGCACTTTAAATGATCTTCACGTTATTTAATTTATATATCTACAAACAACCAATGAAGATCTTCAACCATTCATCAATGATTTCTCAATCGGTGAAATTACTGTTTTGGTTATTGTTTTTTCCACATATTCAAGTCAGCTCGAAACTAAGCCAACTCATTTCAAAATCCAAACTGTTGGAACTTATTCCGATAACAAATTAATGTTTTCTCTTAAAAATATTTCTCACGTTGTAATTTCTGTACTCGAGTCTACTAACAACACTATGAAACTTGAAGAAACGCAAAACCTTGATATCGAATGCTCCATGACCAACTGGACGACAATCGAATACAAAGTTCAACTGATGAAATCAACTTATTGGATTTTTTCGAATATATTTTTGATTTTATTGTTGTGCCCCAACATTCATTTTGAGTAATATTTTAGGAGGTTACTCAGTGTAGTTATCTGTATACTTTATGAAAATCACTGAATTATTTCTAAGAACTTAATGCTGACTGTTAATTTTAATTGAATTTATACTTGATTTACTGATTAATTTTAGTTATTTGAGCAAATAATTAATTAAAAAATATGATATCTATTTTGTGATTTTGCAAAAAATTTATTGAAATTTAATGATTTTTATGTAAAACCTAGATTTTATTCAATTTTAGTCATTTTCGAAGAGTTTTTTATTTGCTTAGAATTTGTTGCCAGAATCAAATTGTGACGATTTTAGAGGGAAAATATTAGGGATAGATAACAGCTTTATAATAATTTAAAGAAAAATAATTTTGTTTTGGTAAAATTCAGATCTTCATGATAATTTTAAGGGAATTCAATCGATTAAATACATGGTCTACATATGGTAAATAGGATACAAATGATATATTTTTAAGGGTGTTTTAAGGGATATATTCAATTGAATATAGATTTCTAAAGGAATAAATATTATCTACTTGGTTGGTTTTTATAAAAATAATTAATATAGTTGGTATAGTGGAAAAAATGTCATTTGAATGGAAATTATTGGTTAGAGTATATTTTATTTTAAGGGTAAATGATCGATTATAAGATCACATATCCCCCACCAGGTCAAGGTGAAATGTTCAAAGTCACATGACCGAAGAGGTCGTATAATGCATTATGCCAATGTCATATAACGAAACCGCCATTTTGAATTTTTGTTTTAATGAAATCAGCATAACGTTCACATAACTTTTAATTTCTTCAATCAATATTTGTGGCCCTAAAGAGGATCATTTTTTCATGCATATATATATATATATATATATATGTATATATATATATATATATATATATATATATATATATAATGAATATTAAAAACTTTGTTTTAATATTCAGAATTAATTAGACACTTTTTGAATTAAATAAATTGCTATATAAATTATGACTTTTGAAGAGATTGTAACTGGCGACCACGCCGAAAAAATCGAACTGATTCATGCGGTAACAAGAATTCAGAATCGGAAGCTGATTATGGAATCTTTGTCTAAATAGGCAAAAGACATTTTAAATTTTAATGTCAGAAGATTCGACGCATGGCGGAAGCAGAGCAATGGCTCAAGGACATTGAAGATTTGATGCTACTTAATGATTTGAATTTATTAAGTATTTTCGACTTACTTTTATCTGAAGAGGCGTTTATCCTCTCGAATGAATTTAAAGACATCTCCACGACTAACAGGAAATGCTCGTGAATGGTTTAACGACACATTTACAAAAAAGAAGTCTATTATGGATAAAATTTGTGAATTATCATCAGTAAGACAAAACCACGATGAAAGATTCGCTAGATTTGAAATTCGAGTAAAGAAACTCACTGACAAACTTTGTGACTGTGGAATTTCAAAAGAAAACATCGTCGAACTGATTTTATGCAACAGATTTCGGAACGACGTTTGAAAAAAGATATATATCGACGAAGGCCAATATTACAAGAGAAGAAATTAGAAATTTAGCTAAGGTATATGAAGCACAAGAAGGTTACGAAACGAAAGAACGATCTGGAGAAGTCCAAGCAGTAGTTAAATCGACTTATTCAAACGTTACTCAAGATAAACAAAAGCAATGGATTCAAAAATCTTTTAATAACAGAATATACCCAAATCGTCAAACAGAAATAAATTACCAAAATAGAAATGAAAGAAACGAAAGAAAATTTGATAAACTGAAACCAGTGGCAGAACAATGTAATGAGAGACAACTCCGGAGCGTAGACCAATACCTTTAGCTTTAATTAAACATGTCGCGCGGAAGATTTATAATAGATGTTGTGATTTACCAGAACCAGTAGAAGAAAGATTAAAACATGGTTAATGCTTGTGTTGTGGAAAAAATGACCATTTGCGATTTGAATAATATCTAAGTATAGCAACATTTTTATGACATCTAGATTTGACTTAGGTCATACAAAAGTAATAACACATGAAATAAATACTTCAGGCCCTCCAATTTTACAAAATCCCAGAAGACAACGCATGCATTTAGAAGGCAAAGTTGAAGAGTTAGTACAGAATTTATTAGAAGTTTGAGTTGTGAGGAAATCTCAAAGTCTATGGAACACACCATTAATGATAGTTGGAAAACCAGATGGCTCTATAAGAATGTGTCTAGATTTCATGTTATTAAATTCGGTTACAGAAAAGTTTTCATTTCCTATGCTAGACATGCAATTATTATTGGATTGTTTAGGTAAGTCAAAGATATTTTCTTTCATTGACTTAAGACAGGCCTATTATCAAGTAGAGTTGAATGAAAATTTGCAAATCAAGACGGTCTTTAGTACAAAAGAAGAGCAGTTCTGTTTTAATAGGTTGCCGTTTGGTTTATCAACAGCTCCTGCCACTTTTCAGATTTGGTAGAACTGAAAGCATTCTTACAGAGAAAGGAAGAATTTTTGAAGGATCAATGTAATAATAATAATAATAATAATAATAATAATAATAATAATAATAATAATAATAATAATAATAATAATAATAATAATAATAATAATAATAATAATAATAATAATAATAATAATAATAATAATAATAATAATAATAATAATAATAATAATAATAATAATAATAATAATAATAATAATAATAATAATAATAATAATAATAATAATAATAATAATAATAATACCATTGACCAAAGTAACACGTGTAATAGGCAAATTATCAGATAACGGCAGAACAGCACAAATATGAAGAACAAGTTTACCAGAATGAAGTACGAAGAAAAATGATGACAGAAAACTATAAATTATTTTTTTCCAAAACTCCCTTATATAAAAATATATACAGATAAAAAATTCAAGAAGTATGAGAATTATGTGAAATTTTAAATATTCAATCGAGAAAATGCAGAAAGAATAAAATATTATAACGAAATTGAAATGATTATAAAACTACGCTTAATTTTGATATTATGTTTTATTGAAAATTATCGTTTAAATCAGGGATGAGCAACCTTTTTTAACGACGGGCCACATACACAAAAATTTCGCTCGGGTCATGTGTAAAAAAAATTCAAAAAAGAAAATAAATTTATTATTTTTTATCAAGATAGTGTGGAAAATCTGTTGCATTGTTTAACACTAGTTGTTTGTTCGACATTTTCAGTTTGTTTTCAAATGCTTTAACTTTATCAAACATAATGTATATATTATCCTTGAAGTTCCAAGTTTAAGTCAATAAAATAAGTCAATAAAATCGACGAGAAAAACAAAATCACAGATACATTCTTTTTCATAGAAATGAGGAAACGCATACTCCTTTATTTCCAAAAAACTTGAAATTCATTTTTCAGGTTATATATTCTTTTTAGCATTGTGCCTTTGCTTAGCCAATGTATTTCTGTGTAATAGATCACATCACCATATTTACATTCCAAATGTTTTAAAAATTCTTTAAATTGGCGATGATTCAATAACTGTGACCTGAGAAAATTAATAAGCTTTCTAATTGATGAAGTGACATTTGACATGTCAAACGTTTTTGCACAAAGATTTGGTTGATGTATTATGCCGTGAGATTAACAAATATTTATGTCTCTTAGATTTTTTATTTTATTAAATAACAATCCTACGACACCTACACTCATGCTTGTTATTTTTCTTGCACTGTCAGTTGATATCCCAACAATCTTTTCTTACGGAATTGACAAGTCTTCTAACAACGATTTTAGATTATTATAAATATCTCTTCCGGTTGTGGTTCCTGACATTGACATTAATGATTCAAGTTCTTTGATTTTATTAAACTTCGAATCTACTCGTCTTATGAATACTGCAAGTTGAGATGTCACTGATATCACAGATTTCAACAAGTGCTAAGGAACACCATTCATATTTCTTTATCCGTTCACGCAAGATTGAAACAATACTCTCTGACATACCCTCAATTCTTCTCCCAATTGTGAATCTTGATAAACTTATTTTAGAAATGATTTCCTTTTTGTCAAGAAAAGCGATTCTGCAACTTCATCTAAACATTCTCTGATTATTTCACCATCAGCAAATGGCTTCAATTTTGAGACCAAGATTTTACTGACAATATAGCTGCTCTTATTGCCAAATCCGATGAAAAATGTTGAACTCTTAACAGGATTTGCTGTTTTTTCAATGTTCTCTCCAACTGATCAAATCTATCCTTCCACTCTTGCTCCTGAAAGTTTTTATAAGCCTGTTTATGTTTGGTCTCATAGCGCTGTTTAATATTGTATTCTTTTAAAATTTATTAAATAATTAGAGCTTTTTTGAAATGTGAGGATTTTTTGCAATTTCGTTTCAAAAAAATGTTTGTGTAAGGCAAAAAAAAGTCTCTGTGAATCGATTATGAATCTACTGTGAATCGACTACAGCGATAAGGTGATGATTTTTTTCGGGCATTTAAGTTTACCACTATCATTAATTTATTAGTCTAATGATCGGATCAGCTCATCTGACGATAAACCTAGACTACACATGAAAATATAATCCAGGACACATTCTGTATGATTTCGAATTGATTTGATTTTTTCTTTTATTAATTTTATCGTATACAGATCTAATAAATCTTCAATTCTTCCTTTAATTTTTGGGGCAAATTGATTCCCACTGACATTGACGATTTGATGTAAATAAGACCTTCATCTAGGACCTAGATTCTAGGTAACACATTGAAGTAATTTCGAAGATTAAATGCAAATGATGATAAATATTGTTATTATTTGTATCTTAATTATTACTATTATTATTATTATTATTATTATTATTATTATTATTATTATTATTATTATTATTATTATTATTGTTATTATAATTAATAATAATATTAATAATAATAATAATAATAATAATAATAATAATAATAATAATAATAATAATAATAAATAATTAAATAAGTTTGGCAAAGATTTAATTAAAAGAAAACGCCAATAAAACAATCATCATACGATATATTTCGACAGTTTAACAGTCATCTTCAAGCACGTAAAACCTATAATTTTAAAATAAATAATTTATCTTAAGAACGTGTCATCTTGTTGTTTTCAATTGGAAATAATATTAATATATTGGATTATTATAATATATATGATTTGTGTTTTAATTGTTTCATTTTGTTATCAATAAATATTTATTCAAATGAAGGATCTAATTAATCATAAATAATAAACGATTTTACAGCTAATTCATGATATTCATGACCGAGTACTTTTCGCCACGTGCGTCTGAATCTTCTCAATATAACAATGGAGAGATTCTAAAGTCACTGACTATATCATTCTGTGTCCGTATTAACTTTTACAAAATATTTCGTCATCACCCTTCTATTCTGTCTTAGACGAATAAATAAGCCCTGTATTTAAAAATAAAATATTTATATACATTATTTGCAAATTACATTTGAATGTGAATGAAAATCAATAAGTACAATGATTTTATTATTTATAGTGCTTACAATTAAGTTAGAATACTAATAGTTCTTAAAAGTTATGGCAAATAACCACGAGGAAGCCATGCAACAGACTCAACAAGCCGAATCTCTGGTTCATCGTTGCCGACGAATGGAGAAGAGATGGACAAAACGCTCCACCAAATTAATCGATCAATTAAAAAGAGCACGAAGAATAGCTCAGTTTGTAAGGTAAAAATCAGCAGGCAATCCTGTGAGATCGCAACTCTAAAAACAAAAGGTTAAATCAAGACTGATCTACAAATCAAACCAATTTATGTAGAAACTGAGCTGTTCCCAGCGGATGACACATATTTCCTCGATTAGTTGCCGATTAAGATTTGATTTTATTCCTTTTAAATTGCATATGTCCTTTGGATCATAAAGGGTAGATTCTTGAGCATAATAAAAATCAACAGAAAGTATAGACTCCATTTTACGAAATCTTAATTTTGGTTCAATTTTCTTTTTGCTTACCAATTCTCCAAGTGAAAATTTGAAATGTCCAAGAAATTCATGATCAACTAGTATATTGGATGAGCCATCAATGTCACACATTTCAATTTAGTACAATTCCAATTTGAAATCTAAGAAATTCGTTTATAATTTTAAATGAATACACTTCAGTTTACTGTGACAATATAATTACACTTTTCAAAATGATTTCAAATTCAAAAAATTCTAAAATTTATTTATATCCAAAAATTAACAAAATTTTATAAATATATAATAATTTTTTTTGGTCGAAACAACACATATGTTGTCAAGGTAAGAGCATTGGCTCAGTTTAAGAATCGTCAAAACTTAATGAGGTAACCCTATATATCCGAAGACGGTAACCACCTCTTAAACCCAGACCTGATAAACACGAGAGAGGTAGTAACAAAATATTAAAAGCGGCGCGGACAATTAAAAAGAATAACTGTATTCTGGACAAAAAATCTAATTACTAAATTTTGGATTTTCGTTGATAATTGTGTTGGGTTATTATTATTGAAAGTCGGTTCCCTCTGACTCCTCGTGTCCTTTTTCGATCAAATAAGCAAACCCAACACAGAATAATTTTATTTGCACTTTATCACAATAACAAATCAATCCTTTGGTTCAATATTTGTAATCACAATTTCACTACTTGATTTGCACCTTTTAACCACTGTTTGGCTCGGATTATCTTAGGGTAGGTTGTCCAAGGGAGAACCACCCTGTCTGATAGATAACCTTGACTTTTACTTGGATTTGGATTTCTATACTAACCTACTACTGCTCGTTCACGTCGATTCACTCTAGTTAATAATATCTGCTCTCTCGTATCTAGTTAATAATAATTGTCCTTTCTTGTCTGGTTGATAATGTCTCTTTTCTTGTCTGAGGAATTCTGGTCCTCTTTTCTTGTCTGATGAGTTGTGGTCCTCTCGTGTTTTTCCCTCTTTCTTTTATACTCCTGCTCAGACTGTTTTCCGACGATTGTCAACAATAGGTTCTGCATTATCAAATTATCATTAATAATTACCTTTCAGACCGACATTTGTCAACAACGTTTGACGTTGTTTAGGCTAATTTATCCTACTATATTATTCCATCTATGCGCCGGGTTTTCCTTATCTCTCGGGTTTTCCTCAGCTCTCGGCTTTTCCACATCTCTCGGGTTTTCCATTGCCTCGGGCTTCCCATTGACTCGGGCTTCCCATTAGTAATTAATTTTCTTAATTAATTTCCTTTTTTATTTTATATCATTTTCTAGGGACCCCTCACTCAATTTTTATTATTATTTCCGGACTCGTCTCTCAATTTGGCGTTCAACCATACCAATTTCCCCCCCGATCATTATTACTTTCGAATTTTATACATTTTTTAATTAATATTGCACTTTTATCATTTTTTTGTGTTTTATCGATTTTACTGTGCTTTTTCGTGATACCCCAACAATTGTTTGATTTATTCTATACTATTCAATGAATATTATACGAGATATTTATAATGGGTCTGAAATGAGTGCGACGCAAAAGATTCTATGGTGGTTCATGAATCCATCAGGTTGTTAGTATATTAGCAGCCTTGGCAGAAAGACTCAACTTTTGCTAACATTCCACTCACTAGTACACATTACCAAAGTCACTTGTATCCGGTGACTAGTGGTAACATCTTGTTTTGTGCGTTGAACATTCTTGATGACATTAACTTATATTTACTACTATCAGTACCAAACAGGAGTAAGGCTAAAAACTTGGAATATTGATTATATCTTTTGTTGTATGAATTTTTTATATTTGAATATAATTTATTGTACAAACCTACAATATGTCATTGGTAAAAAATTGTTATTTTCAAGAAACTTTTTGTTTACTTATCAGATCTAGAAATAATTTACAAAAGAATAAAGAAAATACCTTTGAAGTTTGACTTGATCGTATTTTAATTAATTTTATTTATTGACAATTGATTTCATTTGCACTACTGTCATAATATTGCTAATGGAATACTTAAAAAAAAATTTGTTTTTAACCTTCAAGCGCCTAGGGAGTTGCATTTGTACCCCAAATTTTTTATTTGTTGTGTTGGGCCAGAACACAAACGGCCTTGTAAATGTTTAAATGAATCGGTAACACACATGCAAATATAACATGCAGATTTAAATTCAAACCTATTAAAACACCAATTAACCCTATCAAAATGCGAGGAGGAAAACAATTAAATATAAAATCACAAACATAAAAATAAATTAAAATAATAACAAAGCGCAACAAGATCCGCACGAATTAAATATAAACATAACACGAAAACCCAACGATTTTGACCGAAATTCGACAATTTATTAAAAAATGCGAAATTTCATGAAAATCAAATAAAAATCAAATAATTTGAATTAGAAATAATTCAATTAAAAATCTAAAGAAAAATTGTCAAATAAAATCTCAAAATAATAAAATTAAAGATTAGAATATACCAGAAAATTCCAAGGTCAAAATTTGTTTTACTAAATCAAAAAGAACACGCAAGGTTAGGGTCGTACAATAGGTATATATACCGATTCATTTTTACACAATTTGAATCAATTTTTCAAAACTTGAAATCGTTTTATTAAATGTAAGTGTGAGTTTTATTTGAAACTCTCTCTCCACGTCGCATCCTCGCAACTTCAATGGAGCTCTGCTTGAATGTCGGCGTGGGAGAGTGATGTTTTTATGATATTTTGTTCATGATTGGATCGGGTAACTTATATGTTATTTTAATAAAATATTTATAATGCATAAATTTGTTTTTTATTGTCGAAATTTTTCCGGCCCACAGCCAAAGATACATTACAAGTTATTAAAATCAAACATACTATTCGAATTCGTGTAAGTGCGTGAGAAATCGCCAATGATTCGTGCCTGTGAAGACTCCGGCGTGCGAAACGCAGGGGTCGGAACGTCAATATCATTCCGTATAGGGGAAGAGAGGGGTAAGGAAGTGGTATTTTGAATGTTTCCTCGTCTCTCAATTTCCATAAACTCGACCTGAAATTATATTCACACACGGCTCAAAATCACCACACGAGTAGTCCAGTGGGTACTCCTTAATTATAATATAAACACAAGTGCGCCTAGGATCAAACAGGGGAAGGTGACTGGGAGATCAATGTAAATCGTTGCTATGATAAAAACTTTATTTAAAAACCTCCAACACTTGTTAATTAAATTCGCCTAATGGCATCAATTTTTGATACTACCCCACCAAAATAACAATTATAAGAGTAACTAGAGGCAATAGGACCAAACATGATAGATCTCGTAAAAGATTTTTGACGAAAACCCAGAAAGAATTTAGATAAAATATGAAGATTGCAACAAAGCCCATAAGAAAACTAACCCGTACCCCATCTTGGTAGATATCCAGCTTTATGAAAAACTCCCAAAGTTATTGAAAGGTTATTAAATCAAAAGAAATTTATGATGCCTCATAACTAAACTCAATTACTCCGATTGTTACCGCAAGAGTATATAGAACTTTAACGCCATGGGAAATTGACTAGGAAAAATTCACCTAACTTAATCACTTAAGGAAAACCCGAAATCGAAGACTAAAAAACCCATAGATGTAATCTACATTCAGGTTTACCCAAACGTGTACCTAATGTAAAATCCCTAAATCAAGGCGAGAAATACCGCTCCGCTTGACTAGGAAAACTGGTAAATAATCCCCCAGAACGTAACCCCACAATATAAATCAGTTAACAAGAATGATATTCAAATTTTATTTACGAAATTTTGCATAATAATTACCAGTTAACCGAATTAAAAATAATGAAAATTAACAAACATACTATGACCAACGATAAAAATCAATTACATTAAATCCAAAAGAGAACAAAATACCAAAATAATATAATTGAGATTCAACCCAGATTATGCACGAATAGAATTGATACGACAGTTCCCCTAAAATTCGTAAAGTTCTAAGAGGCTAATAAATGATTCACTTTTAAACTTCCCGAGGTAACTTATACATTCATTATCATGTTAAGAACCGTCTAAAAGAATATTAAGATCAACAAATTCTTACTATATTATAAAGGAACCAACAGCTCAATCTGCATTCATGATAGCCACCCACATTCCATTACTCAAACCCAAGAGCAAGTCAGAATTTTATCTAAATAAATAAATTAATATAAATTTCCCACACCAGATAATAACTCTCAAACAGTTTTGTCCTTAGTTCAAGGCCAAGTCTATAAAATACGAGACTACCGAACAAAAATCCGAACTCAAAGGGGTTTATTAAGAATGCAATTTAATAAATAAATAACTAGGAGAAGTCCACAATAACACAAATTAATTTATTTTCCTTCCCACAATGATACAAATTGATTTAGTTTCACTCTTCCCATTGGCATTACAAGGAAACATAAGATCAGACAAGATTTCTTCCCAATAACATTGGATAAGTAGCCAAAGGTCCCGTCTAAAAACTGAATCGACATTAACCAACGATATTAAAGGGATTTAGAATTTAAAACCTGATCAAACGCTCCCCAATAAAATTCAGCAAGTAAATAACTAGAATCCCGTCTAAAAGTTAATTTAACGATATCGAAAGAATAAAATTCAAACCTGACGAAATTTGTTCCCAATTAAATTATTAAATGGATCATCAAAAATCCCTAAAAATTAAAACGATATTAACTAATTAAACTTATGACATAACTTACCAGGTAGTTGAAGAGATTTAGATTACAAAAACAAAGATTTCCAATTGATCAACCAGCTGATTAGTAAAAATTTTTGCATAAATAAATCTAAAAAACCAAACGTTATGGATGCTCCCACAGAAATCCCGAGAGTATAACATTCCCGTAAATGTCAGAACAGACCGGTTTGCCAAATCGATACCTAATGGGTTTTAGATCTTGAATGTCAGGGCAAGGGGTTAATTGAATACCTACCCAGAGTGTGTGCAGTTATGAAGTCCTGTCTTAACATACACGCGCCAACGGCACCATTACTTAACCAGGTATTAGTAATAAATGTGACATAGCACACCTACATGCACACACCCAGACAGCCAATCTACCCGAAGAAATGACAGCCAGATTCTATAAGAAGATCCGGCGATGCCAATCAATCAGTAAATTTTTTCTTTTGGAAAAGTTTTGTGGAAATATGGCTCAACAACGAAACTTCGACAATGAGAACCCTACGATCAGGGCGTCGGGTGAGGAAGTAGTTCGGGGTCCAAACCCACCGACTTGGGGTAAATTTTTAATTGTATAAAATTTTTATTTTTACCTTTAAGATCCTAAATTTTGCAAATAAATATATCAAATAAATATATCAAATTTTGTAATTTTAATGATTGATTTTTTCTTATTTCAACTTTTAGGGATTGCGAATTAAATTTTAAAGATGAGTTTTGATTTGATTCTTGATATATAAATTGGCTTGTCAACAGGTCTCTTTTAAAGAGAACGTGTTCTCTTTTTTAGCACATTTTATTTGTCCTCTATCTTTTTCTATAAATATTCAAATTGTTCTCTTTTTTCAATTTCGCTGATTTTTAATTAATTCAAGTTGAAATTTAAAAAGAAACTCGGTATAAAAATTCAAAAATTTGAAAAAAAGCAGGCTATGCTATTGCTGTCCTGTCAATATTTATTGAATTTAAAATTAAAGATGAAATAATTTGTGTGTATTAACGATTTTGATAAGAAATCATTATTATTATAATTTGTTGTGTTAAATAAATAAAATAAGCAAGTGAAAAGTAATTATTAATATTATATTTTTTTGTGTTAAATAAACAAGTAAGTATGTAATTTATTATTGTTAATTAGAGTCTTATATTTTATATTCTTGGATTTTTCTATTTTAGCTCCAAATATGAGTAAACGAAAATGTTTATTTACTGAAGAACTGCAAGCTAAATTTGTATGTTTTAAATCAACACCAAATTCAAAATCCGAGGCAATATGCACTGTTTGTAATACTACAGTTTCGGTTGCAAACAAAGGCAAATACGATTTGGAACAACATATTGCGTCAAAAAAGCATACAAATACTATTCGTATAGGAGAGAGTTCCAATTCCATATGCAATTTTTTTACAAAAAAATTATCATCTCTGGATCACAAAGTATCAGCTGTCGAAGGAGCTTTAGCATTCCACACTTTAAAGCACCATTATAGTTATAACTCCACCGTTTGTACAAACAAATTACTGTCAAAAATGTTTGATGATTCGGAAGTAGCTAAGCGGATTTCATCTGGAAAGACAAAAACGAGATGTATCGCAAATAATGTCATCGCTCCATATTGCATTGAAAATATAATGCAATCATTGTCCAAAATACCATTTATATCAGTTTCAACAGATGGAAGTAATCATGGGGCAATTAAAATGTTCCCAGTTCTTATTCAATCTTTTGACAAAAATAATGGAATAATGACAAAAATGATTGATTTATATTCTTTGCCAAACGAAACAGCAGAGACAATAAGTGATAATTTGAACACTTGTTTAGAAAAATACAATATTGTCGAAAAATGTGTTGCTTTTTCTGCTGACAACTGTAACACTAATTTTGGAGGTTTGAAAAGATCAGGGAAAAACAATGTTTGCAGCCTTTTAAAATTGAAATTTGGAAAAGATTTAATAGGTGTTGGTTGTCCTGCTCATATTGTTTACAATTCCGCACAGCATGGATTTGATTCGATGACAGTAGATTTAGAATCTATAATCTTAAAACTCTATAATTTTTTTTCAATTTATACAATAAGGACAGAATCTTTGAAAAATTTTTGCGAATTTGTAGACATTCAGTATAAAGCGTTATTAAAACATTCAAAAACGCGCTGGTTATCACTTTATCCGCTGTGAAAAGAGTCTTGGAAGTTTATCCTGCTTTAAAAGCTTATTTTTTATCAATTGATAACTCTCCTCGTATTTTAAAATTATTTTTTGAAGATGCTTTTAGTAAAGCTTATTTAGAATTTGTTGATTCATTAATGCATATTTTTCATGAAAAAATATTAGAAATAGAATCTGAACAAAATTCTGTATTAGAAGTAATGGCTACAACAAATTCATTAGCAAATACATTGCATCATAGATATGAGGAATCATTTTTTCCAATCAAAGTAAAGTCTATTTTGTCTGAAAATATAAAAAATGGATTGGAAAATGAAATAGATAAATTCAATTTAAATTGCATGAATTGCTATAAGATGTCTTATGAATATTAAAGTTATGGACTAGTCAACTATCCAATTTTGAAAGCGTTACTTGGATGAAATTAGATAGAGTTCCAACATGGGAAGAAATTGAGAATACGATAGTATTGCTTGCATCTAAAAACATCGTTGTTGATGATGTAAAATGTTTTGATCAATTTTATAATTTAAAGGTATTTGTAGAAAAAACTTTAATATAGAAAATTTTAGAAAATTGATTACCTGTCTCAAATGGACAGAATATTTTAAAACAAATGCTGTTGAGTTTCATTCAGAACTCTTAAAAATATGTCAATTTTTTTTCGCAATACCTGGTCAAAATGCTAATGTTGAAAGAATATTTTCCATGATTAGCGGCCAGTGGACTAAAGAAAGAAATAAGCTAAAAATTTCCACTGTCCGAGGTATTTTGAGCGTAGTTTATAATTATAAAAATATTTCATGTTTGGAATTTTATAAAGAAATAAAAGAAAATGAAATTTTTTTGAACAAAGTTAGTAATGTAGATAAATACATTGAAAAAAGTGATCAAAATGATGACGAAGATGATTAAATTTAATTTAATTTATATTTTTAAAGTACAAATTTGAATTATAAGTGCAATTTTATGTTCCTTAATATCTTTATGTATAAAATTTGATTTTAATAATTTTTTCTTTAAAATGTTCTCTTTTTTGTGTTGACCACTTGACAACTCTATATATAACTATATTAGTAAAGTTTAACTTTAACCATTGATTTCGAAGATTAATAATGAGGTTAGACTGTTGTTTTTTTTACAATCGCGTTAGTAAACTTCAATCTTTTAGAAATTAATTTTTTTTTATTTAAAGACTAATGGTAAAATTTTGATTTACGGTAGAAGATAGGCCTGGACAGCCCCGAATCATACCGAAGCCAACTTTGAAATGGATCCGCAAACCAATTTTTGTCCTAGCTCGTATAAGTTTAGATATGGACACGAAAATATATGCTTCTGCAAAACCTGAAAAATCTAAATCAACACTAAAGTACAGATCTGAAATATATCAATCAAAACCTTTTGGCTTTTGTTTTGTTTTCTTTTTACAGTAGTTGTTCACAGATACACTCAATTAAATTTTGGGTATAAGTTAACTCGATTACACTTGCGTTTAGGTATCATAGAGGTATGACGATTTTAAATAGATTGTATGGTGTCGATATTTACAGTCAATATGTTTATTTATATTTTTATACATGTGAAACTTAAGGTAATAATTTAATTATACTATTTTATAAATTCGCGATTTTTTATTCAATTTATAATTTTAATCTTTTGCCATCGATGGTTCCTAGGCGACCGAATATAATAAGTTAAAGTTATTTGCTTTTATGATTAAAATAATAAAAGAAAAAATAAATATTTAATAAATATTGAAAGCGAAGAGTTAAATTTATGGTAAGCGCAATAAGAAATAACTAGTAATATAATTAACGGAAGATTTGAATTCTATTAAACTTTAGTAACTAAAGAATATCGCTTATGATTAGATTAAACAACAATTTACAGGATCTAATACAGAAGATATTATAATTATTAACTGGAAAATTGAAAAGTATTAAACGGCCCTAAACAACTAATCATTTAGTTATAGTTGGCTTCAATCAGATTAATTCATATTTATATCTCTAATTCCGTTAGGTACTTTAAATTAGCGTATAATTGGGAGAGTCCGGAGATGAATTATAATACAAACCGGGTGTTATAAATTAATTAAGGTAATCAAATCTTGTTCAGAAGCATCCGGAGCCATCGTCCATGTTCCCACGCAGGTTGCCAATCAGTGGCGACAAGCCTGGCAACGAGTATGGCAGAACAAATACAGCACAGTGCCCCAACCGAGAGAGCCCCAATGGAATGCCTTACAACCCTTGGAAGATAATGGGAGACCGTTTGTGTCGGGCAAACGAAAAAGTGGTCAAAGTCCGGCCCAGGAGATACACGATCGGGTCCGGTTCCTTCTCTCTCGGCTCGAGGATCATAAGCACCAAATCAATTTACAAATAGCCAGGGCCAGGCTATACCTTTCAAATGTGGAAGATGACATAGCGGCTGGCAGAATTGCGGATACCGCTGGGTATACACCGCCGCATAGCCCCACTCGTGATCGTGCTAATGGGCGGGCGGCAGCTAATGTCGACGTCCCCCCAATGATCCGTACCAGTCGTACTCGGAACACAAAACGACCGGTTTTTGTATTTCGTAAGCACTCTCCCGGTCAGCCGGTCCCGGATGATTGTGATAAGAGATACCATCCAGGTCCTCAATCCAATTAATGATCTCGACCACGGATGTACAACAACATTAGTGAAATGTGATTTAAAATTAAATAAATAATTAGCTTTTTTTTCCACGATTTTCTTTTGTTTGTTTAGTTAATATTATAAAATTGTGTGAATTAATTAAATAACTCAAGATTAGTAAACAAAAATTGATAGTATTATTTACAGAGATGGAACCCCTAAAAGTCCTACAGAAGGAATTGTAGCACGCAAGGGCAATCAATAAAAACTTTTATGAACAAATTATCCAGTTGTCCAGAGAAATTCAGCAGACCAAAGCCACATGGGTGGAACCAAAGAAAGCAAAATTGCTTTACCAAAGGCTCGCCGCAGCCCAAAAGAGATTGGCGGACGAAAGTAAATTAAACCAATACCTGAAAACCCAGATAAAGGGGTTAGAAGTGGCACTGTCAGCTTGCCAAGAAGGAGCGGCAGTGACCTATCCCTTCGTCTTTACCCCTGCCCAACTGGCCTACCGGGAGACGGCAACGACTCCAAAAACTACACCAACGACAAGCAACTATCGACCCAGACGTAAAGAGCGAGCCAAGCGCCGAGCCGCTCGAATATTAAATAACATGCAATCGACTCATTAAAATGTATCGCGTCTTTCATAAATTATGTAGTTGCACGTATCAAATGCGTTGTTTCTTTTTGAAATATATATTTGTCGTTAGTTAAACGTTATTTAAATATTTAAAGAATTTGATGGACTCGAATGATAAAATTTACGACATAAGGGGACCTGATAATCAAAAGCGAGTACAAGTCTTCTATCGACAGCTCGTTGAACCCAGAGATCGTTCGGACAATTACAGCATTAGTAATAGCGCTCACTTTTTGCGGACGATCCACCCACTCGAACACAGTTCCAACGTTGCTTAGCAACGGGTGCCGAGTGGTAAGTGAACAGCATTTATATGGGGTTGCCTGGGTAACCACAACGTAACTTAAAACAAACAACAACACCCAGTAACCCACCAGTTGAATCATTTGTAATATAATAATGATGTGTATGTTGGGCCAGAACGTAAACGGCCTTGGGGAATGTTTAAATGGATCAGTAACACACACGCAAATACAACATGCAATTTAAATAAACCTATTGAAACACCAATTAAACCCTATCAAATATGAGAAAAAAGGGGAATTAAATATAAAATAATAAACATAAAAATAAATTAAAATAATAACAAAACGCACCAAGATTCGCACGATACCAACACAAATATAACAAGAAAACACAACAAATTCGACAAAATTGAAAAATTAATAAAAGTTCATGAAAATGAAACTTAAATAAAAAGATTTGAATTAGTAATAATTCAATAAAAATTCTGAATGAAAAATTATTAAAATAAATCAAAAAATAATAAAATTAAAGAATAGAATTTACTAGAAAATAACAAGGTCGAATTTTGTTTTACTGCATCAAATTTAACATGCGAGGAAAATAGGTATAAATACTGATCCATTTTCACATTAAAGTTAACCGTTTTTCGAAACTAACCATTTTGAAACCAATTTTGAAGTTGTGTTTAAAACTATATTTTCAAATCTTAAAACCATTTGTCAAACCGTTTACAACTTATTTTTAGATGAGAAATGTTCATTTTGGAGCCCTCTCTCCACGCCACATCCTTGCAACCTCGGTAGAGCTCTGCTTGGATGTCGGCGTGGGGAGAGAGGTATTTTTATTTATTTTATGCAATATTATGCCGTTTTTATGTTTTTTATGGATTGGCATTGGATGGTAATTATGTTTATTTATTTATAATTAATAAATATTATTAATATTAATACATTGTTTTTTTATATATTTAAATAAAGTAAAATAAATTTTTGTCGAAATTTTTCCGGTTCACAGCCAGCACATAACGCAAGAAAGAAAAATCTACATAGTACAGATTTGTGTAAGAACGTGGAAAATCGCCAATGATATGTACCCGTGAAGACTCAGCGTGCGGAACGCAGGGGTCGTAACGTCAATATTATCCCTATAGAAGAAACGAGAAATAAGGAAGAAGTCTCTGGCTGCTTCCTCGTTTCTCATTTCTTTAAAATCGACCTAAATTTATATCACACACGGCTTAAAATCATCACACCGAGTAGTCCAGTGGGCACTCAGTAAATATAATATAAACATAAAATGCGCCTAAGGCCTATTAAAGGGAAAGGGTACGGGAATAAATTAAATTGAAATCGTTGATATAGCTAACTTGAATTAATAATGTGAAATAAACTAATAATTGGCATACTAATTTAAATTTAAAAATCATTAGATAAATAACTCATTAACTCAATTAAATTAAATTATTGATTATTGGCTAAAGACAAATAACTCGTTGATTAAGCTGAATTTATTTCATTTTGATTAAACTTAAAGGAATTTTGCGTAAAAGTACATACTTTATTGATTAAATTAGATTAATTAAAACGATTAAAGTTAACGTAGTTTATGGATTAAGAATAAAATTTCCTTTACATTAATTTGTTGATTAAATAGTATAAATTTCTCGATTAACAATAATTCGCTAATTAAACTAAAGAAAGTTGTTGATTGAACCAAGTCATTCAGTGATTAAAAATTAAAAATAATTTGAATAAAAGTAAAATAATTTCTTTAGTAGAGATCAAGTAAATCCTTGAGTAAGAATAAAGTAAAAACTGGATTCATGGATTTAAAAGTATTGGGTTAATATTAAAGTAATTTCATAGATTAAAGTAATGGTTGATTAAATTAGTTGAAAAGAAAAATATAAGAAAATCGAGTAATGGAAATCAAAATATATTATTAAAACCGTCCCTTGATTAGAACTAGAATAATTTATGGAGTAGAAATAAAGTTTTCTTTAAATAGAACAAATTCAGGGGCTAAAGTAAAGTGATTACAGACGAAATAAATGAGTTATTGTTTAAACCAAATTAATATAATTACAAAAATCAAAGTCTTAAGATGAGAGGAAAATTTTTTATTTAATATTACATAAATTGTTCAATCAAAAGAAGGCTTACTACCGATTTTTTTTTCCTTTGAACAAATAAAATTCCACACAAAGAAAATATTCCAAAGTATGGGATTGCATCTGCTTGAAAGCCTCAATAGTAGTGAGAAGTTTTTCTTTAAAGATGTCAGTAAAATACATTCACATTAATCAACGTAATAACTCACCCGAATCGATTTAGCTAGGCTTAGGCGAATCCGTCGATCAATAATCCTGAAAATGAAATACAATGAACTTAATTACCGGATGTAAACATACTAAATCACCTCCTTTCAACCGCTTAAGTCGCAACAGCAAGATCCGCCGGAAATCACGCATGTAAGATCACCAAACAATACGTCTACGCACAATTAATTTATCCGGTTCAACATCCGGCCTTGCCCTTCAAAGTTCGAATAACCTGTATATAAAATTGTTAAATAAAACTGAATGAAATTTTAAATTCTCTTATGTCAATATACTGAAATGATACACATAATACCGAATATATAATACCTTAGAATTAACATACCTATTTAGATTAAAATAAGTTAATTAGTAGATTTATCTCACATATATTATTAACTATACTAGTATATATCGCACTATAAAGGAGTGCATACTAAAGGGCCAGGTCCGTAAGATAAAAAACCCTCTCACCAACTTCCCATCGAGTAAAGGAAAGCAATAGTCACGTTTTAACTTATCAAACAGCAATTCGCAGATGTGAGTGAACCCCTGTCCACCGAGATGTCCGCGAACCAATTTACATAGTATCAGAGTAGTACTTGATTGTTATAACCTTAAATGAATGCATAATAGCGTTGGGAGGAATTAATCGACGAGATATAGCGCACCTAAAGCTTCTAGATAAACCGCCCATCCGTTTTCGAAAGAATCACAACCAAATATGAAGCTACTAGAATTCGATAAGTTTAAATTTAGATAACTCCCTTAACAATAACATAGGCACCATCCATTTGATTTTGATCTAACGTGTATGAATTAATTGAATCTGATAACGATGATGTTTTAGACATGTCGCCCGAACGAATCGCCAGTCGAGAGACAGACAAACAGGGACGGACAGGAGCCCCGCCAGTTACGGGAATATTTGACCAGTTACGACAACAATGGCCGTATCCTACCACTTGGGAGGATACTAGGCTTGGAAAAAGACCCCTGCGGACTCGCGGGACAGCAATATCCAGCTGCGGAGACCTACATGAACGCACAGAACCTCCTCACCCAATGGGAAAGGGTGCAGGAGCAGGTGGATCTACAGGTGGTTAAGGCGAGGATGTATCTCGCAAACGTGGTAGAAGACATCCTCGCCGGGCGGATTGCAGAAGCCTACCCACCTCGCCCAGTCCGTGATACCCGACGACCCTATACGGTGGCAGCTCTAAAGAAAAGCCTGAAAAGACATTTTCCTGAGGAATAGATTCGAGAGTTACAATGTGCATGTCGTAATTGATTTGAAAATTAAAAAATTAAAAGATTAAATGTCGTTCGTGTTACTTCTCCTTATAGATAAATTTGTTCCATAATCTTGTTTAATTCAATAAATTATGATTTAATTGAGTCAATAAGAAATTTAAATAATATCTTTTGTTATAGTGATGTCTTCCCTACAAATCCTACAAACTGAACTGGATCACGCGAGGCAGTCGAGCGCGGAGCTGCTCACCCAAATTATCCAACTGACCCGAGAAATGCAGCAGATAAAAGCAACATGGGCTGATCCCGCAAAAACGAAAGCGGTCTACCACCGACTCACGGCGGCACAGAAAGGTTGGGCGGAAGAGCGGCAGCTCAATCAGAGCCTGCGCACGCAAATTCGAGGACTAGAAGTCGTCCTAGCAGTCTGCCGGGAGGGGGGAAGCGGTAACATATCCGCTCGTCTTCGCCCCAACCCAGATGCCGCAGAAAAACGCCCAATCAGTGGAGCACTCTATCCCTCCAACTAATAATCGTCGGCCGGGACGCAAGGAACGAGCCCGCCGTCGAGCAACCCAGCTTCAAAACCATTAACTCGTAAATGTTGCGCGTGTTGTTGATTCAAATAGAGTAGTCGTATTCTTAATCAATTTGTTCCTTTGATATATTTGTATGCCAGCGTTAGCATAAATATTCACATCACGTCACCGAACATTCGTTTCATCTTTCCACGGGCAAATAAGAACCTAATCTTGAATAGCTACGAGGGACAGAGCAAAGCGAGCATAGGTCTTCTATCGACAGCTTGTGAACCCGATGGTTGTCCGAGCAATTACAGTACTAGCGATAATACTCAATTTTTGCGGACAATCCACCACTTGAACACATTACCAACGTTGCCTAGCAACGGGTGCCAAGTGGCGGTTAGAATCATTTTGTATGGCGTTACTGGGGCAACCACAGGTGAATTCAAACAAATAATGAAACCCTGTAACCCACCATGTATCTGATATTTTTTTTAATCTTCAAAGATATCCCAGTGAATTTAATGCATATATATATATACATATATATATGTGTGTGTCTGTGTGTAATTAAAGATAAAAAAAATATCGTAGTTTTAACAAGATTTTACTGGCTCAAAATCGCTTGCATATACATGTATTGGTAATTGAAGGTTAATATAAAATATAAATATTTTTAATTTAATGCATTTGCTAGACTTAAATAGTTTTAATTAAAACAATAATTTCTTTTTAATTTCAAAACTGGCTTAGGGTTTATACATATTCTATGCAACGTATATTTATAATTATCAAGTACGTTTATTGTTATATTAAACAAATGTCAAAATGTTAGTTCATAATTTTATTTTTGAACTTCAATACGCATTCATTATGTGAAATAATCCACTTTTGATTATAAATTTAGAATTACTAAAGCCTTTGAATCACGTTTAATCATTTTTAATCTCGATTTCTCCCCTCATTAGCCTGATGTGAAAAATGCAACGACTTCATAATTATAGTAAAAAATAATAAACCATTCTTTTTCGATGGAATCTTACTTTATTAACAGCTGCTTCAAAGTCTCAGCCATTATACTAACCTTGCATTTTGACCATCGACTACCAAGCTTTTCCAGAACATCTTGTAGATCAAAACTTTCAACAAGCAAGCTTTTAATCAAAATGAGTTCAAAAGATTCGTATCTTTCAGAAGTCTGGCATTCCATACAGCATTAATAAATAAAACGTGTTCCTTGCTGCTAAAACTGTATAAATTGTTTCATAATTTGAATTTACTCAATTTAACTATTTCATGACAGTTAAGCCCACAATATACAATACTTGATATTTTAATTTTAAATAATAATTATAATGAATATTAAATGTTCTATTTTAAATAAGTCAGAATATCAGTACCGACTCAAAGAAAAACAAATCTTTGATGGAATGCTTGCCAAAACCAAGTTAATGTGAACTGACTTTAAACATCCGACGATAAGATGGGCGAGGATCAAAGGACGCTTAAGATTGGCTGAGATACATTGAAGAATAACGACTGACAAAAATCAGCATCTAACTAATAAGTGCGTTGTGCTACTAGTTGTTGAAGTGAAAACAGTGTTAAGAACTCTAAGGAACAAAAGTAAAAACCAAGAAATTGGTTTTAAATACTTTCACAATTATCAAATAAAACCCCAAAAAATCGATAGTTTTACAATTTTAGAACAAGAAAATAAAAGATTCGTCTAAAGAGTTATATCATGAAAAGCAGACAATATATATATGACACATGAATTTTTGAGATAAATAATGAGCATAATCCGAAGATCCAGGCAATCATATAATCAATCAAACATGCAAGCAGTCATACATATGGTGGGGGTTAGAATAGTCGAATATGGAAGCCAAAAAAATTGTCACCAAAGAAAAAAAGCTTTAATTGATTAAAATCGTCGCCAATGTTGAAACCCGAAAAAATCGTCGAAACTGTAGTACAAAAATATAGCCGAAAATATTAAATCCTAAAAAATAGCCTAAATATTAAGGGTCAAAAATAATACAATTTTTTAAAAGGGTGTAAGTTAACTGGGAGATATTATTACTGTAGTAGGTAGTAAATATTCTAAATGTTTAGATAATTAAATACCGGTGGGGAGTTAGTTATTTTATTTACTTTTTCCCAAAAATTATTTGAATTAAATTGTCGACGATTTTTTTGCGATTCTTATATTAAGTCATCGACTAATTTTTGTCATTTGTTGGATGTCGGTTACATTTTTGGGTTTGAAGTCGACTAATTTTTCACGATCCGTCGACTCCTTTTTTGACTTACATATTCGACTATTCTAACTTTTACCATACATATTACTTATAAGGGTTAGCATATAAGGGACAAGGAAATCAAATATCCCAATACAATTACATCACATTTTCCTCGCTTTAAATGGTTTTATCCCTTCTACAAGTTTTTTCATCTAAATCTTTCAATAAATAATTATTTTTGTAAACTTTTCAAATTATTTCAATTGGGACACAATAAATATTGTGTGGGTTTTATGGTTTGCGTAACCTTGACCCCTAAATAGAACTTTTCTTTGCCCCCAATAGTTACGCGTCGCTAGACAACGTTGGTCATGTAACCATTGGTTCCGAGATCGCCAAAGGTGAGCGCTACGAGAGAACTACTCTGGCCCGATCTCGAGGTGGGTTCAACGCACTATCGATAGGAGGTTTGTGTGCGCTTTTCTTATTCTGGTCCCTTACTTACATGTTCAGTACTACACTGGCTTAGAATTACCTTCCGAACCATTCACGATTTAATTTAGTCAAACTCCACACTTATTAAATTTATTCGAAAAATCAAATCAATCTAAACAAAACATTTATTAAATATCAGTTTCATGTTTATCAGTCTTTCATCTTTGCTGCCCGTCATTTGGCTCGCTCTGCTTTTCCGGAGCGATGTTTGATAGGTCTACTCGAGTGCTTCGCGGCATCGGTCGCTTCTCGATAAGCCAGTTGGGCTGGCGCAAACATCAAGGGGTAGGTTACCGCGTTGCCCTCTTGGCACATCGATAACGCTACCTCTAGTCCGCGTATCTGAATTTTCTTGGACTGGGTGAGCTGCTTCTCCTCAGCCTACCCCCGTTGTGCGGCGGTCATTTTCTGATAAGTTGCTTTTACCTTCCCCGGTTCTATCCAGGTTGCTTTGACCTGTTGTATTTCTCGGGTTAGTTGTACAAGTTGTTGCTGCCGTCTCTTATTGGCTGTATGGGCCTTGTCCAGCTCCCGTTGTAAGATTTGGGATGACCTCATATCTACAATGATAAATACTCATCAGATTTCTGTTCTCTCACCAAATTTCATCAATTTATTGTTTAGAGCTTTGTGTCAAGGTTTACCATCAGGCGTGCTATAATGTTCTCCTGTTTATTTCCTTAAGACTAATAACAAAATAAAACAAAAAGAATAAAAAGAAAGATTTTATCCTAAATATTTATTATACTACAATCATTGACGTGCAGATCCGGAATAACCTTGATTGAATCTCTGGCTCAGGCGTTCGCGAACATATGGGTGGTCGCGACGATTGTCCGAGTATCTCTCCTCATCCCACAGTTCTCGAGGAAGAATCTTTTGCGGGATCACCACATTGATAGCTGCGGTTCTTTCACGTAATTTCCGATCATGCAGCTCGTATGACACGTTGTATCGGGGGGGGCGTACCCATTCGAATTCTACCCACCGTGATATCTGCATTTACTTTCATTAGATGTTGCCTAGCTTTCTCCATTTGTCGATTGGTCTCACTCTGGTGCTCCTCGAGGCGAGCCAACAGAAACTCGGCCTGTTCTCGGATTTCCCGGGGCGAGTTACAGCCGGGCTCCCTCTTTATCGCTATGAAAGGAAGTTCAACCTCTCATGAATCTCCTTGAACACCTGATCTGGTTTCTCTTACTAGGGAGATTGAAAACCCCGCGTCCCACATCGCCTGCCTACATCTGGCAGCCGAGTATGCGGGGAATCGCGCGATGATTCGGGACGCGTTGATCATTGAATTATCTAGAAAAGATCACATTGATTAAATCCTTTATTGGGAATTTTATTGTTATTATCCCATTAGACGTGGGTCGACCACATGGTTTTGATGCAAAAAAATGGCGTCTAACTTCGTCTAGTCCACCCTTCGGTTGATCAATTGCATGGTTCAATTTAAATTAGCTACTTCATATAAGTAGTTACTTGGTTTTCTGCATTTTATTTCCCTAACCATTTCGAGTTAACCTATGTACAATCTTCTCCGTCTGATAATGTATTTGATGTCGAAAGGAGGTTTGATTTAGTTGGCGTTATAATTAGGGTTGGACGTTTGAAAACGTGACTTGGTCGTGGGTAGATAAATTGATCTCATGTTGGATTTGTTTCCTCAAGGTATTTACTTATAGCGGAGATTATGGTAGTTTCCTTTATTGTCTTTACGGATTTGTGATTATCTCTTTGAGTCCGTGAGCGGGATCGATTTCATCTGATCTTAGAATTGGGATTGCCAATTGGTGATGCTTTATGGGACAACACGAGAGGCTATTAATGTTGATTTTAGCGGCAGATTTATTCATACGTGATTCCGCGACAGAGGTGGTCCCAACTCCCTGCATTAGCTAGGTCGGACTTGAATCTTGTAATGGTTAGCTAGATTTGTACTATTTATCTCTGTGGTAGACTTTAATAAAGAAATGAAATTATCGGCGCTTTCGCCCTTGCATCTGGGGTTTCGTTTGGTTCATAACGTCAGCCACTTGGCTCAATTTGGGAGGTCGCGATTTATGCCGTCTAAGGATTATTTGAAATTCATTTGCTGAGATTGTTGTCTGGGAACTTAGAGTGGGCGATGTTGTCACTGACTCGATATTTGGGTCTTCTCCGTAAGTGGAGTGTCAGATTTAATTTTCTTTCAAAAGAAATTTGGAAAAAATTTTTAACACGTGAATTTCGTTATATTTATTCGCTGATTATGACAAAATGAATGGCGATCATTTCACCATTTTTCTACTTGATGGGATTCAAACATTGGTATCGAAAAAATCCGGTTCATTGCTCGGCGTTATTAGTCTAGGGCTTAGGTTGGTAAAATGTAACTAATATAAGTTGTCAAACTTACCATCTCGTGATATCTTCCTTTCTTTCATAGTAATCTCATCAGGCTTGTCCCTCCGTGGGCTGTCGTTCAAATTTCTTGGAAATTTCGAAGTTGGTGACATTTCAGCAGCAAAATGGAATTTTCAAGTTGACAAGCTGATTATATCTGTGCAGGTGTGTAATGCCACGACAGGCGGGAGGCGGTGTGCAAGTCGAGTTTGCTCTCCAGCTGGTATGCATGCTGCCCTGTCAGGTGTTGGATGAAGTGTGCATTTTCACTACCTCGATTCCGCGTCGGTCGATGGTAGTCTACTGAACTCTACTATCGATCAATATTTCTGGAAAATGCCAGGTCAAATCCTCGTTGATCTGGCTATTTATCTGGATAGTTCATTTTCCTTTTATCGTTATGAATTGGTTGCTGGTTAATTTTGTCATTCGATGATTTATCCGTAATTTTATTGTTTAGTGGCTGTTATTTTGGTAACTCGTTGGCGTCATTATTACCTTCAGGGGTTCTATTTTCGCGGATTATTAGTCGTATTTATGTCAGGCTATTTTTATCGATTATTCTGGTACGTATTTAATTCCCGTTATCATTACCATGAAAAGTTATTAACCTTCAGGTTTCGCACCTCTGACGGGCCGGGGCGTGCTCCACTCGTACCCGTCGTTTAATTCATCTCAGTGGGTGACTTACGTTACGTATCGTCTGCTGCTCTCTTCTGAGGTGGCTTTCATGGACTAAGATGGCTATGTTACTGCGTTGGGATGTTTGGTGCAATGTAATTGTCCGGAGAATTGTTCCTTATGATATTCTCGGTATTCCCGTTTTCCATTTGTTACATTTTCTTAATGGATTATGTCAGCTAAACCCGTTAGATGTATTTTTACTTTTTATTTGGTTTATGTCAGCCATTTTTGGATGGTTTTCGGGTACGCAGTTTAAAACTTACACTTGATAGTGCAATATTATGATTTAATGCAACCTTTTAGAGTTAATCTTAATCCCCAATATGTTTTATATTTAGTGATAGCATTTATATTTTCGATAATTCAATGCTTTCGTGCTATCATCCTAATAATGTAATTAATCAATTTCGCAGATGATTATAACTGTCATGTCGTTCATTCGTCTTTTCTCAGGAATGGAACTAAATAAACATTTTAATAAATGTAAAATCGAAAAGTTAAATTTCATCTTAAATTTGCATGTCTTTCTAACAATAAAAATCTTGGGTGCGTGTTTAATTCTCGTTTAATTGTTTGTTTGCTACATAATAAAAGATGCAATTTTGAAATTCAGCTGTTAACTTACCAATAATGGTTGTGTTTATCCCATATTATAACACTGTGAATTTGTTGTTCTAATATAAAAAATGTTAGAGATTGAAATTGGGTTTTAATTAAGATTAATTTAAGTCACTTAGTTTTAGTTTTCTACTATCACAAATTATTGGCATAGCAAAGATTTTCAGTGTTAATTCCCCGTCACCTTCCCTCAATTGACCTTAGGTTAAATTGTGTCAACATTAAGAGATTATGAGTGCCAACTGGACTACTCGGTGTTTCGATTTTAAGCCGATTTGTATCATCATAAGTTAGGTCGAGTTTTCGGGAGATGGATGATGATGGACTAGCCAAAAGACTATTCCCTCTTCAACTCATCTTCCCCTATGAAAGTTAATATTGACGTTTCAGCTCCTGCGTTCTCACGCCGTAGCCTTCACGGGCACGAACTATTGGCGGACTTACACCGCACTTACACAGTTTGATTGGGGTGTGTGAATTTAATAGCTTGCGTTGTTGAGAGGCTGTGAGCCGGAAAAATTTCGACATAATTTACTCTCATTTTAAGGTTTATTTGAAAACATGATTGGCATATTACATCATTTAAACACTATCATTCACGAATTTCATTACACTCCTTTCCCCACGCCGACGCCCAAACAGAGTTCACTTGAGGTTGTTTGTGCGCGACGTGGAGAAAGTTTTGAACACTCTTTCACTTACATCATAAAATCGTAGAATGAATTTTTCGCTAAAACGAGTCAAATGTTTGTTCTGTCAAACGAGTGTTCCATGTTTTTAGTTACAAAAAGTGATTAAAATTCTATGAAAATGAATCGGTATATATACCTATTGTACGACCCTAACCTTGCGTGTTAAATTTGATGTGGTAAAACAAAATTTGACCTTGTGATTTTTGTATATTCTAATTCTAATTTTATTATTTTCATGATTTAATTTGACAATTTTATTTTTTTTACTTTTAATTGAATTGTTTCCAATTCAAATTATTTAATTTTAGTTCCAACTTTTGTGAACTCTCGCCTTTTAGGTGAATTGTCAAATTTTGGTCAAATTTTCGTGTTCTCATGTTATTTCTGTGTTTATTTCGTGCGGATCTTGTTGCACTTTGTTATTATTTTAATGTTTTTCGATTTTATATTTTAATTATTTCTTTCTCGTATTTTAACGTGGTTAATCGATGTTTTATGGGTCTGATTTTAAATCTGCGTGTTGTGTTTGCGTGCTTTTACCGATTCATTCAAACAAAACTCTGTTCTAACCCAACAATTGTCTTATTTATTTCTAATGTCTTCCTTGGCCAATTCACAGACATTGACAAATCTGTGAGTTCTATTTTCTTGATTTTAGTTAATGAAGCAACGTACTGATTTAATATTTCATTTCTTCTTGATTCGTTACTATTAGTTTCTGCATCAATAGCAAAACGCTATTTATACAATACTTAATTGTATTGTTGAATTAATTGCAAACGCTATGTGAGATAATGCTTCTGTATATTGGTGGGTTACAGGGTTTCAAATCTTGCTTACCTTTATGGTTGTCCCAGTAACGCCATCCAAATGATACTAACCGCCACTTGGCACCCGTTGCTAAGCAACGTTGGTAATGTGTTCAAGTGGTGGATTATCCGCAAAAATTGAGTATTATCACTAGTACTGTAATTGCTCGGACAATCCTCGGGTTCACGAGCTGTCGATAGAAGACCTGTGCTCGCTTTAAAATTATCTGGTCCCCTTGCGTTTTAGTTTCTATTGTTTAGCTATTTATTTTACCGACATTAGTTTAACCATGAAGTAGGTGGTACTGCTTATTTGACCTTTCTACAGTGTTGCTTCAAACCTCGAGATGATATAAAAATAATAAAACGTACACTAAAACTACAATATATATAAATGATGTTTTATTTATCTAAAGATTATACGATTTCCGACGGATTAGAAGATTGAGCGGCTCGGCGCTTAGCCCGCTCTTTACGTCCAGGTCGTCGACTGGCTGTTGACGGGGTGATTGGGGTAGTTGAGGTTGCAGATGAAGTAGAGTTCGCTTCGCGATAGGCCAATTGAGCAGGGGCGAAGACTAGAGGGTAGGTCACCACTGCTCCCTCCTGACAGGCGGATAACGCTACCTCTAGCCCCCTGATTTGAGTTTTTAGGCCCTGTACTAACTGTTTTTCTTCTGCCCATCCCTTCTGGGCCGCGGTTAGTTTTTGGTACAGTCGTTTGATTCTCGTAGGCTCGATCCATGTCGCTTTAATTTGCTGCGTTTCTCGAATTAATTGAACAAGTTGATCGTGTAGTTTCCTATTGGTTTGTCTCGCCTGAGTTAGTTCATTGTGGAGTAACTGCATGGGGTCCATCTCTGGAATAATAAGGGTTGAGTTTTTATGATGGCTATTAATGATAATTGTATTTAAACTTAAACATATTTATGAAATAAAAACTACAATAATAATAAAGGAAGAGAAAGAATTTTTAGATCTATAATACCAATAATATAACAAGAGGTTCAAATCATTAATACAATGATCAATCATCTGCTATGAATCGCTTGATCCCTTCTTCTGGGGAAGTAACCCGGGATCACAAACACTGGCTTTTGAGGTTCCGGACTGGTCTCGGTGAGGGTGGGTATCTGCTGGCCAGACGTCCTGCCACCAGGTCATCTTTGACGTTGGCCAGGTATTCCGTTGCTCTTGCCACATCTGCCTCGACTTGGCGCTGGTGTTGGAGGAGGCCCTCCAGGAGCTCTTGGGCCTGGGAAGGGTTTGGCTCGTCAGACGGCTTCCGGAACTACCGCATGAATTCTTCCGGCGATATGTCTTCTTGCTGGTCGCCTTCAGGCACGTCAGGGCATCGCTCTCGATACACCCGATTCCATGCCTGCCTCCATTGTTCCACGGCATAAGCAGGGAGTTCAATCATAGCTCCAGTTTGTCCTGAATGGAAAAATTGTTTTTACTCCGTGCTAACATGTCTCGTCGTTTTAATAAGACTGGGTTATCTTAATTTCAAAGTGCTACGGCTCGCGGAACTCGACGTGGACGAAATTTTTTTCCTAGATGGTCCGGTAATGTGTTGAAAGAAAGAAGAACGACACCTCAAAGCTACTGGGTCACTCGTTCTCATACCATAGGGGTCAGTTCAAGAATTCTTTAACGAAGATTAAAAATGTGAAGCCTTTGTAACTTTATCTTATTTTGATCACAAGTGGTTTAGTTATTCCTAGTATTAAGGTTGGTATATGTTTGAAATGTTCAACTATATGTATTCGATATAAGATAATTAAACAAATAAATCGTTAAGAAAACCTTGTAAAATATTCTTTGGGTATTTATGAATTTTTGAATAGAACAAACTTAGATTAGTTAACTTTTGTGAAACGATAACTTAATAATTAAACATTCATGTATGTTAAACTAAAATAATTTTTATAATTATCATTTAATTATTTGGAAAACAGATCAGTTATAAAATTCGTACTTAGGGTCTGATCCTTTGATTAATTAAAATACCTGGGTAATTACTCGAGGGATTCGTTTCTCCAAAAGAAAAATATAACTCATTGCCAATTTTCTGGTACGACCACGACGGAATTTTCGCTTAATAATTTTCCACTTAAATATTTTGCGACGCTGCTGTCCTATTGGGTTGACAAAAAAATGCGTGGCCAAAATTGATTTGTCGTGCTCATGGTAAAACGACAGGATCTTGGGAGTTCGTCGGTCGTGAGAGCACTAAGATTCGTCAATAGATGTGACTTATTGATTTGCGGCCGTCAACCTGGAGAGTTTATTTACTAATGCTATGGAGTTGAATCTAGATTATTCCTGTGACTCAAATATGAACTTGAAGGGGATTCTATAACAGTCGGAGATCCCAACTCTAAGTCCTCGTCCAGAATGTTCGGTGAATACATGATTTGATAACGAAAATGATGTATAGTCTATTGTCAACGTTATTTATAAAGAAAATGTACAGTCGAAATTCAGACAGGCAGGAAGTGCATGCCACTTATAATTCGGCTACGGCAGCGGATGTTTATATCGCCGGAAATGTCGACTAGTAAGATGGTTGATTTTTCAATTGATAATTTACAACATTTATTTCAGGTGAATGAACTTTTTAAGTAGTGCGATCGTAGCCTATTCGGTGAGTTTCATGGATCAACTTTTGTTATGATGGATTTTATAGAATACTGGGTTTTAGGAATTCGGGCTACTCTATCATCTCTCGTAATTTTCGGTCAATGGATTTTCTTATTGATGGTCAATGGTTTTGTTAGAAGTTGCTATCGGATCATTCGGTAATTTATTTTGTTTAATTACTTCATTTTAGTACGTATTTTAAGGGATTTTCTTCGTCGCAAAATTATGGATTTACTCATTTCATTCTCAAGCTTAATATTGAAAATTTGTTCAACTTCTGCTGGGAATCTTATCTGCTTATCTCCTGGATTTCATTTGCATTATTTTTATGTTGACTTCAAGTAAGCGGGTGTTTTAATTTACCGAAATAAATTTTATATGATTTTTCCTTCGTTTTTTAATATGTTAAAGTAATCAGTTTATCATATTTATGCGCATTAATACGGAGTTTCCAGTTACGATTACTTTAGAGATGCAATCAATCCTATGATCGTTCAATGTTAGGGAGTTGGTTCGAATTCTAATTCAATGTTGCACCACATTTTTGAGTTGATTTATTGTAAATTGAGGAATTTAGGTTAATTAATTTAAATCTACCGTCATATTAAAGAGAATTTGTTGATTAAAACATTTAGTTGGCTTAATATTTGTTCTAATTACTGGTTTTTTAATCGATGATAGTTTTACTCAAAATTCGTTTATGGATATTCAATAAGTTATAATGAATTTAATGGGTTACGTAATTTTACTCAATAAAACTCTACTTCTAATTGAAATGATTTAATAAATTACTTTAAACTTTCTTTATTTTCAATCAATAGTCACTTTAATTTTAATTAAATCAATGAATTACTTATTTAATACTCACTACTAGTTTATTCGAATTGTAAATTTAATTGAATTCAAAATTTAATCCAAATTAGTTATAACAACGATTTCCATTTAATTTATTCCCCGTACCATTCACCTTTAATAGGCCTTAGGCGCATTTTATGTTTATATTATATTTACTGAGTGCCCACTGGACTACTCGGTGTGATGATTTTTAGCCGTGTGTAGTATGATTTTAGGTCGACTTTGCAGAAATGAGAAACGAGGAAGCAACCAATAGACTTCTTCCTTATTTCTCATTTCATCTATATTGATAGTATTGACGTTCCAACCCTGCGTTCCGCACGCCGGGTCTTCACGGGCACAGATCATTGGCGATATTCCACGCACTTACACGAATCTGACTTGTGTGTAGATTTTATTTACTTACGATAGGTGTTGGCCGTGGGCCAGAAAAATTTCGACAAAATTAGTTTGAATTTATTTAAATATATAAAAACAAGTTATTAATATTAATAATATTTATTAATTATAAACAAATAAACATAATTACCATCCATGTGAATCCATAAAAATAAAAATCGCATAATATTGCATATAATAAAAATTACCTCTCCCCCACGCCGACATCCAAGCAGAGCTCTACCGAGGTTGCGAGTATGTGACGTGGAGAGAGGGCTCCAAAATGAACATTTCTCACCTAAAAATAAAATTTCACAGGTACTTTGAAAAATGGTTTTAAAACGGTTTTATGGTTCTAAAATTGGTTTCAAAATGGTTAAGTTTAATGTGAAAATGGATCAGTATTTATACCTATTTTCTGTCCCTAACCTCGCATGTTAAATTTGATGCAGTAAAACAAAATTCGACCTTGTTATTTTCTAGTGAATTCTATTTTTTAATTTTATTATTTTTCGATTTATTTAATAATTTTTCATTTAGAATTTTTATTGAATTATTACTAATTCGAATTTTTGGATTAAGTTTCATTTTCATGAACTTTTATTAATTTTTCCAATTTTGTCGAATTTGTTGTGTTTTCTTGTTATATTTGTGTTGGTATCGTGCGGATCTTGGTGCGTTTTGTTATTATTTTAATTTATTTTTATGTTTATTATTTTATTTTTAATTCTCTTTTTTCTCATATTTGATAGGGTTTAATTGGTGTTTCAATAGGTTTATTTAAATTGCATGTTATACTTGCGTGTGTGTTACTGATCCATTTAAACATTCCTCAAGGCCGTTTACGTTCTGGCCCAACAATATGTAATAAATTGTCTACATTTCAAACAACAAGAAATCCAGTCTGTCAGTGTTCGAAATTGACTTTCAATTTTAATTACACTATTTACTTTGAATTTTTAAATTTAATCATGCAATAATTAAATCAACTTTTTTTCAATATATATAATAAAATTTTTCATTTTGCTTTGACTTGATATTAATAAATAATTATGGTTGACTTTGAGACAGTTTAAAGGATTTATAAACATTAATTGATTAATTAATGACATATTAGATTTCAGTTTATGTGTTTAAAATTAAAATAAAATTATTTTCTATCATTTTCCTGTCGAAATAACAGTAAAAGGGTGACAATTCCGTACTTTCACAAAATTAGTCGTTTAAAATTGAAAGCGCAAAATTTAAACATATTTTGTTAATATAATATAGTGATTTAATGTATCTAACTTTGAAATCATTGGTTATTAAGGAAGACATTTTTGTTTATATATTACACTTTATAATTTTTCTTATTATTAAATCAAAATTTGTTAATAATCCTTATGATTCTTTATGTTTTAAGTATTATTATTTAGGTACAATGAATTTTAGACTTAATTTAAAAATTTTGAATTGTTTTTTATTAGGATGAATAAAAATATTGATGTTCAAATTTTGGAACGAAGTTGGAGTACGTCTTTTCTCATATCAGAAATTAGAAAACTAGCTAAAGAAATTGAAGACTGCTGTTTTCCAAGTATTCAACCTCATTATTTGATTGATGATATTCAAAAATATAAATCCACAAAATTAATTGATCGCTACCAGGTTATTCATTTTAGATATGTCCTAAAAAAGTTTAAATATATTAATAAATTTTTATGATTTTGGATTTGTACTTGATATTATTATTTTCAAATGGGTGGGATTTATTTTTTCAAAAATATTAAATAAAATAATTTTTACTTTAAATAAAATTATATCTATATCACATTTATGACTTGATTAATGATAGAATTTCATTTATAGTTCAAATTAGAAAGAAATTGACATTTGAATAACTGGGTAAAGTGTATTTTAATGTACTAAAATTTAAGGGGTTTAAAACAAGATAATAATGCCTCAATTTTTTTGTGAATTAGCATTAGTGTCGACTGGGTTTTTACAAAATTTTGAGAATGATTAACTTTAATGTGTGAATACATGCCATGATCAATTTGGGACGTACCGCTATAGGAATTGAATTCTTCAGACACAACGACAGCCAGATGAGACGTATTAGGGAAGAAGTGACAAGTAGTTTGGAACACAATACCCACTATGGGGATCAATCATTCCAAATTATCATTGGTTCATCTTAGACTTTCAAAAATTGTATTTACCCCTGAAGACGACTGTTTCATCAATTTCAATAACCAATCAACACATAAATCCCGACAAAAATTTGTCTAATAAACAGCAATATTTCTCTGTAAAATACGAGAGTATGCTCATACCAAAAATGTATAAAGACAGCTTAAACGAATTATTAAGGAAAAATAGCGATTTTGAATGAAACACTTAGAATTAAAATCATTACTCTTTCGGCGGTATCCATTCAAAGATAGTTTTAAACATTGCAAATGAGAAAATGTTTGACAAGAGACGTTAGAAAATTCCTAAGGGACAAAGTAAAGACCAGGTCACTCAACCGCAATACATAGTTCCATGAATATGGTTCCACTTGAACCCATAGGTATTTTTTGAAACTTATTCAAACTGAAAAGTAGTCAGATCCAGAACGCACCGAAACCATTTGAAACGGATCTGCAAAATGCCACGCAGGCACAGCCTTTTTCAAGTGATTTCCTAAGGGAAGTAGTATGATGTGAGCCCGTCAGATATACGTAACCCCCTTAGAAAAATATTAAGCTAAATTTTTTTAAAAAAGTATGTAAAGGTCAAATTTAATTTATAAAACCTATATAGTTTATTTATTTTTGACGTATATTTTAAAACTATATAGATTATTCTTAAATGAAAAAGGCACTTGAAAAAGGTTGTGCCGAAAATTCGTGAATACCTCAAATAAATCTGATTCATAGTCAAATTTTGTAGAAAATATTATATTTTGAAAGTATCGAAATAAAAATTGGTATTCACAAAATGGTCGATTAAACGACAAAGAGGTCTATTTATTTCATGAAACACACTAATTAAGAACCTTTCGAATTCATTAAATAAATCAATAATCAGAACGCGTGATGTTTGTTTCGGTCTATTCCTTTTGCGTTTCTCACAAATCGGAATTTTTTTAGCAACAGGTAGATGCTTTACGTATTTAGGGTGGATAGTAAGCCGTTTACATGGTTGCACATATATTCTTTTATTCTTCTTGTCAATTGCTAGCTTCTTTTGATAGACTTACAATCCAAACGCCAAAAGACCTTTGGTTGAATTGGTTAAATGTATTCCGATTCGTTTGTTTGCATTTTTAATATGTTAATCTGATGTTTTTATTTCTTTACTGGACGTGCTATAATACTAGATTGAATTTCCAAATAACTTGGATGTGACAATGTTATTTTATGCCTATTGGTAGCTTTTTCTCTCTTTTCAGCTTGATTGTTGGTGACTCAATATAAATATTTTACCACTATTATTATATTGTTTTCGCCATTTCTATGTAGAATCAAGACAAAAAAGTTATTTTAAGTGCTGATTGCGTAACTTTTATATAAATGATCATGCAAAAATTACAATATTCACTACTCTATGTTTTGCCAGTAATATATTTGTTGAAATAATTATTTTAATATAAAGGAATTTGGTATTGTATATAGTAGAATATAAAAGGATACGACAACAAAATTTAATCGTTTAATGAGTTGTTTAAAAACGGCTTTATCAAGCCAGGTTGAGTTATTTTAAACATTTTTAGGCCCGTGACACCTGATATAGTAATACGTAAAACGTATGCAATCAATTATGATAAGTGGCTTGAGATGGTCACTCGTGGGCTGATAAATAAAAATTATTTATTTAACATTTAAAACAAATTGTTTATGTATCTAGAATTTGGGTTCACGTTCTTATTATAACTGTAATTTTCAATTGGATGTTATTGTAACGAATATAAACACCCACGAAAGAAGTCAAAATAATCAATTTACTTTTTTAAACTGATTGCTAAATTTCTTATATTATTATGGAATAATTATATTTAAATTGAATTGAAAGAACTTTTTCTAGTTTTCACTAAATAATTTTTTTATATTGATTGACTGTGAATCAGATGTTTTAATGATATTCACAAATTAGTTTTATAGTAATCTATTCAATATTTTAACCTTCATTTTCGCGAGGTTACCTATCATGCGAGCTCATAAATTCTAAATGGTAGAAATTGTTGGTAAAATATCGATTGTTGACGTTGAAATTGCAGTATTTAACCATTTGAGTTCAATAGGACAACCGGAGATAAAAATAACCACCAATACTTCACATTTATTTTACAGTCAGGATATATATATTTCAATCAGTCATTTCATATCTTTCACTCCAGGGGTGCGTGTCAATAAATCAGTATAAATTACCGTTTTTCCGTCAATATAAGCAGTCGGCCGCATAAGGTGTGTAAAGTGCTCAACATTAAAAAGAACAAAATTCATTTTTACTGCAAATAATGTTTCACTCCATTTCAAAATTAATTAAAACGTATTTCCTTCTTTTACTTTTTGCATTTCCTTATATATTCTAATATATTTTTTGCTTATGATTTTGAGTCTTTTCAATCTTCCATTAATTTATAATGAAGTTTTGGGACAAATTATCGCACTTTAAAATTCCAATTTTTTTAGCTGTAACTCTAAAAATCGGTGATTAAGATTCTTTCTGTAATCTAATATAATATCTGGTTAGTAAAAAACTCAATTTGATAAAGAATAATCCGGCACTTAAAGGGTTAATGAAATTTTGGTTTTATAATTTGCCTTACATTATGATAATTAGTGTTTGTGATAAATAATCGTTTTTGATAAGAAAATATTGTACTTCGATAATAATATGGATTATTTTCCCAAACTTTATTTATAACATTGATATTTTGTATCAAGAGTTAATTTTAACAAATTCTGATGTGGAATAATTACGTCATAATAACTTTAAATAAAATTTATGCAATATTGTTCTGTATTTTTAATTATTCTTTCGTGTATCAGCATTTAGATTTGTATCAATTAAGTTATATTTGCAGCTCACTTTGAAATGGAAAAATCTTTCATTTTCTATTCTTGAACCTATTTGTAGATTCATTTCACGGAAATACGAATATATTTAAGTCTTTATTACTTATTTCTTCCTTTGTAGATATCTCATCTAATATTTAAATTAATAATTTAAAAAATTTCCAATTTAATTTACAATCTAAAATATACGAGGTTTCTGCAATTTAGGCATTACTTGATCCGGAAGTTCATTAAAAAACAAAGTGAGAGATAAATGTATCTACAGGGAATTTGTGATGTGTAGATAGCTATGATAAAACTGGCTTATAAATTAATTTAACTAAAATTATCAGTAAAATCTTTAATCTAATTTTTTAATGTATCTTACTACATTGCATTTTCTCTTATTCTCAATTGTTGGGCTGTCGGTAAAATATAAAATTAACAGTTGCTGATCTGATCCCAAGCATGTCTTAAAATATTAATATCAACGACAAGTTCTCACTAGTACCAATGTTTATTGTCTATCACAATTAATATAGATTTGATTTTGCTAATACAATCACAAAAATGTTCATCACTCAATACTCTAATTTCCGGATTTATTACGACACACAGTAGGTAATAGTTCAATTAATAACTGCCAAACTACCCCTTTAATCGAACCTTCTCAATATATTTGTCACAATCAACGGTTTCCTTTAGTTTCTTTTAGCTTTGGGTTACTGTGACAGTATCTACAAAATGTTTGACTATTTTCTCGTAGGTTTTCTTTTCAGTTTTCTTGTTATCTTGTTTCGTCTTTCCTTTTTAAATTCTATCCTATCCAATTTGTGTATTACTTTTATACTTTACTATCTTATGACATTTGTAGATAATTGTCTTGTTTTCCAACATATTCCCTTGGATATTACTAATTTCCGTATATACTATTTTATTTTGTTTTCTTCCTTTATTATTTTTCCGACTGTCCTAATTCGTTTGTTATCTCGAGAAAACTTTTAACATAAGGGAATTTCACTCCCAAATTGTTTTGTTTTCTTCTTTTTGTTTTTTGCACTTATTAATCAAGAACTACCTTGTCGTATTTCTACGCTTAAATTTATTGATTTGTTATATCTATTCTCTATTTTCATTTCTTGTCCGAGTTCCGGAACGAAATACTCTCCGATCTATATATATATATTCCCCCAATTTACTTTATTTTAATAATAATAATTTAATTTAAATATTTTATATATATCCTCAACGCAATTATTGATTTTCAAATATAATTTTTTAGTGATTACGCAATAATAATAGTAAATAATAGTAAAGTCGATATATTTTAGAAAGGAATTGATTATAAAAATACTTTATAATGATTTTCCAAAATACTAATAAAACTTTGAAGTGTAATTCCCAAATTTATGCGTAATCGAATTATTTTCTGACATGAATTTTTCATATTTTATTTCTGCACAGGAAATTAAAATATATATATTGCATAATTAAAAACTGGTTTTCAATTTATTCAGAATTTCAATGATGATGATTTTCAATTGAAAGCAATCGAGGGACAATTGCATTTTAATAAAGACGTAGCCCGAGAGTGTTTTAGTGAAATTCTAGAATGGCGACGTGGTGCAATTAGAATCTCAGAAAGCGATGGTGGATTGTATGATGAAGTTATAAGTGGCAAAAAACAGCGTAAAAAACGGCTGAAAAAGCAAAAGTCGAACGACGATTCCAAATGGTTAGATCCATCGAATCAAGATGAAGTCGAGGAAGAGATTAGACGTCAAAGAGAGAAATTTTACGAAGATAAAGGCTGGATGATAAAAGAAAAACAATCTCATAAGAAATATAGGAAATTATGGAAAATGATGATAAAAAAAGAATTGGGTAAAGCGGCACGACAGAGAATCGCAACTCGGAAAGAAAAGAATATTATGTTGAGAAAAGCAGCTAGAGATTGCAGTCGGTATTGCAGACAGAGAGCAATCGCATCTCAAAAATGTGCTAAGGATGCCTTGAGTAATTTTCAATTTATTAATCGATTTATTATATTTATTGTAACTTATAATTTACAAATAATGCTCCCGGGCATCGATTGATTTTCTGTGTGCTCGCGTATCCTTTTATATTTCATTTTAACCAGTTTCTAAACGACATATTTCACCATAACCTCCTTTCCCCTCACCTCCACCGTTATGAGGCACTGACCAATGAAATACAAGGCCAACAGTTTCATTGCATTTGAAATCGATAATTCTATAAATATTCTTTGTATTGTTAGTAAATGTTTGTAAAGTCGTGCAGGTTTTAGTTATTTTAATCCTTGTTCCGCATTTCTCAGTGGAAAATTCTGGGTAGATTTGGAGCGGATTTCATCCTGTCCAAAAATCAATCTGCAATCATTGGTGGCTTGACTAATAGTGGGAAATCTCCCCACTTATCGCTAAAATTTATTTAAACCAATTCTCATCAATCATCGTGATTTATTTTCCACGTCACGTTTGCTAATTGATGTCAACAAGCAATTATTAGAGCGATTCTTGTTAGAACGTAATGATTTCGAGATTATCCCAATGATTGACGGGTTTCCTTTGAATAATTGATGCAATTAGGTTTTCCTCTCATTGTAGCCCCTCTAAAGGGCCTCATGTCATTTAAAATTAGTTTATTCGACTTTTAATTTGCTACCGGCTCTACTCCATTGAAAAATATTGATTTTGACTTTATTGTAATATTTAATTCGCTTTTAATTAATTTTTACCGATTTATATTCCCATTTATATTTGATACTGTTTTTACACTTACCTGGCGCTCAGAGAATTCCGAGCGCCTCCGGGCACAGTACTGATGATAGCCATTAGCTCGAAACTTGTATACTATTGGGAAATGTACTGGATATCACTTAATGTATCGTATATTCTTTGAATTTAATCAGACATAGTAATCAATGAAACCATTTATATTTGTTGATAATTTTCTGTAACTCCAACAATGTATGTTAAAATTACACTCTTAGAATTGGATATATTTCCACGTATTATTAACTAGGTCAAACTGTAAGTATTTGCCATGGAATAAAAAAAATGATGCACATCACCATATGTGTATTATAGGATGAGCTCGAAGGAATAAAAATGTTGGAAACTCCTGTTGAAAATGACTGATTTAAGAACTCAACCTTTATTTAGATTATGTCAATTAAACTGCACACATACACATCCCAGGAATTAGGACGTGTTCGCCTTCAAATGACATAATATAATCATATACAGCTTTCACTATCAGCCTGACCCCAATGTACATCTTTGCTGGGCCCAAATTACGTACGAACAATCGACCGACCTCTTTTCGGTGTTCTTCTAAGCAATCTTATTTTCCGCGGTACCTTCAAATCCTGATGTTTATTGTCTTAATCCGAAATACTCTTTAAAAGCGATACTGTTTACTTCGCTAAAGATCAGATTCCATCACAGCTCCGTTATTATTACTTGCCCATAGCGCGCGTTTTACAAAATAAGATAAACATGTGTCATTTTGAGTTTTGGAAATTATCAGTTTACGAGTACATATCACACTCACTTTCTACCAAATTACTGGAATACCGGCAGCTAATGTACCATGTTTCTATAAATAGAATATGCAGGTACATTCATCCTATTGGTCAAATAGGGAGATTTAATAATACATCCAGTAAGCATTTTGTACACATAAACAATAATCGGTACTCGAACATGAATAATATTGCAACATCGGTTATAATTTCGGGCAGATGAATTACTTTTTTGCAGCACGAATCAAGTTTTATCAATGAAAAAATTGAGAACCAATCATAATTAAATTTGTAGCTGAGAGTTACACAAATATTATATTAAGGATTGTAAAATTGAAATTATAGTTTACCACAGTGCTGTCGAGCTTTATTATATAGTCACATACAGAATTTTACCAGCCGGGCGGAGTGAAATAGTAAACGGGTGGATAAAGAAAGTATGCAATATTACTACCAAAATACTCAACGCTATAAAAGAAACTAGATAAATGATTTGATAATTAACCGACAATTTTGTTTTTGCAATAAACTTCCATAATTAGTGTACTACACAGTTATAATATGGACGGATCAAAATATAAACGGTTGGTTCATAAAATCAGCATAAAACCATATAAAAGGGTCTGGGGAGAACACTGACATAGTTTCATGAAAATACCGACTAATATTATTTATTATTATCGGTGTTTTAGGGTAGGCAATTTAATAAATTCGTGAAGTTTTGAATTTATTAAATAATGCAATCAGTAATTCAGATATGAGACAACTAGAAAATGTGCTGTTTTCAGAATTTATTAGATTATGGTAACTGAGACGATGTACAATTAATTTCACAAACTCATTTCATTTAGTTTATTTTCTCGCATGTTTTAAAAGGGAAGGAGGAATAATATATCATACAATATATCTACGATACGGCGAGGAAAACATCAATTTTCTAACTGAATTATTAGAAACCCGCGCGGAAATTCAGTCAGAATTAATAATAGATTAAACAAATGATTTTGAAACATGCGAATCTAATTTGAAAATAGGAAGCAAAAATTTTATTTAAATTTAATACAATTCATGAGATAAATGTAAATGTAAATAAATTAGATTCCATTTAGGCTGTGTTGGATGTTATTGATATTTATATGATAATTTCAATGCATTTTTTGCAAGAGAAAAGAAATCTGAATTAATTTTTAAACCGGAAAAATAGCCTTTATTTATTTCCACGAGATCCGAAATAATCCGCATAATTATTTCCTTTCCTACGCGATCAAAATATTTACTGTAACTTTTATTAAAAAATCATTTTATGTAACTATATGAATTTTATATTGACGAAAAAGATTCTCAAGTAAATTAGTCTTGAATAAATTTTGTTCATCATTTTGTGCAATCATCGATTTTGTGCTATTTATAGGCAATCGATAATATTTAGTGAAATATTCAAGGCATTTTTTTCTCTATTCATAATTACATTCGCAATCAATAAATATTTAACTTACTCATCGTTTTTATGTGAGTTTTCTTGACCTCTACTTTCATTGGGATTTTGTTTCCACTTCCAGATCGTGGCAGGAGATTAGCTAGAGAAATATCAATGTGCTGGCGACAAATTGAAAAGGAAGAAAAAACATCTAGGAAAAAAGCCGATAAAATTCTAACGGAACAGAAACGTAAAAATCTTGAAATGCTCGATGCTAAGCGACAACAAAGAAAATTAAACTATTTAATTACACAAACTGAGCTTTATACTCATTTTATGTCGCGAAAAATGAGCCGTGAAGATACTGAAGAGGTCGATGAAAAAGCTTGGTCGATTCTTGGTAAAATCGAAGAAGATTGCGAAGATAAAACCGATCCAATGTTTTGTGCTGATAAAGCTATGGCCAATGTGAAAGAGGCTGTAAATAAACAAACGCAACAGGTAAATATTTTATAAAAAAGTTTATGTAAAATAATTTTCACTAATCAATTTGTAATAAAAAATGATTAATTTATGGTTTCAATGGTCAAGTTGAAATATTTACATTTATCTTAATTAGAAAATCTATTCAGTCTAATGAGATGGATTTTTTTTACCAACATTGTTCTCCAGCTCTCACTCAAATAGACTGTGTTGAGCATTTGCTTCGATTTTATCACTAAATTGAAGGATTTGATTATGGGATTTTAATAACGGCAACTCAATAGTTTCTATGAGCGCTCAGTAAAGCATAATAAAACTCATAAACATAACGTTCCATTTGTGAGAAAATTCTCCACTATTATTTATATTTATAATTCAGTTTGTTGACAAATCAAATGACTGAAAATTTTCAAATGGATTTTTTTATTAAAATCTTAAATTTGCATGTTTAAATTGAATTACTTTAAAAAATATTAATTTGGAGTCTAATTAAGTAATGTTGTGGCGAATAATCTAATTTAAGAACATATTGATCTAATTTTTACAAGTTTGAATTTATTTCTTGTGTATGAAAAAATAGAAAAACATGGTCAAAAGCACTAATTTTTAATGTTATTTTTATATAAATATTATTGTTAATTTTATTATTATTGTTATTATTTATTATTATTATCTTTTTATTATTATTTTATAATAATATTATTATTATAATAATATTAATAATTATTATTTTTAATTTATTTTATTATTATTAATTTTTTTATTTTTTTATTATTTAATATTTTTTTTATAATAATATTAATAATTATTATTCTTAATTATTATTAATTTTTTTTATTATTTATTATAATAATATTAATAATTATTGTTTTTAATTATTATTACTTTTTTAAATTTATTATTTATTAATATTTTTATTATAATTATTATTATTATTGTTATTATTTATTATTATTATCTTTTTATTAATATTTGATAATAATATTAATAATTATTATTCTTAATTATTCTTATCATTATTCTTATTATTAATTAATTAATTTATTATTTATTAATATTTTTATTATTATATCATATACATGAATAACAATATAATTATTACTTCGCAGCAAGGCCTTTTTTACTTATCTGATATATTAATTTATGCTGCTACAAGGAATCACCGTTTTATACTTATATTTTAATTTATTATTATTATTATTATTATTATTATTATTATTATTATTTTAAATAAACATTTCCAATAAGATGTGCTATTTTAATACTACACTAACAGATACATTTCGCAAAAAGAGCTATGGAACTTCTATGAAACTTTAAAAACTTCGGGCGCTCAGAAGTTTTCCCGTCCTTCCCGGTAAAAAACACTGTAAACTACCAGACAAAAACTTCTTTTATTAGTATAACGTCACTACTTCTCAAACCAATTGCCACCGGAATCCAAACTTCCTAAATACTATATGATAAAATAAGAGATGAAACCTCTCAAATTTTTCTTGCGATCTTTTTTAAACTGACTGCATCCATGAAATGTTGTCCCCTGATCTTCTTTTTCAATTCACTAAACAGACAATCAGAAAGGGCAAAATCCGGGCTATTTGGTGGATGAGGACTTTAATTTTCTCTTGAGCAACTCTACCGTTATGCACCGTACATTGTTGTGCTAAAATCATTGAGGAACTCCCTTAGGCGAGCCAACCTACGAACTCTCAATGAGCTGGTCATATTATTCACCATTGATCGTTTTATTTTTACAACAAAGTTGGCTAGAGTCACTCCGTTGTAGATTCCAAACACAGTCAATGTCAGTTCAGGTGAACTTTATAAACTTTGCCTTCTTTAGGTTTCTACAATTTCAAAAACTCGCACGTGAATATTTAAAGGTTCATCATCAATATTGATATGATGCTATAAAAATCTAGTTTCATATGTATGATAAACGGAAAAGTTATGAGAACATGCTTTCAGCCAATTCGCATACAATTCTTGGGATAAATAAAGGTCATATAAAAATTGTCACAATGAGCCTTTGGAGACTTGTATGGCATTCGGTAGCTGTCTGGTTGTTAATCGAAGATCCTGAAGCTTTATTTTCTCCAATTTTTCTTTCTCATTTGTCGAGGATGAGACCCTCACCTCTTCATCATTCACATTTTGATTTACTCTTAAATTCTGCAATATATAATTTAATTGTAGACCTTGAGAGATATTTATCTCGATAGGCTCGTGTCAAATTTCAATATTTTCCTGGTTGCCTGACCAAAAAGAATGCAAAACCGAATGGCGGTTAAAAGAAAAAGAAATTGTCATTTGCTTTAAAAACTAGCAAATTTTCGCTACAGAAGGAATGCGAAACACTATTTTGTGTTCGTAATTTGAAATTTTTTCTCTTTTGTAAATTGCATTAATGATTGTGGAAAATTAATAATTTCTCACAAAATTGAAGAAATGAAAAAAATATTTATCTTTTTCTCAGATACAATCTTTTATTCCTGGAAAAGAAATGTCTGTTGATGGAGTATTGAATAGTTTCTCTACTCCTAGTCTTTTTCAAGGAGAATTGAAATCATACCAAAAAAAAGGAGTTGATTGGTTGCTTTATTTATTCGAACAAGGCATAAATGGAATTCTCGCTGATGAGATGGGGCTCGGTAAAACTATTCAAACGATAGCATTTCTCGCAACATTAGCTGAAAAATATGACTTATGGGGCCCTTTCCTGATAGTTGCTCCTGCTAGTACTGTCCATAATTGGACACAAGAATTTCACAGATTCTTGCCAGCTTTTCGAGTAGTACCATATTGGGGTAGCGTCGGAGAACGCAAAATTTTAAGACGTTTTTGGAATACGGGCTCTAATTCCAAACATTTGAATGAAGGGGATAATAACAGTAGTATCCTTTTATCAGATAGCAGTTTTCATGTTGTTGTATCGAGCTATCAGGTTGTTTTACAAGATGCTAAAATGGTCGGGAGAGTTCGTTGGCAATATTTAGTTTTGGACGAAGCTCATGCTATTAAAAACACATCCAGGTAAATATTTATATTTATGTTTGGATTTTAAAATTATTAACACTAATGACTAGTAAACATTTTCATTTTCACTTAAATATATTGAATTTAAGCGTCCAAGGTTTACGGAGAATTACCGAATAAGAAAATCATTGTAAATAAATTTATCAAATTTATATCAAATTACTTATCGAATTGAAATATTTGTTTTAAACGATTTATTGACTAGAAATATTTTTTTAAAACAATTTATTGAATAAAAATATTTATTTTAAATGATTTATCGAATAGAAATATTTTTTTAAAGAAATTGATCGTAAGCAATTTATCGGATAAGAAAATCAAAATAAAATTACTTATCGAATTGAAATATTTGTTTTAAACGATTTATTGACTAGCAATATTTTTTTAAAACAATTTATTGAATAAAAATATTTATTTTAATTGATTTATTGACTAGAAATATTTTTTAAAAACAATTTATTGAATACAAATATTTATTTTAAATGATTTATCGAATAGAAATATTTTTTTAAAGAAATTGATCGTAAGCAATTTATCGGATAAGAAAATCAAAATAAAATTATTTATCGAATAGAAATATTATTTAAAAAGATTTAACAAATTTGAAAATTAATCGAAAACAATTTATCGAATAATAGAATATTTTTTGAAAAGAAATTACAAAAATTTGGCTAACAAAAACTTTTTCGTACATAAATTTTGATCTAAAATCTTCCAATGATTATATCAAAAAACAACACTACAAAGAAAAATAATTATTTTTATAAATTATTTATTATGCAGCAAATTTATCAGGAGCAAAAAAATTTCTTTTAATCTGTCCTTGCAAAATTGCTTTGTCATTATTTATTTCTGACTTTACATGTATTTGGATTTATTCAGTGTAAAATTGATTGATACCAAATCACAATCTCTAGCACTCTTTAATCCAAAGGGATTTGCATCATAAATTTAAAAAATATTAAAGTTTTTTAATTCTCCATTGTAACAATATGACGCATGAACATGTATAGCAAAACACCAACATTTCAGACTTACTCTCTTACTCCTTATCTTTCACCCAACTCTAGCACATTAACAATTTTGTTCGAGTTACAGTTTTTTGCGTCAGTGGTGACTAGCCCCTGCTGCAATTTCATTAGATTTTGAGACAATCGTCCACTTCATTGAATTTCCATTTTTCTCAATCTGACAGATTCTTATTTTAAAACTCATTTAATGTTTATTAAAACTTGAAACATCTCAATTCGGTATTAAATTTTTTTATACCGAAAAAATTATCGAAAGAAAAGAAGAAGTTGTACCATCATCAATCCAGTTTTAAAATCTATAAAAATTAAAAAAAAACAAAAATAAAATTAAAAATATTGCTAAAGCACTGGGTTTAGAAACTCGGGCCATTTCAAATCTTGTGAATAAATTTGAACTAATATATAAAACATCAACAAAAAGACATGAAGTGAAAACTTCAAATGCAGAAGATCAAATAATTTTTAAATTTTTTTGCAACAACAAAGTTTCATAAAAAAATAAGTAGAAAACTGTTGATAAACCAAATATAATTCTTTATTTTTCAACAATTAGTAGAAGACTTAAATGAAAAGAAACGAAGCCATTAATGAAGCCAGGTATAATTTTACAAACGAAAGAAAATATATACGCGATAGATATAAAATGCCAACAGATAATGAAGTAGTTTGTAAGCGGTATTCAAGAACCAAACAAATGTAGAAACAAATGCAGAGAAGCAATTACTTATTAAGATTAGTATTCAAATTTAACGAATACACGATGACATGAGAATGATTGAAAGGGAGTAATCAAAAGGATAACTGAAGAAATGAAAACCACAAATGTTTTGACACACAATGAATGATGATTGTGCCAGTATCATAAAAATGGCACAATATATACATTTTACCCTCTAATTACGCGGCTTGCTCATAATGGTGTTCTTAATGGGCATTCCAAGATTTAGTTACTGAAGTGAAGTTCTTGAAAAATTGGGAGAATTTCAAATAGCGTTTACTCACTTCTAATGAATACAATAAAGGCATATTTTGCAATGATAAGACCCAATCAAAGGCTGGAATAACATTTACAATTGGATTAAATGAAGTATTTTTATAGCGATATAGTTGATTAAATCGAATAGACCAAGAAAAAGCGCGAATCGTTTATCATTAATCATTTTCCTGGGTTTTCAATTAATTTAAATATAAATTAGTGATGTGTGTGCGATACTTGTCAGTTTTAAGTTTTCATCAATATTAAATGGTTTTTTTTATATAGGACTACAACTGTGATAAATCTTATTTTATTTATTTTATTCTATTTCCAAAATAGCTTTTAATAATAATCTTGACAAGCATTTAAGCGATAAAGTCTGCATTTCCTTTTTGGAAATGGATGATTTCAGTAGATTCAGTATTCACGATGCCATTTTTGATTCTACTATATTTGATCTTAAAGAGTGACCTTGATTTACTTTTTAACACTAAATGACCTTTAGCAAAAAAACTGACCTTACATTTTTTAGCTTAATATTTTTTCTAGATTTAAGGCCGTTATTAAGTTGCTCAAGTATAAAAATTAAAATCGGTGATTTAAGGATGCTTGAATGTCACTGTAGTAGGTCATAAATTATAAAAAAACTATATTTTCTAATTGATTCTTGATGTGGTTTTCATCTCTCACTGAAAAATTGACTTCGCCCTTCCTTCATATGAATTATTTTTTACTTGTAAGACAAATTTTACTCTTTATTTTTTAAGTTCCGATATGTTTTTTTATTCCAAATGTTAAAAGTATTTTACTAAGTTTTCTTTGAAATAGTTTTGCCATATAAGTCAGAATATTTCCTTTTTATATAAGGAATACAAATTTTTTGTTTAAGTGGTGATTTCTAATCACAAACTACTTTCGAGCTTAAGTGCCTCTCATCGGTTCCCATGTTAAGTAACTCAATCATATTCTGAACTGACTTTACAAATATCACTCTAGAATCTGAACATTCAAACATCAGACCTCATTTAACATCACAATTTTACCGCTCTTATTTTGCCGGAAACGCACCAAACTCAATAAATCTTTTGACACTCATTTCTAACACTTGCCATTTGAAATATAGCCAAAACACGTCAATAACTTTCGTTCATGTTTTGCTAAATTGTGGTACTCGAGTCATCCTATTAATATTGTTGAGTTATTGTAAAATTTCAACAGTAAATATATTATATTCCGACTCATCGTAGCCTTTATATAAACTTTATTTCCGATACAAAAACTCCAAATATTCAATAATCAGAATACCATAACCTCATATCCACAATCGACTAGTGCTCAATGATTATAGGTTTCCCATGGTTCCACTTGGTATTACATTAAACTGCAATATATTGAATTATGGGCAAATGATACCACGTAATATCACCTAAAACTACTTTATTTTCCAATATGGCTTTGTTTATAGCAATAAACCACTTTGCAAGAATCTTACGAATTAATTTCTTTCTATTAGTATGGCAAATCAGATCTAATCTATTGACTTATAGAGAGTTACATCGACATTAACCAACCCAAATTCAAGGCTTTATCACTGTTTTCCAAACTCATCAACAAACCTCTGATTTGTCTGTCATGGAACTTTATTTCCTCTTGAAAATGATTAATGCTATCATCCCAGATTCATTGATTCATAACTATTATATCCTTTCCTTTAGGAAATATAAATTGTTGGTTTTCGATTTTCCAATTGTTATTGAAGTTTTCCACCTTAATTTGTTCGAAGTTTAATTGCTTTGTGTCGAATCTAATTTAATTTTCATTCCTTTATATAAGCGCAATAATTTCTACAGAATACAGTCGGTCAAAATTTCAATATACCGCGGAATCGGCAGTGAGGGAAAAATTATTAAAATAAATTTGCCCGTAACCCCCATTGACTAAAACTTTATAAAAATTCCTATTGGTTTAAATTAAGTTGTCGTAATTCAGCCAGCGATGGAATACTTTGCTTAGTTTTGAATGTCGGAACCGTTTGCTCCTAACTGGCACTCCAATTCAAAATACCATGCAAGAAGTAATTGAAATACCGTTGCCATAGTAGTAATGGATTTAATCATTTATTAAGTTGTGGGCTCTTTTACATTTTATTATGCCAACATTATTTGATTCCCACGAAGAATTCAATGACTGGTTCAGTCGGGATATCGAATCTCAGGCGAGTGCTGCTGCACAAGGTGCCAGTACTACCAGCAGTAAACAGACCTCAAATTTAACAACTACGAAATTGAATGCCACTCAACTGAGCCGACTTCATTTAATTCTTCAGCCGTTTATGTTGAGAAGAGTAAAAACCGAAGTTGAACACGAGCTACCGGATAAAGTTGTCGAATATGAATTCCAAATTAAATTATTGATTTTCTCCTAGATTGAAAAAATGCTCCAATGTCGTCTAAGCAGTCGCCAAACGACATTTTACCATCGGCTGAAGCGTCGCATTCGTATCGATGATCTCAATATAGACTCGTTGTCACGGCAACAAAAAAGCCTTCTGAATCTCGTCATGCAGTTGCGTAAAGTGTGCAATCATCCCGATTTAGTGGAACCGAGAATCGAACAGTTTTCCGTTTCTACTCGCTTTTTAGAATCGCATTTTAAATGGCCCCGACTTGTTGCAGCGTTAAGTGACATACACAAACCGAAACCTTCCGTTCTGAACAGTTTTCTCTTATGTCATCCTTACATAACTCGCTATCTTTTAAATGGTGATTCTCATTCGTTTTATTCTATGTCCTACATGTTTGATATTGATCCAAATGATTTATACCGATTTATTATGGGAATCGATCTGCAGCCTTTGCTCACCAACAGAGACGAGAAATCGGAACGTGCTGCCTGGCAACAGTCCCTCGGTGAACCCGTTGATAATAACCCCAGCAGTTCATCGTTGTTTTTCATTAACCTATCATATTATGTTTTGAAAATCCTACGCATTCATTCCGGCATTGAGTTGCTTTTTCCAATCGATTGTTACGCAATCAGGGATTGGATAATTTCCGGGAGTGATTGTACCGGGAAAACTCTGAATTCAATGCCGACAAACTGTTGCGTTGTGTCTACAATGACAGTCGTCCAACCGGTGATAGCCGCCCCGGTCCAGCTGGGGGTTTCTGCACCCAACCGACCGACACCGACATTGACCCGCGTCTCATTGGTCATTCGAGCACCGGTTACAGTGGAACCGGTGAGTAATGAAACCAGAATTTCCGATTCTGCAAAGTTGTCCGCTCTCGATAAATTGCTCACGAAATTGAAACGTGAAGGTCATCGGGTTTTGATTTACTCCCAAATGACACGAATGATCGATATTATCGAGGATTTGATGCGGCTGCGTTGTCACACCTTCATCAGACTCGATGGCAGCTCACGGCTTTGTGATAGACGCGACATGGTAGCTGAGTTTCAGTCCGGCCAGGAATTGTTTGCCTTTCTGCTCTCAACCCGAGCCGGCGGGCTCGGTATCAACTTGACTGCCGCTGATACGGTGATCTTTTTTGATTCCGATTGGAATCCAACTGTTGACCAACAAGCCATGGACAGAGCTCATCGACTCGGGCAGAATAAACAGGTCACCGTTTATCGGCTCGTCTGTCGGGATACAGTCGAGGAGAAGATTCTATTCCGTGCCGAAGAAAAGCGTCAAATGCATCGAATGGTGATTGCTGGCGCAGATCTCTCTGTCGATCAGATGCGTCCGAGAGATGTTGCGTCATTGCTGCTGGAGGATGACGAGATGAACATTCGCCTGGAACAGCGTCGGAAGCAAGCTACAGGAAACCGGGGAGTTTCTCGCACCAATGCTCCGGGTTTCGAGACGGAAGTCTATTGTACTACAACACAACTGGATCAGCAGCATTCTTCTAATAGTCCGGATGAAAAATCCGGTATAGTCACATTTTCTGAATCAGCTCTACAAAAGAAAAGAAGAATGGCGTGGGCAGGAGTTGTAAGGGGATCTTGGATTCAATTTCATATATATGTATATTGATTTATCTTCTATTTCTCAGACCAAAGGCGGTGGCAGACCGAAAAAACTAAAGCTACTGGAACCTACAATAAACAACGGTGGTGTACAAATCAAACGAACCTTGTCAACATCCTCCCATATCAGTTCTTTACCAGAATCATCGAGTCTTAAAGAAAAGAAATAAATTTATTGTTTTGTAAATATAATCCTTCAAATTTTTATTTATTATTGCAAGCATATTTCCATTCTTTTTCTATTAAAATTCCGTCATACATTTTTCATTTGGGAAGTTTTGATTTTGAAATTTTGAAATTTTCTTGAACTTTAGATGAATAATGATAAAATAATAAAATTCACTCGCGTTGAGTCCTAATTTTAGATTTCGTTATGACAATCAATAAGAAACAATGCCAATCTTTCGATTATTTGGATGTATCCTTTCTTAGCCAACATTTACGCATTGCATTGTCTAATTACATTCCTGTAGTAAATACATTTTCATCAATCTCTTAATCATAAACTCTACTGATCTATTCTGCTAATATAAGAATGAGAAACCACATGGAATTTGCATACAATTGAGGCTGAAGATAAATACAGTATTAAATTTGGAGGTACTCCGTGACATAATGTTTGGTATGAATAATTGATAAATTCTTAGTTTTTTTTATTTTACTTCATTCACTATCTTGAGCTCTGTTTTTTATCTATTTCCGATTCGTTCTTTATTTCATTAATTTCTACCAAATTTTCTTTCCATTTGAACCATTATTTCTCAATATTCTTGTTTTCAGCCTTTCTTTCTATGTATATTATTGAATGTACTCGCCTTTTCTGCTTTGCTGATTTGTTCAAAGACGAAACTTTTGCCCATATGGAGCATCCAATAAGAACGTCCCATAAGAAGGGGGAGGGAGAGGGTCTTTGCGAAACGGACACTAGGGAGATTATGTTATTATTATCGATAATTTATATAAGAAAGCAAATAAAGAAAAAGATTTTAATAATTTATTTACAAAAATCAGTAGACATATGGGTAACGCTAATTTTTATAACTCAAAATTTGTTTCATCATGGTGGAAGTCATCGAACCCGTAATTTGAATGTACAATACATGGTTATATTTAAAAACCCTAGAGATGCAACCATTAGTGATTTTCTCGCAAGACAAGAGTATCCTAACTATATAGAAGGTTTTTAATCGATTCGTTCCAAGATGCGACATAGATACCCCATTAATATTTAGTCTTTGATTTTACTCAACAATGTCCTGATGATTTACGTATTAGAACAGATATTTTCAACGAAAATGGTGTTACGATTTATAAACAAAAATGAAATCATGTAATAATTAAAATGTCATTTAATAAAGTAGTAGTTCAACACGAAAAGTAAATACGAAAGATACAAAGAAAATAGATGTAAAGAAAAACAATATAAAGAAAAAACTTGTAAAAAGAGTAATTATTTCAAAGAAAGAAACTCAAAATTGGTTACCTAATCAATTAGCATATAGCCTTAATAAACCAATGTTAAAAAGATTTCCCACGAGGTCTTATAAACATTTGGTGCTAATGATTTATGGCAAACGGATTTGATAGAAATGATTTCATTTTCAAAAATCAATAAAGGATACAAATATATTTGGACTTGTATTCATGTATTTTGTAGATATGCCCGTGCTATACCAACTAAAACTAAATCAGCTATAAACGCCATAAAAGCCTTATTTGATGACGGAAAGCCTCATAATTTACAAACGGATTTGGGTATATAATTAAAATAAGTTAATTAAAATAAATATAATATTTAGGGAAAGAATTTTATAATAGTAAAGTATAAGAAATTGTCAAAGGAATTAATCATTATTCAGTGTTTTTCCAATATAAAGCAGCACACGTTGAATAATTTAATTGAACTTTGAGAGATCGTTTGAAAAGATATTTTGTTGATCGTGGTGATAAAACTTGGATAAATGTTTTGTCCAAAATAATTTACAGTTACAATTATTCACCCCATAGAGGAATAAATGGAATGAGACCTTTTGATGTTTATTCAACAAATTATATTGATAATTGGATAACTCAACAAGAAAATTCAAAAACAAAAAAGCCAAAATATAAAGTAGGAGACCATGTTAGAACAAGTAAAATTAATGCTTCTCCGTTCATAAAGAATTTCGATAATAATTGGAGTGACGAAGTCTTTCAAATTTTAAAAATAGACACTAATCAGAATATAGTTATGTACTTTATTAAAGATTATGAAAACAATCAAGTCAGTGGTAAATTCTATGAGCAAGAACTACAAGTCATTCCAGCCCCCCTGTATTCAGAATTCAAAATATTTTAAAAACCAAATCAGGAGGGATATATAAACAATACTATGTCAAATGGCATGCTTATAAAACGCCTAGTTGCATATCTGAAAATCAATTGATTAAATATATATTATGAAAGAAGACCAGTTTTATATGATTTTACCTAGTAATGGTTGTCCTCTTATTTATCCTGATAATAATCCTAGTAATTTTGTTGTTGAATTTGAAAATCCAGTTTATTTGGATGGTAAGTGGGAAGTAGCTTTGATGGGCTTTACATTTGTGCATAATCATTCTCCGTACTATAGCAATTCATGAATACGATATGAATTCAAAAAATCGCATGAAGAAACTAAATACTTGAAAATAAATAATGAAAATAGAATCTTAGAAATTTTAAATTCTAAATATACTCCAGATGTTCAATGAAAATTATGAAAATTTAATGATTTTTTGTCCACATGTTCCCTTTAAAATATCATTTAGCGATTAAGAACATGCGTCTAAATTTGGATTACAAACCATTTCCATCACTAAAGAATCTGATCATTGTAGAATTAAATTACCTAAATTTATGGAAAATAATCCTGTTTATTCTTAACAACATTATCAGAACTTCATGGATACTTAATGATAATTAATCCTACCCGTTTAAAGAAATCAATCTTAAAAATGAAGAATTGGTAAAAATAAAACTTGTAGATGATATTTCAAATATCGTTTTTGATCTAAAATTAATAAAGACTTTGGGAATAAAGAATCAGACATTTACTGGTAAGAATCTTGTTTGTGTGAAAATTCCAAAAACAATTCAAATTCATCAGCAAATTTTTATTTATTCAAATATTATTAAACCAATAAATGTTGGTAACTTAAGAGGTCCTCTATTAAAATCTGTATGGATTAAAAAACATGAACAGGGAGAGATAGTACAGCTAGAAATGAAGAATCCAATCTACATCCGGATTTCATCTTCTTCTATAAACAACATTGAAGTTAATGTTCGTGACGATAGTGGAAAATTAATTAAATTTTCAAAAGATATCAAAACACATTTAACATTACATTTTCGAAAAATAAATGAATAATCCGGATATTGTAAACTTTTATAGAATTAGTCAATCTAGTGGAGATTTACCTTATTTTGTTAGTAAACAATATGGAACAGAATGGTTGAAAACAATAGGTCGATTTGCTTTACCAATTCTTAAACGACTAAGGAATTTCGGTATGAAAATTGCTAATGATGTAATAAATAACAATTCCAAGTTTCTACCTGCTTTAAAATCAAATTATTTATCTGAAATTAAAGAAACATTACCTGATGTAATTCAACATTTACCTACTGTAATTAATAAGATATCTAATGTGTTTAATAAACAAGAAAATAAAAAAAGGCGGGAATGATTAAACGCAAAAAAATTTCAAAGAAACATAAGTAGTGGGATGTGTCACCGCTAGAGCAATCCCCCGGGTGATAAAACGTTTTTTTCTTAGTCTAAAAGTACAAAAAAAATTTAAGACAAAGACCATGACTCATTCAAGGTCATTCAATGAGCCCTGGACTTTGTTTGAATGACCTTGAAAAATTATTATGAATCATCGAATGACCTTGATTGAGTCATGTTCTTTGTTTCAATGACGTTGAAAATCTATTATAACTCATCAAATGACCTTGAATGAGTCATGGTATTTGTTTCAATGACCTTGAGAAATTATTATGACTCGTCGAATGACCTTGAATAAGTCATGGTCATTGTCTTAAATTTTTTTTGTTCTTTTAGACTTAGAAAAAACGTTTTACCCCCCCCCCCGGGGGTTGATATAGCGGTGACACATCCAACTACTAACATGTAAACAAAAGAATGAAAGGATATGGGACTATATTTGAAAAATGATTAGTGCAAAATCAGAAATTTGTATTTTTGATAGTCCCTCACCTCAAGCTGTAATAGAACATGGTGCGTTTGAAGATATTTATCCATTTAATTCAATTACTAATTCTGGTACATCTGCAATTTAATTTTACATTAGCGGGTCACAAACTGGATATTTAGATTCAAACGATACTTTTCTTTATCTTCAATTGAAATTTGTAAATAATGTAGGTGAAAATATTTCTAATGATGTAACAGCAAACAATTTCGTCTTTCAAACTCTTTTAAAAGAAGCCGAATTATTTTTTAATTCTATCAAAATTGAAGGACTAAACTATTAATTTGGTTATAAGGCATAAATTGAAACCATAATAAATTATAATCACGATACAAAACATATATGTTTAGAAATCATGGGATATAGTGAAGATGATAATATAATAAAAGCTTGGATTGCAAAATCTTAACCATTTTCATTATGTTCACCATTACAATTTGATTTCATGGACCAACCGAAATATCTATTACCGGATGTTAGTGTTCTAATTAAATTGAAAAGATAAAACCCATCACATAGTTTAACATGTACAAAGTTGGATCCTAAAATAGAATTTTTAGATACAAAATTAATTCTAAGAATTCGAGTTGAACCATCTATTTTAGCAGGTTACCAAATTGGACTTGCATCAAAAAACGCAATTTATCCATTGAAAAGTAAAGAGGTTGTTGAATTTTCTTTGCCTATTGGGTCTTCTGCTTTTTATAAAGAACAAAGTTTTGGTGATAGACGATTACTAAATTTTATTTTTGTAACATTTCAAGGAAATAAAAGAAATAGTGGATTGCTTTCATCATCTTATTCAATTTATGATCATAATAATGTTAAATCAATAGCTTTATTGAAAGGAAGTGACTATCGTGAAAAATATAGTCAAGATTTTGAAAATGATAATTATAGTACTAGTTATATGCAATCTATTGTCAGAAACATGGGTTACTTTAATAAGAATATTAATTGTGGAATCAGTATGTCTGACTTCAAAAATGAATATCCATTCTTTACTTTTGTTTTGGCTCCTGATTTTGATCTTAATCAAAGTCAATCACCACAACAAAGGAATCTAAGACTTGATATTAAATTTGGAGCACCACTAACTGAATCAATTTCTGTAATAGTCTATGGAGTTTTTGAAAAAGAGATTCAAATTACAACCAATCGCACAGTATTAGTTTGATAAAACATTATTAGTTTGATAAAACATTATAAGTTTGATAAAAGATTATTGGTTTGAACTATAAACCAAATTATGAAAATTAATCATTTAAAAATGAAGTAAGAATTTAATTTTAAATTTTTGAAATTTATCGATACTAGTTCTTTTCAGATTCAAAAAAAGGGTCAAAAATGGTTGCGATCAAAATTTCTTGGAGTATTTCCCTTAGATAAAGCAGTCTATGTGAAACCTGATAAAATATATGTATTTTATATAATGGGTTTCTATTACCTCCCTTTATTAGTATCAAAACTTCAGTCTTTGTTATTGCCTATTGAATACAATAAAATTCAGTATCAAAACCCGATGACAAAAAGATGTGGCCAACATTGTTTAGCTTGGTTAAAATCAAAGAAGAAACATACTATATTTGTTTTTAAATAAATTTTAGTATTCAAAAAGGACTTTTAAATTAAATTATATTAAAGACAACTCATCAATTAAGAGGCTCTCTATTTAAAGTTTTATAAAAGCTGATTTATTTATTAATTTATTTGCTTTTTGGATTAAATTTATGATTTATTGGTTTCAATTATTTTTTTATAATTTAATTTTCTTTTCTTTTTTATTTTTAATCACTGAAATTATGTCAATGACCCGATACATAAAATTTATGTGATTAAATGATGATAATGAACTCTTACATTGTATTATATTATATAATGACCCTTATTTTTTATTACATGATAATCACTAAAATTTAGTGTGTCATTAAAAAATTTTTAATTGGCTATGTTTAATTAATTTGGATTGATTAATACAAACCTATTTATATATTCATAAACATTACAAACATTTCTCACTTTTTAAAATTACACAATTATAGTAAGTATTTTTTTATTATTATTCATCTTTAACATTAATATTTAGATAATGAATTCAATAAATAACAGCAATGCTGGAAAAGATATAAGAAATAAAAATGCTGTTGGACGAAATAAAATAAAGGATGGAAGAAATAGAATAAAGGATGGAAGAAATAAAAATAATGTCGGAAGAAAAATTGATTTTAATTGTAAGTATATATTAATTGAATATTGTAAGTTAAATAATATATAATACAAATTATTTTTAAATATTTTTAAATAAAAATTTTATAAAATAAAAGAAAAATTTATTTAAAGATAACATGATTATAAATTTTAATTTACTTTCATAAAATTAATTTATTTTGGTTTGTATAGTTAAAAGATATATTTAAATTTATGAAAATAAAATGAAATAGATGATCGAAAATTTTATTTAATTATTACTCTCAAATAATTTTTTAAAACTCATAAATAATTATTTCAAATAAATTAATGTTTAATACATCAAATAATAAATGATAACAACAACAAAAAATTATAAAATATATTTAGAACCATTTAATTGCCTCGAATATTTTCCAAATAGGTTTTATTGGTTTGCATTCATTTTTAAAACCTTGAATTCTTATTTTTATCATGAAATATGAATTTTCATTTTTAGTATTTTCTAAATCAATATCTTTTTCACAATTCATAAAAGTGAAACTTTCATTAAATTGAATATCTTTGTTGATAGCCATTGATATTATATAAACTCTGCTTTAAAATTACTGGTCACTATTAAATTTTTAATTAATATTAGATAGAATAAAATAAAACTACTTTAAACAAAAAAGGTAATTTGGTATTTTAAATATTCCATAGAATATTGTAGAAATTGAACAGGAGACTTCCTAATAAAATTCATTGCAAATGCTAAATTTTCTTCTAGCAGTATTGAAATTATATCTTGATTTATTTGTTTCTCCATCTTTTTTACTGAGTTTTATAGAATAAAGAATAAGCAATATTAAATAATGAAAATAAAATTACTTTTATATGTTTGCATTATTAATTATAATAATTTTTTCATTATGCTTTGGATATATATAATAAATTTAAGAATGAATTTAATCAATTAAATTATGTTTAACATATCATATTATTCGTATTAGATGCATATTTATTTGTTTTTGTATGTATATAATATTTTATTGCTTTATCAGATCTTTAAATTTATAAATTTTTATTTTTTATATAATTAATTAGTTTTGAATTAAGGTATATTTTACCCAACTTTTTGCAATGGTTCTTTTATTGACGAAACATGTCATAAAACTATGGAAAAATATTATGGTCAACCACATAACCGTGTCCCCTATTTTGTTTGCCCAACATGTAAATTAAAAGAAAAATTAAATTATTTAGATTTTTATGATACACACAAAGATCATTTAAATCAATTTAACTTATTAAGGAAAAAGAAATTTTTTAAATTACCTATTAATAATAATATTAATTATAAACGAAAGTCAAATTTATCAATAAGTAACCGACATCCTTCTAAACTTAAAAATTTAAATAATATTGAAATAATAACTCTCTCTGATTCTGATTCTGAAATAATTAAAAATCCTAATCAACATGGAGGATTACTTGATGTTGTTGAAATAATATCTCTCTCTGATTCTGATTCTGAAAACAAAGACGTTGTCCCTATCAATGATGTTGAAATAATATCTCTCTCTGATTCTGAAATAATTAATAATTCTATTCAACGTGGAGGATCACTTGATGCTGTTGTTAATTATGATTCACGTAAATCGTATGCTATAGTTAAAATGGTTGTCGAAAATTTAAATTTAATATCATTATTTATACCTATTTCTTGTATTAATAAATTAAATACTGTTGTTTCGGAAATGTAAATACATTGTGTAAAGATATAATTTTGTATATATGCAAAATTTGAAAAAAAATGGTGAATTCCAATCTTTCGTTATTTTAAATTCCGCAAGACCAATGAAATGAAGGTATTGCTCTTCTTAATGAAAAAATAATTTTAATAAACGAAAAAGGTAGTAATTGGGTAATAAATAAAATAAAAGAAATTCATTTCGTTTTTACAAAAAATTCGCAAATTAGTCGTTTAAGTGGTAAGGTTTCTCTTTCAACTCCTCAATCGTTACTAAATAAACGTTGTGTGGTTAATATTGAAAATACAGATGATTTATGTTTCATTTATAGCGTTCTAGCAATTTTGAAATATGATGAAGTAGATAGAAGGCATAGAAATATTATGTTTAATTATAATCTTTCTGATCTCGCCTATAATATTTCTGACTTACCGATGCGTCTCTGCAACATATCAAAGTTTGAGGATAATAATCCGGAGCTTTCGATTAATGTTCTCACACACAATGAGAATGCGTTAGAAGATATTTTATTAAATTCAGAAGTAATAAAACATCCATATATTGATATCATCCATCGTTCAAAGGTTGTAGGAGGTAGCCCAATTAATCTTATTGTATTAGAGAGTTGTGACTCTTATCACTATATAGATGTTACTAAATTGGATCGACTTTTGAGTTGTGATAATCTTTCGGTTTCTGATGTTCGAATTTGTAGTAAATGGTGTCATCGATGTTTAAACGGTTTTAGTGATGTGATGCTCTAAAAATTCATAAAGGTCTGTGCAATAAAAATCGGTTAGGAACAACACTTTTATACGTTACCATTAAATAAAAATTCATATTTTAAAGACTAGCCTAAAACAGTCACACCACCTTTTGTCGTTTATGCTGACTTCGAGGCTATTCTACCGACTGATAATAAATACTTTCAAAGACATATACCTATTTCTGCAGGTATTTTATTAATTAATAACTTTACCGGCGAAAAAAACATATAAAAGCTTTTTAGGGTTAGATTGTGTTATACGTTGTCTTAAAGAAGTTGAAGACATTAGCATGCAAACTGTTTTACCAGACTTTTATAAAAACTATAAAAAGAAAATAATACTCACAGAAACAGATATAACTTCTTTCAATTCTGCAGTTTTCTGTTATCTTTGTAAGAAACCTTTGATAAAACCGGTAAAAGATCACGACCACTTTAACGGTAAATATTTGGGTGCATCTTGCTAAACTTGTAATTTTTCAAGGCAAATAAGATATGAATTCTCAATTATTTTTCATAACTTGAGAGGATACGATCTTCATCATATCTTGAAATATCGTCTGAGTAACTTTAAGTCTTGGAAAATATCATGTATTTCAACTACGTCTGAAAAATTCCTAACCTTATCTGCTAGAATAGGTAGTTTAACAGTTAAATTTATTGATCTATTTTATCACCATTTGAAATAGTTTTTTGGAATAAAGATCAATATCCATTCCAAATTCAATGTCCAAGAAACAAGTAAATCAGATTTGATTGATAAAGCTAGAAAAATTTAGAGAAACTTCCATAAAATTGAGTCGATTTAAAAGTAAAAAACGGGTGTCGAAACATTTTAAAGCAGGAGAGTGGGTTTTAGTTCGATTACAACTGAATTATTAAAAGGTCATTTTAATTTTAAAATAAATAAATTAATTAAATTTTAAAATTATATTTTGTTTATTGTTTTTTAAAATCGTAGTGATATTTATAAACTATTTTCATTAAATTAGTACTCATTTTCTTAAATTATTCAATTAACATGAATTTTAAATGATAGTTAATAAAACATTCCGGTATAATAAAAGTAGTAATAAATAATTATTATTAATAAATAATTGTAATTCATTATTAGAGTAATTTGATTTTTGAATTACATTATTTAATTAAATTTTAAATTAATTTATTGTTTATTTTAATTATTTTGTAAAATAATAGTGAAAATTAATAATAAGAATTTTTAATTATAACTAATAAAAATATTCCAATATAGTTAAAGTAGTTAATAAATTTCTCCATAATTTAATTGTAATTACTGAATCAATTTATTACATATTGATTTATTTTAACTAATTTAATAATCACTATTCTATTAAATAATAATTTTATTAAATTCTATAAATTATAATAAAATTTTTAAAAATTTTTAATATTTTTATAATTAAAAAGTCAATTTAATTTTAAAACACATAAATTTAATTTAATCATTAAAATTAATATTTTAATTTACCGCTTCGACGAATTATTTTTATAGCAATTCTTCGGCCACTAATTATGCATAAAGAAAAATAACATTTCTCAGTTGGATATTGAAAGAGAAATTAATAACGCAACTAAAAGGCTTAATTGTTATATTTAAAACAATTTAATATTTCCTTAATATTAAAATAATTTTTTATCCTTATATTTTATCAAACTGTTATCGCTTTTTGAATTTTTTTTATTTGTTTGATATTGTCTATATATTGTAAAAGCATACAATGCCTAAAGTTTGTAATAAAACATCTGAGAGAATCAGTGATATTGAATTGGTCCATTTTTCATCATCAATGGAATCCAATTTGCACATCATTAAACAACGGATCATGGTTTGCATATTTTGATATTATCATCATTTTCCTTAATTATACTTTCCTAGAACTGCGATGCTCCATTTTATCAAATTAATCTTGGTAGCATTTTTCATCAATTTATGCGATGGAAAAGCCTTTTACCTCGCGTCCAACCGTTTTTTGCTGTAAAATGCCAGCCTGATCCAAAAGTCATATCGTTATTGGGAATACTTGGCGCTGGATTTGATTGTGCCAGCAAGCAAGAAATCAAATCAGTTATTGATACGATGTCCTTTGATACTACTCAAGCCGCTACAAGCATCATATTCGCTAATCCTTTTAAATTCAAAAAGGATATCTTATATGCCAGCAGCACTGGAGTCAACACTGTAACATTCGATACCGAAAGTGAACTTGTGAAACTATCTCAAGAATGGCCAAGCGTTCAATTAGTTTTGCGCTTGTCTACTCAAAGAGCTTATGCTGCCACTTGTGTTCTTGGCAACAAATTCGGTGCTGATGCTGATGAAGTGCCATTCCTTCTTCAACGAGCAATGGAATTATCAATGAATGTTGTTGGATTGAGGTAATTTATTTTTATAATTAATTATTGTTACACAGCAAACGTCAATTGAAAATCACCAAATATTGTGTGGCGATCAATTGGCATAATGTTGTCATTTACTCTTCGACAATATCCACAATTATCATATATAAAAATATTCAATATAAAAACTATTTTTAATAAAATTTATTTTTCTAGTTTTCATGTTGGAAGCGGTTGCAATGAAATGGATGCGTTCCCAGAAACTGTCATTTATTGTTCTCAAGTGATGGAATTAGCTCGGAAGATTGGCTTCAATCCTACAATTCTCGATATCGGAGGTGGATTTCCCGGGCTGAGCAGTATTAACGGTGATCTGGCTAAACAAATGCAATTCGAAGAAATGTGCACCAAGCTCAATCATGTTCTCGATACTTATTTTCCTGAGGAAGACAATTATCGTATAATTGCTGAACCGGGCCGATACTTCGTTTACGGAGCTTACACGCTTGTCACTCAAGTAATTGGCCTACGTAGTCTCGATGTGACTAATCCGATTTCGAATGTGAATAATATTGCGTGCCATAAAGATAATTACGAAGCATATGATAATGTAGAAACTTCGAGCCAAGGATCAATGCCAGAATATTTATTAGATAGCATGAGCGACGTCTCGGAAATTTCCAGCAGCGACTCGCGTAAAAATAGCAAGCCTAAGGTATATATCGAAAAAGGCTACCGCTATGTTATCAATGATGGTGTTTATAATTCATTCAATTGTATTGTTTTCGATCATGCCAAACCAGTCCCTTTTGGAATTTTTGGTAATGAAGGATATTTTAGAGAGATGGCCTGTGAAACTGAAATGTACGTATCAACTATTTACGGGCCGACTTGTGATGGTTTCGACTGCATAATGCAACAAGAGCCCTTACCAAAAATGGAGATTGGAAATTGGATTGTATGGCCAAACATGGGAGCCTATACAATTGCCGCCAGTAGCTGTTTCAATGGAATCCCGATGGCTGAAACTCATTACTTTATGTATCAAGAAGACGCGTTGGAATTGGACAAAGTTTTATCCTTTGAAGTAGGCAAGGATCAATTTAATGAAATTAACTCTCGTCAGATTATTGTGGAAGTCGTTTAAATATTTTTAAACTGCTTTTTGTAGTGTTAATAGAAATTTAACTTCTGTATGTTTGTCTAGAATTCGCCTTATTAATTAATAATTATACTTTATAATAATTCACTATTAATTGATAATTTTTCTATAAGGTTGTTGATATTATCATTAGTATAAAATGTGCATTGTGTCCCTGGGATTTCTGGCTTAAAAATCATTTTTACTGCAATGTCTACATAAAGTTGTTTAGTATAGTCATTAATTAAAATATTGCCTTTCAATATTGTTGTAGTTCATTCTGATGACTCTCACATAGTTTATAATCTACATTCACTTTGCAGGAGTCTCACATATTCATTATTCTGGGGTTCATATCCGAACCCACATTGCATTTAGAGCATTTGATGTTGTATCTTTTAGGAAAGTATGTCACTACTTGTTCAAAACTATTACAGATAAATTAAAATTTTCCAGAAAAATTCGATCATACATATTATATATGGATATATCTTGGAAGTGACACTAGTTTAAAGCTGATATTATATAGAAATGTTATTCATTGAATTCTCAAAAATTCAAGTCGAAGATGCAATTCCTTTACGTGACATAGTTTTAAAGTTTATTTTGTATAGTGATGTTATTACATGAATTATTCCATGTTATTCGAAGACTATGAAACAATTTGATAAATTGAATTGACCTTAATAAACTTTTTCTATGTTTTTAAAAACTGTTGGGGTTATACAATGAAACACAAATAAAATCAATAAAATCACCAAAAATGGCGGAAGTGCAAAATTAATTATTGATCGTGGGAAAAGGGCATGGTTGAATGAAAAATTAAAAGACGAATCTAAATATAATAATGAAAATTCAGTTAAGGGTGTAAAGAAAAGGTAGAGCGCTAAAATAAATTAATAAGAAAATTAATTAATTGCTAATGGAAAATCCGAGTCAATGGAAAGCCAGAACTAACGAAGAAGATTAGTTACCAGGAAGCCCGAGATATAAGAGAACACCCAGAGTAATTAATAAGCAGATGAAAACTCAAAATTGGAACCAAGTAGAACATTAAATTGTTATTATGATCGCAATTTAGGTTTATCACAGTGGATAACAGCGCCATAACAGTTTAATAATTGCTTGATTAAAACTATAAAAAAAGTCAGAAACCACCAATTGCCAATTTGGTCGAAGAGAGTTAACAACGAAACAAGTTCGACACCAGCAAGAAAAAGATAAAAATAAAAGGAGTGAAACTTTTACTAAATTATCGTGCCAGAAAGTTGGTATCCCCTTGGATATCCTACCTCACGATAACATATAATAAATTATCAAAGAAAGAAAAGTGCAAACTAATAACTAATTGTAATTATGGTGAATTAAGAATAAAGTTCTGCTGTGTTGGGTTTTCTTCATTTATATATAAAGAACACGAGGACTCACTGAAAACCGACTTTTAAACAATATTAACCCAACAATACTTCGAAATATTTTGATTGACCTGCACAAATTTAAATAAAAAATTTGCTGTTTTTAAAATCTCACAAAAATTTTGATTTGAGAAACTTAATTTTAGATGGTTCCCTATGGAAAAGTATGTGTGCTAACTATTGTTGGGTCAAAACACAAACGGCCTTGTGAATGTTTAAATGAATCGGTAACACACATGCAAATACAACATGCAAATTTAAATTCAAACCTACTAAAACATCAATTAAACCTAGCAAAATATGAGAGAAAAGCAATTACATATAAAATAATAAACATAAAAATAAATTAAAATAATAACAAAAAAGCAACAAGATCCGCACGATATAAATATAAACATAACACAAAAAACCCAACAAATTCGACCGAAATTTGATAATTTAACAAAAAAAATAAAGATTTCATGAAAATGAAATTAAAAATCAAAGAATTTGAATTAGAAATAATTCAATAAAAATTTCAAATAAAAAATTATCAAATTAAATTAAAAAAATAATAAAAATTAAGATTAGAATACACTAGAAAATACCAAGGTCGAATTTTGTTTTACTAAATCAAAAAGAACACGCAAGGTTAAGGACAAAAAATAGGTATATATACCGATTCATTTTTACACAATTTTTAATCGTTTTGAAGCGTTTTTGAGAATCATTTTTCAGTTTTTTTAAAAATCTATTTTTAGGTGAGTGAGAGTCTTATTTGGAAACTCTCTCTCCACGTCACATCCTCGCAACCTCGGTAGAGCTCTGCTTGGATGTCGGCGTGGGGAGAGTAGTATTTTGTATGCTTTCTATTATGGCAAGTAATTTGTTATATTGTTTTTCTGTTATTATTAATAAAATATTTATAAAGCATAAAATCATTTTGTTTTCATTAATTATTCGTTTTTGTCGAAATTTTTCCGGCCCACAGCCAAAACACATCACAAGTCAGTAAAATCATACACATTATTCAGATTCGTGTAAGTGCGTAGAATATCGCCAATGATTCGTGCCCGTGAAGGCTCCGGCGTGAGGATCGCAGGAGGTGGAACGTCAATATCATTCCGTATAGGGGAAGAGGGGGAAGGGAAAATAGTCTTTTGGCTGTTCCCTCGTCTCCCAATTTCCATAAACTCGACCTAAAATTATATTCACATACGGCTCAAAATTATCACACGAGTAGTCCAGTGGCACTCATTAATTATAATATGAACACATTGCGCCTAAGGTCAATTCAAAGGAAGGTAACGGGGGAATAGAAAAATGAAATCGTTGTTATGAGCTTAAAATATGTATTGTAACAAAAATTAAATGAAATATAGTTTTAAAAAAATGTCGTTTCACATCAAACCCAATAAGTAATTGTTATAAACCCTTGTAGTTATAAACTTCTAATATCCCGTTGAGAGTCAATAAGATTGGTTGAGTAAAGAATAAAATAATACAGCTGCTATAAACCTCTAATATCACGTTGAGAGTAAAAGTAGATTTCCTGAGTAAAAAATGAATTAATATCGTTATCATAGAGTCCTAAGGTCACACTGATAGTCGATAATATGACGCGAGAAAAGTAAATTAATGTAACTACTGTACCCGCTTAAATATTATGTAGAGAGTCAATAGTGTTACCTCAATAAAAGTAAATTAATGTGATTATTCTAAATGTCTAATGCCGTGTTGAGAGCCAGTAAAAATTACTTGAGAGGAAAAGGTAAAATCGTACAGATATTATAGTGTAATGTGTTGAAGCTAGTAAACGTTTCTTGAATCAAATACGGTAGTTATTGCGACTTCAAAGATAAAGTAAAAGGAAGTTAATTTCTACTGACTCTCAATATAGTGTTACGATAAACTGCAGTAAAAATAATATAATTTAGATTCAACGAAAACTATTTGCGAGGAGAACTGATTGACGTAAACACGACAGCTTCCTTAAATGCTATAAAATCCATAAAATTTTAAAATAATAATAAATGACTGAGGTGAACTTTAAAACTCTCCGAGGTAACGTATGCATTTATTTTATTATCATTTTAAAAATCTTCCAAATAAATATTATGATCGTAAAATTCTTACTATAGCATGAGGTAACAAATAAACTCAACCCGTGTTTATGACCACCACAAACGCATCACTACACAAACCCAGTAACAAATCAAAATTTTATTGTACTAAAAGAAATAAAATAAATCTCCAATCAACAATTCTACCGAGAATAAATTCTATTGTCCAGGATAGACCTAAAGAGGGTGGCTAGAAAGGGAATGAACTGAGTCCCGTTGCGATCTTGTTGGAAAGAATCTCCATTGGTTTTCATAAATTATTAAGAAATATCACCTACAAAGAAATCCAAATAATACCGTAAAACAACATCATATTCATACATACGATTACCATTTTTCCGGTGAAAACAATCTGTTAACCAAGGCGAACGAACTTGAAATCAAAAAGAAATAGGTTCATAAATCTAGTGCCGCAGACAAATTGAAACAACTATTAAATACCCCGACGTGACATATAACTTTAGGAAATCGATAAGCCCCACATAGGACAATGCGCAAATACATTAAAGACACACACCAAATGCAGTGATACACGCACAGGCAGGCAGAGGATTGAAGTTGAGACACCAGTCGGAGTGACATTTATCAAACTCACACACCCAAATAACACACCGTTCATATAAATGTCGTAATCACTCCGACATGCATCATTATTTCAACCAAATTTACAAAATGTATCACCGCTCAAACCAATCTGGCAGAAAGTCCTCTGCAAGGTCCCCAGAAGGAGTCACCGCTCCGGGATCCAGCTCGGGCATCCAAGGTAAATCAACTGTTTTTGTTATTAATTTTATTCATATAGGAAATAGAAATAGGTAAAAGGTTTACAGCTATCCAAGGAAACAAGAAAATATTTTTTTTTAACCTTTTGGTTTTGATATTTAACAAAATAAATGTAATTTTAACGAATTATTCATCTGTGTTTAATTGAAATCATCACCGATTTTTTTTTGAACGAGATCAATATAATAGTTAAACGCAAAATAATCAATGAAAAAGTGAAAGGTTCCCCATGATGAATTCATTTTATAACAATGTGAGAATTGGAATAGTATGAAATTTATAACATTATATATATTTAGATATAATTTAACATTTTAAATAAATTTTGGTAATTATATTGTTATAGTATTTCTACCTGAATATTTTTCTCGTTTCAAATTTGAAGGTTCTAGCACATAAATATTAAAGATTTATTAGGAGAGTTTGCGACGGTTTCAAGTTAGGATAAATAAACGTCTTTTTTGACAATATGATGTCATTTCCAAATAGGTTGATAATATTATGATTTGGCGACAACTAAAATGTTGAATTTGTTTTATCAACTATACAGTGATATAAAAATTAACAGGAGCCCAATCTAATAGTCGGAAGTTGATTTGGACGATTCTGATGACCAAAGGCTCCTTGTCTAGTAGGTATTACACACCATGTCACATTAATGATTTAGTACTGATAGTCTTATCCGGGGAAATAGTAGGAAACTAATAACAATCATCAGGTATTGAACGTTTTTCTTTTATAAATAAACAAACGCTAGAGAGTCTGAAAAGCAGTGAAACCAACATCAAGTATGTTCCTTGGTGAAGTGATAAGATTCCTTCAGCTTTCAAACTTTGGTTTTTAATTAGTTTTGCCAAGTTAGAATACGTAGTGTTAAATTGAAACCGCTTACAATTATCTAGATATGCCTTTAGGAATCACAGAAATGTTAGAGTATATATTTTTTTATTTATGTGGAAAGAAACTGAAAGGATGTTCGATTGTTTGGAGTTCCTACTTATTTGTTTTAATTTTAATTAATATTGATCTTAGGGATCTGAATGTAAGATACCGTATTGTTTCAAGATTTTTAAATTGTTGAATATAAAGAATTACTTAAAAACGAGAATAATAGAAGACTTTTCATATAAAATTATAGGAGATCTAAATATTATTTTTTTTTCTAAATAATGGTCACCGAACACCTTTTAGTACATTACAGCTTCAGAGAAATGAGAGTTGATAGCTTTACACAACATCCTCGCCGTGGAGAGTGACAATCCCCGAGTCGAGACGACTACACCACCGGACGGAACGACATTGGTGAAAAATGACTAAAAGCACCCATCGCCTCTTGTACATCAACCCGTCATCACGCTCCGCAGGAAATGCAGAAAATTAAAATTCTGAGAATAGCCCATGAAACACCTAAACACGCTAAACGACGCGCAAGTAAGTAGCTACCGAGCAGTCGGATGACCCCGAAAATTTGGATGATTAATGTTTAATGGAGTTTATTTAGATTAATTGAGAGTCACTATCCGATTTCCTGCGCATGCCGTCGATCGTTGGCGACAGGCCATGGGGATGCGGGCTTTACGGTATCCCAAGTGAGAGATTCTAAATTAGGCACTCTACGGCAAATGGGAGAGGTCGAGCTACCGTTCGTAGCGATAAAACGAGAGTCGGCCCGGGAAATTCGCGAACATGCTGAGTTCCTCCTCGCTCATCTCGAGGAACATCAGCGCCAGACCGGCCTCCAAGTAGCCAGGGCTAGGCTATACCTTGCTAATGTGGATGAAGACATAGCAGCCGGCAGGATCGCCTGCACGGACGATTACACCCCGCCACACAACTCCTTCAATTTAGACGACGGACGATTGAATATCAGAGCGGAGCCCCTGGGTGCAGTTCTTCCGCAACGAGGCTTCTATAGGAAAATACGAAGGGCCGAGGAAACTGCTGAGAAACATCAGGAGCATCCCTATGCTCGGACAGGTGTGAGGTATAATCCTTTTCGGCATCATAGAAGGACCGAAAATAACAATCTTCGACGCTAATACATAATAAAACCTACTTTTAGTTTAATAAAATGATTGTCTTAGTTAATTTTTCTGTGCTTGTTCAACTCATAGTATCAATAAAATCACACTCGGCGAACCAAAATTACTAGTTATTATAACCCATTAATTATACTGAATCAGAGTACTATTACATAGTAAATTTACTTTACAGATATGGAGCCAGCAAGGACACTACAACGTGAATTGGACTACACAAGGAGAGCTAACGAAAATCTCCGGGCTCAGCTACTGCAGCTATCCAATGAAATGCAACGAATCTGAGCCACATGGATAGAACCGGTCAAGGTGAAAGCACTTTATCAAAGGCTGACAGCTGTGCAAAAGGGCTGGTCAGAAGAAAAGCAGTTAAATCAAAGCCTGAGGACCCAGATAAAGGATCTGGAGGTGGCAGTGTCAGCCTGCCAAGAAGGAGCGGCAGTAAAATACCCCCTCGTCTTCGCTCCTGCTCAATTGACGTACAGAGAAGCAACGACAGGCCCGAAGACCACGCCGAAGTCTAGTGGCTACCGGCCCGGGTGTAAAGAGCGAGCTAAGCGCCGAGCCGCTCGAACATCAAATAATACGTAATTGACATACCGAAATGTGTTACCTCGTTTATGAAATATATGTTTGTTGTTGTTTAAACGTCAGTTGCTTAAACGTTATTTAGAGGATCTGATAGGTGTTAGGACGCACAAAGTGGTATGAGAACATTGGAATACGTGAATGAGAAGTTTACACGGAGATTATGGAAACGAATGATGAAATTGACAGTATAAGGGGACCTAAAACAAAATCGAGCACAGGCCTTCTATCGGCAGGTCGTTGAACCCAGAGATCGTTCGGTCAATTATAGCCTTAGCAATAGTGCTCACTTCTTGCTGACGATCTACCCACTCGAACACAGTTCCAACGTTGCTTAGCAACGGGTGCCGAGTGGTAAGCGAAACGCATTTATATCGGGTTGTCTGGGTAACAACCATATAGTTTTAAACATCAACTCGCAGAAACCTACCAATTTGAATATTAAATTTACGTTTGAAGAGGAAAAAATGTCATCGATTGCTTTTTTGGAGTTGCTTATTCAGTGTTAGCGAAAAGCATATCAAACGGAAATATACAGAAAAGCGACTGATACTGGTCAGTATACTATACCTGAGAGCTTTTGTGAATTTAAATATAAGCTAAATATGGTGAGACAATTAATATTTCTTGCATGTTCTCTATCTTCTACGTTTGTTACTTCAGAAAAAATTTGGACTCGTTGATTGCATTACTACTAAAAAATGCGTAAAAAGTGCGTATGACAAAAGAGACTTTGAGTAAGTGCGTGTTGAATTCTCATGGTTCCAGTACTGATTTCTTATTGGCTCTGAAATTAGTAAATTGTCAAGTTTTAAAAGTGAACAAAATCGATCAAAACACACAAAACTAAATTGTATGTTGGTATTGCCTTATTCCGAGGGTTTCAGAGAATTTAAGCATAAAATTCTCAAACATGTAGATAAAATTAAGTTTAGAATTGTTACAACGTCTTGCATAGCGAGTAGTATGTTTACTAATAAGTCTCCAACTCTAGTTGGTGTTTTTCTGAGCTCGTTTATCAATTCGCATGTAATGGGTGTAATGCTACATACTTTGGAGAGACTGCCCGTTATCTTTGTACTCGAGTTCTTGAGCATTGTCGACTGAATGGATTCATTTACATTAGTGATCATTTTAGGAAATGTACGAGTAAGAAAATAGGTATGTCTGACTTCAAGATAATTGCCAAAAATCTGAGTAATTATTGGAAAAGAATAACTAGCGACGCTTTGTTGATAAAATCACTAAATTCTATAATTAATGTTCAAAATATTCAGTCTACATGTATTTTGAATGTATTTAAGTAATTGAATGTAAATTGTATATATGATGTATTTTATGTAATTCGTTTGTGATGTTTTGTAAAAGTAATTTTTAAATTTAAACTTTTATTTTTCAATTTTCAATTTAATTAATTTTTATTTAAATTTAATAAATATTTAAATTTAATAAATGTTTGATTTTTAATTTTTTTTAAATTGAAATTAAATTTTTTAATAAGAGTTGAATATGATTATTATTGATTAATTTGTTTGGAGTGTCCTATTTTCATTTAGATTTTAATGTGATTTCAAACATGAAGAAGACTGATAAACGGTCGAAATTATAATGAAATGCTATATAGAATATACAGTTGGAGTTAATTAATTATTAAAACCCTGCCTTCTTTCTTTGATTATATATATATTAGACTGTATCATTCAACCAACATTTTTCAATTTTTTTACAACAGTTTCAACTCTATGATTTCTTTGTTCTACTTCATAAATTATGACTCCTGCAAAATTTTAAGAATTTTCTGTGGCAATTTAATGAGTCCACAACACCCACGAATATAGTTCGTTTCGTAATTGAAACATTTAAACAATTAATTTTTTTAAAAATTATTTATAACTTATTAATTACTACCAAGACTGTAAAATACAGTTCGACAAAATTTACAGAATCACTATTGTCACACAATACAATAGATAGTTTTTAGTTTGGTTAGCCTAGGGACTGTTAGTGATCTTCTACTGTTTGTTTCCTCTTACGGCTGCGCATACTTGGAGATTTCTTTCTGTCAGCCTCAACAACTTGCAGAATGTTCTGATAATTCTCATCGGTTTTGGCTGCATCCAGAAAATGTGCATTCAATTTCACACTACGTTCTGCACTATCATTGACAACATTAACAGAAATCGTCTTCATCTTTGATGACAGAACCAGTAGGTAATCTCACCAGTTTTCAACGTTGTCGTAATGAAAATTCATGTCCATTTCTAGAAGGCTGAAAATTTTCTGATAAAGACAGAAATCATTCCATGAAACATCAACTGCCGATCTACAAGTTTTCCATCAGGCACTGTATATCAGACACACAAAACAATGGTAACTATTCCTGCTAGCACAAACGAATCTGCTCTTCAAGAACTATTTTAATAGAGTACAAAAGTTTGAGCATCCGCTAAGCGTTGTGGGCTTCACCCGGTTAACGAGAATTAATTTATTGAATTACTTGTAGTCTTCTCGTTGGTGCTCTACAGAAGGTTTATCAACTGTTTTTGCACTTTCCTTCGGCATGGCAATCTGAGAAACATCTGTGATTTATATGAGAACGGTCATGGATCAAATGAACTGAGCGTCTCGTCGTTTAAATGAGGAAGCGTATCAAAATACTTCTGGAATCTGCTAAATACTGTAACCTTTGGAGATTTCAATGCTTCAATGTGCAAATCGTTAAAACCTTGTGTTAAAATAAATTATCCAGCGTAATGATGGCATGCAGACCAGGGCAAATGCACGGCTTATTTTTTGCTTCAAGGCCACACATACTGGTATTGCTGGCCGTGGTATCATAAGTCATGTTTACTATTGATTCAGCAAACTTCCACGGCTGCAACAACTGTATTAATGATGATATCACTAGTCGCTGGTTTATATGCATGCACGCTAAGAATTTCGACATTGTTATTATTGCTAATACTTACAAGTCTTAATAATATACTATTGACTTTTGCATATCTGCAATTCTTACACTGCTTGCTGTCAAAAGTGTCGACTAACTGTTCAATTTACTAAAATTCAAATAAACTTAAATTATGAAATTTAATGAAAATTGAAATTCATTCAAAGAGTTATTAAGTTACTGTGCTGAAAAGTGAACTAAAGTTTAAAATTTAATAAATAAAGAAAAAATAAGAAGGATTTTCAATTTTGCAACACCATAATAATTCAGAGTCAATCTTATTTTCTCTCTATATGTGGACCCATTAGTATTAATTATATTTTCAAAATATTTGACACAGTAACTACTTAACATAAAAAGAACACATTGGCTACAGGGTCATTATGAAATTAACACATAAGGTATTTTGATGTACCCTAATGTATATCAATAAACATGAACCATAGCCATGAGTGTTAATAGTTTGATATAAAATTTACTAGTAATTACTTTAAAGAAACAACAATTAGATGATATTAGAAAAGTCTTTGACAATGGAAGATGGTTTGAAAGTAATTGAAGACGAGGAAGTCTTGTTTCTCTAAAAAAATAACTTTATTGAATAAATTTGGCAGATGAAGAACCAACTTACCTGACCTCAGACAAATTATTAATTTACTATAAATTAAATAGAATGAATAAACTTCTAATAAAGATATAAAATACATTGATATTCTGCATGAAATTTCACCAGATAGAAAACTACCAAACGACCTACAACTCACTTCCTAAAAATGCCTTCAATGTCACTACATCATTATCAACCAATTACAATTCACATGACACTTATTAGCTACCGTACCTTTGGCGTTTATAACATCCATACGTAACGACCTTTTTCAAAATTATTCAAACACACAATATTTTTAGGAGTTTTTCTTAACTGTAAAATCATTATCGGATATCCTATTCACATTAACATCTTAAGTTTATCATTTTTAATTTATAAGACACTCAATTTCGGAAAAATCGTTTAATTTGATGGTTTTGTAGATCGATATAATTTTTCCAATTTTAAAGAAACCCATTAAAATTTAGACCTGGCTAAATCGTGTGTCCAGACAATAGAATTTGCAAGAACTCATAGTTTTATAGTATAAGAAATTGAACTCGATAAAGAGAGAATTTTATAATCTTTAAAATTTTTGATGTGAAAAAATATTTATTTGCAAAATAAGCTCTCGATTAGTTGAATAATCAATTAATTAAATTTACAAGGACATCATTCTTTTTTCTAAGAAACTATAATGTAATGCATTTTTGTTTTTACAATCAGATAATAAAATTCGACGACCAAGTTCATTAAGCAAGGCAATGTAGATGACGTATTGTCGGTCTTCCATGGGCACAAGTCTTAAACAAATAAAACTTTATACATTATAAATAAATATAAGTCAGGAAAAGACTTTATTTTCAAAAACTTTTATACGAAAATTATTACTTGAAAACATCAATTTTTTCTGAAAAATTATTCCATTAGTATCTTATTTTTATGTGTAATATTAATCGAATTTTACAAATCTAATAACTATACTTCTGATCAGGTTCATTATTAATTAGATTTTAAATGACAACTGAAAAAAATGGCAACTCAACAAATGACAATCCAACAAATGACAATCCAACAAATGACCACCCAACAAATTACAATTCAATAAATGACAATCCAACAAATGACCACGCAACAAGTGACAATTCAACAAATGACAACGCAACAAATTACAAATCAACAAATGGCAACTTACCAAATGTCAACGCAACAAGTGAAAATCCAACAAACGACAACTAAACAAATGACAACGCAACAAGTGACAACTAAACAAATGACAACTCAACAAATTATAAAAGCTTTTTAGGGTTAGATTGTGTTATACGTTGTCTTAAAGAATTTGAAGACATTAGTATGAAAACTGTTTTACCATACTTTTATAAAATTTATAAGAAGAAAATAATACTCACAGCTACAGATATAACTTCTTTCAATTCTGCAGTTTTCTGTTATCTTTGTAAGAAACCTTTGATAAAACCGGTAAAAGATCACGACCACTTTAACGGTAAATATTTGGGTGCATCTTGCTAAACTTGTAATTTTTCAAGGCAAATAAGATATGAATTCTCAATTATTTTTCATAACTTGAGAGGATACGATCTTCATCATATCTTGAAATATCGTCTGAGTAACTTTAAGTCTTGGAAAATATCATGTATTTCAACTACGTCTGAAAAATTCCTAACCTTATATGCTAGAATAGGTAGTTTAACAGTTAAATTTATTGATTCATGCCAATTCATAAAGAGTTCTTTATAGGATGCGGTTAAGACTTTACCTGATTTACCAATAACAAAATCAGAATTTAGGGGAACCATTATTAATAGTAAAGGAATTTCCCTTTATGATACTGCCATTAGTTTGTAATTTCTTCATTCAACTATCCAATTACCACCGATTTGGAATTGTGTTACTGAGGATGAATATTATATAACTGAAGTTATATTGAGGGAAACCAACTGTGATAGCCTTTGTGATTATATGATGATATATCCTAAACTTGATGACTTTTTCCAACAGTTTCAAACCAGATCTTTAGCACATAATCGTCTTGAACCATTGAATTTTTATGCATTCCTGGTATGTCTTGGTATTCAGCTCTGATGACTTTAGATGAACCCATCGAATTGATCCAAGACATGGAAATATATAATTTCTTTGAGGGTGGTATACGAGGTTGTTTGACATTTCTAAACAAACATTATGTTAAAACAAATGAGAATACTGAACTTTTATACATTGACATTAATAATTTATATGGTTGGGCTGTTAGTCAAAACCTACCTAGAGGTGAATTATCTCGGGTTATAGATCAGATTGATTTAAATAATTTATTAAAGGACTGTGAATAGAACGATCTAGATTCAATTCCATGTGGATATACCGTAGAAGTTGATTCAGATATTCCAATATCTATTTACGATAAACTGGATGATTTTCCGGTTGTAGCTGAAATATTGTCTGCTCCAGGTACTAAAATAGAGAAGTTTATGCTCGCACATCTACCGAAAAAGAATTATGTTGTTCATTGGAGACTTCTCCGACTTTATCTTTCTCTTGGGGTAAAGGTAACTAAAATAGTCTGGACAAAAATTATTTTAAACTTTTAAATAATAGTTTATATGGAAAGACAGTTGAGAACTTAAAAAAGCGCATAAACTTGAGACTGTATAATTCGGCTTCTAAATTAATAACTTATTCCTCTAAACCAACACATAACCGGCTTATAAAATTGACGACGATTTAATTTCAATATTATTAAGTAACGAATCAGTGTGTTTAGATAGACCTAGTTACATTGGTCAACTACGTATGTATCAGTGTTGCAATATATTGATTTACAAAAATATCGAGAGGAATTTAATTGTAAAATCAATATTATTGCAGGTGACGTTAATACATTTTATCTAGAAATTAAAGGGTGTAAATTAGATATTCTTTTACCAGATATGATAAGAGATAACCTACTGGATAGATCGAATTATGATACATCAAATGAATTATATTCAAGAGCTCTAGATTCTGTCATTGGTAAATTCAAAGATGAGAATAAAGGGCTCAGATATAAGGAATGTGTGTTCCTAAGGCCTAAATGCTATAGTCTTTTGGGTGATACAGAGAGCAACAAGGCTAAAGGAATAACATTGAAGGGTACTGATTTAAAACATTAATTGTATATTGATTGTTATCATAATAATTCGATGATTTCAGTAGCACAATCTTGAATAGCAAGTAAAAACTATCAATTATTTAAAATGAAAAATAGTAAAATAGCCTAAACAAATAATGATGACAAGAGGTATTGGGTTGAGAAAAATAAAAGTTTAGCCTATAGGCATTATAATGTTGGTGACACTGTTATGGGTATAGAAACAATGGATGAAATATATGATCAAATTTCTCATCCAAATTTCTCGGATGACGAAGATGATCCAGATTTTTGCGAAGAATACAGATTTCTACATTTACATTTTCCGAACGAATATTGAATAAAATAAAAATTATTAATAAATTTTAGTTGTATTATTTTTATTTAAATCTTTTATTTGTGAGTTAATTAAGTTTTTTATTTAGTTGTTTTTTAATTATTTTTTATTGTTGTGTGAATTGTATATTTTACATGTGTTGTTATTTTTAATATTATAATAATAATAATAATAATTATTATTATAATTATTATTAATATTAATATTATTATAAATATTATTATTAATATTAATACTAATATTTTTATTATTATTATTATTATTATTATTATTATTATTATTATTATTATTATTATTATTATTATTATTATTAATATTATTATTATTTTATTATTATTATTATTATTCACTTCATTTAAACAAAATTAATTATTTTTTGACCCCCCGGGGTGGACTTCATTTAAACAAAAAAACTTTAAAAATGTTTTACTCCCCCCCGGAGTATGGACAGGGAGCCGTTTTGTCACTACTATCTTTGCAGCGAGAACTTTCGACGAAATTTTGGAAAATCGACTTACACTACACGTCCTCAAGTACACTACAAGTAAGTCCCTACTTGATGCGTGACCTCTGCAAGTATGATGCGTGTGAATGAAAATGTATCAATTATGTCAAAAACGTCAATTATATGCATCAAAAAACAAGGTTTTATTTTGTTTTTGTCGGACCACAGCCAGCTCATATCGCAAATCAATAAAATTAGACACACTATCAGATTGTGTAAGAACGGTTTCTCCGCCTATGATCTGTGCCCGTGAAGGTCCATACTTGAGTAACGACGGATGCTAAATATCAATTATTCAATACTATAGGGGTGTAGGGTAGATCGAGGAGCAGTCTTTTGGCGGCTCCACTTTCTTCCTTCGTCCGAGAAATCGACTCAAAATCATATTATACATACCGTCTAAAAATTATCAATACCGAGTAGCTCAGTGGACACCCATAAATTCTAATATGAACATAATTCAATCCTAGAACCAAAATTGGGGAAATGAGTGAGCAGGAAGGTTGCAAAATCTATGCAACGAACTTTAAATGGTAAATTAATTAATAACAAGGATAGCTAGTATTAAATGTAAATCAGTTTAACAACCAAACGTGATTTTATTCAATTGGAATAGCTAGATAAGGATAACTAACGTTAAGGTCAATCCATGCAACGAATTTGAAACACCAAATTAAACCAATGATGAGGATAGCTAATGATCAAATTTAATAAGGGTAATTAGTATCAAATTTAAGTTATAGTATCGACCAAACCTAAAGTGATCAGTTAGTATGAACTATAGTAACGACCAAAATGTATTCAGTAAGGTAGCTAGTATTAAAAATAAATTATAATAACGATCAAACTTAATTCTTGAGGATAGCTAGCATCAACACTAACTCATGTTAACCACCAAACCTAATTTCGTAAGGATAACTAAAAATCAATAAAGGTCCCCGTAACAAAATAAGGATTACATTCGTACCTAAGATAATCAGATAAGATAAACATTGACCAAAAACTATACGAGGATTCCAATAAATAATCTGATTTAGTATCATTGATGAGGTTGACCCTATAATTTCAGCTAGCAAGAACCCCAATCGATTTAAAATAATCTAAGTACAAATTCCATGACGAAAATTAACCATAATTAAGCATAAAACCATAATAAAAATATAAATGACATCAGAAATCAAATATGAGACAGGAGGACCAGTTCATGATTTTCAAATAAAGAAAGTGCATTCCGAATCCGAGATCTGATTGAATAATAGTTTCCATGAATATTTAGATCGTGGTTAATTTACTCAGTAGAGAAATGGTAGAATAATTCCCCATACATCTTCGCTATCGCACACGAATAGCTCCTAAAGCGTGGATAATTTAGACCCAAGAAAATTTTCAGATTAACCATTGACCCAGATGTCATACTCCCACAGAACAAAAACCATGCACAGCCAAAAGAAGATATGTCCTGAAACCGTACTAAGACCAACTCAAACTAACCAAGTACTAAATAAAAACTCACCCAACAGTCAGATACCCTCCAACCACACATGCCAAGTAGCTTAATAAAAATCATGACGTCCAATTTCGGATAAACGAGTAATAATGAGAAAGTAAGATCACCAATTAGAATAAGATGACTCTCCATAATTTCCGTGAAAACGTTTCCAGTTTACGATTGAGTATAGGCCACATTTAACATTCCAAAATTATCCAAATCATCCATATTCCAACGTTCATGTTGGCACGTAGCAAATTTCAACAATTGACTAACAGAACAAACAGATAATGTCTACCAAATCAAGTCGATAGCAATCTACCGGCAGTTGTAATGAAATGACAAATGTAAGCGGATTATCAATTTCTATCACCGAAAAGTAATTATATGTCAGATAATCCGTAATGTTTAGAGCGAGATAAAAAAGATTTTTTGTATAGGATTTTGTTTTTTTCTGACAACTAATTTGTATTAAATTGATATTTTCAGAATAAATATAAACTGACTCATCTTGCAAACATAAATATAGTGAGAACCGCCGATTCTCATTTCTTTAAACATGATACCAACTAGTGCGAAACGAGCAACATTAACCGCTTCTACGACGAACATTGTGGGGTGGGCAAAGAGCGCAGAACGGAAGGCTGACACAAATACTCTACGACTTCTTAACAAACGTTACGATGATGTAAAAGTGATCCACGAAGAAAGTAAGAACTCTTTAGCTATCATTAACTTAAATAAAACAAGATATCTATACTACCCGAAACGAAGAAATGAGAATACTGCTGAATCGCAAATATCAAGGTCACAAATATATTGATCTGGAAAGAGGCACAAATTTTAAGAGTGAGAGACGAAAGAAATTCAATCCCAAATATGCCAGTGGGATTTCTAAACATTAGGGCGTCTGGAAAAGAATTACATTAAATCAAATACGCCTAATGATGCAAATTTACGAAGCAAATAATATCGGTATATTTTTCTTCTAGCTAATGATCAACCGCAAGAAACCAAATCTTGGCATGGCGAGTACAGGGTGACTATTCGAGTGGCGCCAAAACGGCGGCTGAATATCAGCAATCGTTGTGGGAAACTATAGGAAACTATAGTTGACCAATCAGAGAGAATTCCAGGGGGGAAGAAATCGAAATACCCACCCTCGCCATCAAGCGCGAATTGGGCCGAAACCCCGCTTGGGAAGCACGACAGCGCGCAGAGTTCTCTCTATACCACCTAGAAGAACTAGTGAGTAAATTTCAGTGGAAGGTTCGAATGGCCCGAAGAAATCTGAAACGGATAAATGTGGCCATCGCATCAGGAGAAATACCCAGCGCCGACGGGTACGCGCCCGACTACGGCACGTCATTTGAACTGAATGACTCAGCGCTGACTCAAAGGCAGGCGCAAACTAACGTAATCCTCCCTGTACAATTATTCAACGGATCGGTCCGACACCGAGTAATCGACCGCAGAGATCAGCACTTATACCAGTGCCACCACGTAGTGAGAGATGCACAGAACTACTTCATGTGACTCCTACGAGATAGAAGACCATATTAATGGTGATCCACAAGTCTCAATAGACGTTTTTTTTGATGATTAATAAATTTTAGTTTAGTTCAATTGACTCGTTTATAACTTAAATCATTGACATAAAGTATAATCCAGATTTATAGAAAGAAAGAACCCAAATTTCATTAATAAGGAATGTAAAGCATGCTTACAAAAGGAAAATAAATCTATAAATTAATAGAGACCATAGTTTTTACTAAAACCATTTTTCGAATTTCGATGTCGATACTCTCACCTTTAAAGGATAACTAATAAAAATAAAAAATTTGACTGCGTCAACTTTTACAATAATTTTTCTTCCGATATAATCGCCATTTAAGTCCTCAGTCAGGAAACAACCCAACTATGGAAAGTTAATGTGAATCTCCACAATCAGTTGTTACAAATAAGCAAGGAATATCAGACAATCAAATCAACATGGATCGAATCGGGATGCGAAAAGAAATTATTTTTTAAAGGTGAATGCATCTCAACGCGATTGGTGAGAAGAGCGACAGCTGGAGCAAGCCTTACACACTCAAATTCGTGGTTTGGAGGTAGCGCTAGCTGCCAGCCAAGAGGGCAATGCAGTTACCTACCCGCTAGTTTTTGCCCCGGCTCAACTGGCCTACCGGGAGCGGAATAGATCCACCAGGCGACAAAGACCAACCGACCCCATTCGCGTCCTGTAAGATCAGAGCGTTGACGACGACGTCTACAAGCAATAAACAAACCCAAGGGAAATTTGGAGGATGAACTAGTGACCCAGACGAACCTTTTGACCAACAACTGATTTTTAAAGTTTTTCTTAAATAAATAATATTGTCTAACCATTGATAATTATTGTTTTCGATTTTAATGCAACAAGCGATAGAGTCCTATTGACAATGATAAACGTAGGAAAAGCATCATTCAAAAGTTAGGGACCGCGAAGTATAAGCCGAGCACATGCCTTATAACGGCAGCTTGCTGAACCCAACTGGAGGCCGGGCCTTTGCAAATTTAGAAATAAAGCTCACCTTTGGCGGTCTCAGAACCATTGGTAACATTACCAACGTTGCCCTACAACGGGTAACCAGTGGAGGGGTGAAAAGTTGTATGTCATGGGTTCAAGGTCAGACATCCAAGAACCCACTGTAACTAATAAAATTCACTTCCTGTCTAATTCACAAATTTCGTATGTAATTCGAAAATAAGTATTTTTTCGTGACTTAGTGACTGAAGATGTATGTATTTCCATATAATTTAAATTATTATTCATCTATATTGCCAGTATTACATATAATATTATTAAAATTATTGCTATTTTTAATTTAAATTTAAAATCAAATAAATTAAAATCATTCATGCAATCACAATCATTCAACTTCATACAAACATTGCTCAAAACAATACTTAAATTAAGTGGATTGCCCCAATCCTATCTTCTAATTAGGTTGGATCCTCAATGAGGACTCCTCATCTTTCATCCGCTGATTAAAATCTTCTCAAACTGCTACTATATATCTATTATTCGTATACAGTCTACCTTGTCAATAATGGACATGAAGGTAACCTTTTTTTGGGTGTCCACTACTGAAAAAGTAGCGTACATAAAATTTTCATTCGATTTTTTTAAAACACGGTGGTGATAATTACATAATGTAATGATTTTATTGGCTAAAAATTAAACATGTCATGTTCACTATTGCTAATGTCCATTATTGACAGTGTAGACTCTATATACTTTTTAAAACCATCTTTTAGCATCGATATCTTAAATGATCTCTTGTTACGATGATTGCACGTCCCATTTGGGCAATTGGTGCAAATTTATTCTTTCTCTAAATGCTAAATATATTTTTGGTTGATCGATTGCTCATTGGAATATATTTTTTTGAAATTTATTGCTAGCTTATAATATCCGGAATCTGGTTTTCAACTTTCATTTATTGTATTGTTGTTGTATGCTTCAGGAAATCTAATGTTAAAATTTGTTGCTCTTTGAAAACGCTATCGTACTCATTATCCTGTGATCTATCTTAGTTTCAGTTGAATCTGCTCCAATGTTGTGGCTTTATCACAAATTTTTAATTGATTCTTATATTGAATAATGGAGATATTTTCTGTCTCCATCTTTTATTTTCATCATATTTTACAATTTTTTCTGTGACTTCATGAACAGTTTTAGATCTAGATATCTTTTCTTATACCTGGATATTTTAGAGTATTTTGAATAAAAAATGTATTTTAAATCGTTTACATTTATATTATCTCAGAATATTTTTAACATACCTTTCTATTTTTTCTGAAAAATCCATTACTTGAATCTTGTCCTCTTCTGTATGCTAAAGCAGCATTTAACTCATTTTCTAAGTTAGCTGGTTTCACAAATACTGTATGCGTTTTAATTTTGTAAATATCTTCATTATTTGTTACTTAATATTTTCTTGTAGCTTCAATTGACAAAAATACTTTAATGAAAATTCATCGGCCGTCTGCATTTGTTCAAAGAATTTTTCTGTCATCTCCAATCTTGAAATTTTCTGGTGGCTTGCTGAATTGGTCACCATATTAAGGTTTTAAATTCCTATTTTTAATAATACAAAAAATTCAAAAGATTTTGTCAAAATGTATTAGTCAATGGAAAACGGGCAAATTCAGATCCTGAGTGATGTCAACATACTGCAATTATACACATACTAAATTAAATATGATAAAATAAATTTAGTATAAATATTTATATTAATGATAGATTTTTTGTTAGACTTATCTTACATTTGATATGTATTTAATTTTTTATTTACAACCTATTGAATTTTTGATTCCTTAAAATATATTCCTATTTAGTTTGTGATTCAATTAATTAGGTTTTAATTAATTTTTGATTACTGCATGAAGCCTGTTATTTCTTATAATTTTACATCAAATGTAACCCCAATATACACGCTAAGGAAATCGTAAGTTTGATTTATTTTCAGGTTTGTGAGGACATAAAATTAAGTTTAAAATTAAAAATAAGATTTAAATTAACTTCTGATAAACTATATTAAAATATTTTAAATATCTGATTATAAGTTATTATATTAATTATTAAATATTAATTATTTAAATTAATTAATTACTCGATAAAATAAAATTTAAATGCGGTTGTTAATTTTGTTTAAATTTTCGGAAATATGAAACATATAATATTGATTTGAATAAATTTTGAACTTTAAATGAATAAAAATTTTGAATTAAATGAAGATGTTTTCACAGCATCTAACAAGGTTAAAACCGATTTCAACAATTTTTACTAAAGCCTCAAAAACTTTAAAGTGTTGCCAGAAATTAGGTCTGAAACTGTATTAAATTACATTAGCAAAAAGGAAATTTGAAAGCTTAATTAATTCAAAATAACTTAAAAATTCGAATTTTTCGAGCACATAAACTTTATTTGTTTAGATTTCTACGAAAAATTTGCACTACTTTTAATTTCCAAATTTAGATATAAGTAATATATTATTGATTGCACAAATTATATTTACTTACTGGGTGAACCAATATAAATGGAACCACTTGAATAAATATTGAAAATATTCATTTGGATTATTTTTTCTTCGACAACCAAAATGGCGACCTCAGTAGAAGTAAAAACACCTTTTTTCAACATTCTAATCGGCATGGTCTTGGTAGTGGTCGGATTGTCTACAAACAAATGGGGTAAATGTGGAAATATTATCGTTGATAAATGCGACTGGAATGATAAAAACTCGTTGTTTATTATATCGAAAGTATTGTTTCTTGTTGGAATATCTCTGACCTTTATTACCTTTATGCTGGAAATGATCAGTTGCATCAGTGAACGGCAACGATTCAAATCCTGGCTACTCCAATCGAGAATCGTTTTATCTCTATTTAGTTTTCTTTTTCTGTGCGGAGGAGCATTTGCGTATTCTCGATATCACACTGCTGTTTCTTCGTGGGTTCTGATGATCCTTGGATTTAGTTTCTCCATACATCTCACTATTAATTTCTTAATTAAAATCATAAAATATTCTTCTCAATATGAAAATATAAAATAATCTGAAAATGGTATAAGATTATATTAACTAATTTGGTTTATGATGGTAATTTATTAATAAATTCTATTTGAAATTTTTAGAGTTTAAATTTAAAAACTATTTTAAAATATTATTGTAATATATATCGAGAAAAAGTGATTTGCGTTCTGAATTCATTTTTTGTTTTAATTATTTAAAGAAAATGAATAATAAATGAAAGATAAAGCAATCGAAAACAAAACAAAAATGAAAAATGTAAGATTTAAATAAAGTTAATCTAATTATAAATTAAAAAATATGATTGCATTCTTGCATCTATGTGCCATGCGGTTTCTGTTGAGGATACCCTGATTAAAAAAAGTAAATAATTGTTAAAATGCGTAAAATGAGTCAGAAAATGAAATTTTTAGTATAATTTTCAAAGAAATATTTTAATAAATGTTTTCAATAAAGTTTCCAATATAGTTTGTGTCTCGTAAGATATTGTCACAATGTATTTTAACACTGAAATCCTTTATATTATGCAATTTTAGTTAGTTAATTAATGCTAGTTAAAGTGTTTAAAGTAAATTATAGTAACTAGAGTAAATTAAAGCAAATTAAAGTAAAGCTAGAATTGACAAAATACAAAACACAATAAAATGTTTTAATTTCGGAAAACTTTTGGCTCATTTGAAAAGCATAAATAAATAAATTTTTAAAGACTTGAATTAAAACTTTCAAATTCATTTTTTTAAAAAAAAGTTATGCTTTCATTAAATAAACAATCAAAGGTAAAAAAGTAAATTTTAATATATGTTTAACTTTTGCTTCTTTCAATAAAATCACAAAACTGCTAATATTTTAATTTAACAATTAACCAATTTTATGATTATGTAATTTATTTTATTTTTAATCAACATATTTACGGTTTTACATTTAAAATTAAATTAATTATTTTTTGGGGTCACGTCTTACGCCCTAAACATTAAATATGTAAACAACGCCTAATTTTAATTTCTCTTCAAACGATTCCCTGTGCTACTTACATTAACTTTAAATAACCCAATCACTTTTCATAAAACCAACAGTGTAGTGGCGGGTTTCTAGGTATTGAAAGTTTTGCGATTATATGGTTGTTACCAACACAACCCCATACAAATATTTTTCGCTTACCACTTGGCATCCGTATCTAAGCAACGTTGGAACTGTGTTTGAGTGGTTGGATCGTCCGCAAAAAGTGAGCCCTATTACTAATGCTGTAGTTGATCGAACGATCCATGGGTCCAACGAGCTGCTGATAGAAGGCCTGGGGTCGATTTTGATATTTAGGTCCCATTCTTCTCTTATCTCATCCAAATACTAGTCTATACTGTACTGTCGTTTGTCATCATATCCATCCTCCTAGTCCTTCTTGCCGCTGTTCGTATTATTGTTCTTCTACACCAAGCCCCACTGAGATAAATTCGGCTATAATTCAAGTTGATACATAAATCAACTTGGCGGAATTTATTTTTTGTGAAAAAATAAATGCATTTCAGCCATTTTTTAAATGGCTGCTAAGTAAGTTATTTTTTATATAGTTATATAACTTAAAGTTAAATTTTAAGAGTTGAATTATGATTTCATAAGGAAATATGATCATAATTCAAGCTCTTAAATATAACTTTGATCAACTATTTCATATATATTATTATAAATAATATTTAGGAAAATTAGTAACAATAACTATTCTCCAAAAATATGTATTTTTTTCGGATATTATTCAAAAAATGTGAGTTAAATTTTTTTGAAGTTATAAAAATTATTATTTGTATTAAATAATTTTATTTTTATACATATTTTGAAAAAAATAATCGATTATGTACACAAAATAATTTGGTTTATTATTATTTTTTAAAACTTATTAATATAATTTAAAAATTTATGCTTTTTTCGGATTTCAGGTTTTGTTTTTTTTCGACAGAAATATCTGAAATACTAAATTAATATTAATTTTATTGGTAAATCTTATGAAGATACATCCTCATTTACTCGAAATTTCCTAGCAAAAACCTCAAAATTTAAATTAAAATTTTTTCCACCATTTTTCTTTCTAAAATTATCTCAAAAATGTCTATAAAATTATTTATTATAGGGATTTTTTCAACTTCGGATGGCTACATGTTAAAAGTTTGCATGCATGTTTTATTATGGGTTGTGTTAATGCGTATTATTTTATTTCTCTCTCACTTTTTGTGTCTCTATAGTTTAGGGTTTGTCTCATTGACGATTTTACAAGCAACCTCAAGGTGAGTTTGTGTGTTTATATGCTATAAATTTATTGATTTTCTTTTTATATTATAGGTGATTTATCTCAACTTCGCTTGGTGTATGCCGGTACATCCTTTGTTACGTCAAATATCTTCACAGTACCTCTCTTATCCTTATTCTATTATAACTAGTATATTTACTATTATTATTGTTAGTATAGGTATTATTCTTATCAGTTGTTACTATTATTACCATTATTATCATTCTTATTACTATCGTTATCATTACTATTATTACTACCATTATCATTATTATTATTTTTATTATTACTGTTGCGATTATTGTTGTTATAATTACTATTATCCTTATTATACGTCTTACGCTTTCCCTATTTGATCTTCGAATGTAATTCAAAACGAAAGAAAACAACAAACAAAACAATCAAAACCACGATGATTATTTCCATTACACCTTTAATTATTTTTATTGTAGATTTCCACAAGTGATTTTTGGTGCTTCATCAACCAGCTTCGGTTCGACTCGCATTAATCGAAGCCGGGATTGCTCGGCCTTTCCCGCTTATGCTTCTTCGGATTGGTCTGACCATCGTTATTTGTCGCTACTCGTTCTCTATAGGCCAATTGTGTCGGGGCAAATACCAGGGGATACGAGTAGTGCTATAATGACCCACACCAGCCACACCACCCTAAAATCACCCCGAAAAACCCAATCTAGCCATGAAAACTTGGGTTTGAAATCTCGGTTTTTTAGGGTGGTTGGTTCGTCATGGTAAAACCAGCCACACCACCGAAAATTTCGGGGTATTTTAGGGTGTTATAGCTTGTTTAATCATTTTGAAATCCCTTAAAGTTTGATTCGTCTAAAAATTCTGGCTGGTTAGTTTAGCTGTTTCCGCCAAGATATTTAAATTCGGTGTGGCTGGTGTGGGTCATTATAGCACTAGTTACAATAATAATGAATCTTAAAATCTTAAACTAAATAATGAAATATGAAATCCTAAGAAAAATAAGAAAATAAAAAATCTTAGAACACTGTGAAAAATAAATAAACAATGAAATATGAAATCCTAAAAAAAACTAAGAAAACAATGAAAAATGAACTCCTAAGAAAGAAAAATAAGAAAATAAGCTAAACTGAAAAACATAAACAAATAACAATAAAAAATAAAAATTCTATTACAAAAAGCAAAATTAAAAAATGGAAAAGAGTCAAAAAATAGTGGTACTCAAAATTATTTTTGTTTACCTTGTAATCAATCATTTAAAAGAGCAACAGCTTTAAAATCACATTAAAAAAGTAAAAACATTTAAAAAGAATAAATCAATTAAATAATCAAAATTCAATAAAATGTGATAAATGTGAATAGAGATTTTTAAATAGTGGTTTTAAATCTCATTATAAAGCATGTAGAGGTATAAATTATCGTTTATTTAAAAGAGGAAAAGAAAAATATTTTAAAAAACAACAAGAATTAAGAGAGATTGAGGAACAACAATATGAACAACATCAAAGAGAAATTGAACAAAGAGGATTAGATGCAGTTCGTTTAATTGAACAAATTGGTTCTCCTCAATCAGCAAGAGTTGGAGTTAAAGAGAATGTATTTTTTCATAAAAATAGTATAATTGAATCTATGAGAAAAGGATTAAATAAATTTAAACATATTAAATTTTGAGTTGATTTACATGTGGTTTATGATCGTATTGAGAAACATGATAATCCTTTGAATATTACAGTTTCATCGAAATTTTTCTATTTACACAATAAACCTAATGAATATTTAATAAATAAAATATATATAAGTTTAGAACAAGAATTTGAAATTAGAACAAATTATATTGCGGGAGTGATATGATTTTAGTTGCTGTTGAAAAAATAGATTTTCATTTTTGGAAAGCAATTCCATTTTCTCAAAAATCATATATTCCAACTCCGAAAAATATAAAGAGTAAATATATTATTAATGTACAAAATAAGGATGATAAATGTTCTCAATGGGCAATTCTTTCAGCTTTACATCCACAAAAAGATCACTCATATTTGGTATCAAAATATGAACCATTTATAAATGAAATAATATGGCCAGATAATAATGATGATTTAATTAAAGATAAATTTTCAATTAATCAAGTAGAAAAATTTGAAAAATTAAATAATTTACGAATAAATATTTGGACACAAGAAGATCCAAACTCAAGAAAGATTTATCCAATATATATTTCTCCAATGGAAGATATTGAAAAAACTATTCATTTATTAATAATTAACAATCATTATGTTTGGATAAAAAATTTCCAAGGATTTACAAGAGAACAATTTTCTAGAAATTCAAGACATATTTATACGTGTGAAAGATGTTTTCGTCATACTTGCACATTAGAAATGAAATTAAAGCATGATCGACTTTGTAAAGAAAATAAACCAGCATTAATAAAAATGCCAACATCATATAATAATAAAACTTGTTTTAAAAAATATTAAAAAATATTAAAACCATTAGCAATTATTTATGGTGATTTTGAAGCTATAAATAAACCGGTTAAAACAATTGAACAAATTGAAGATATTTTAGAACAAGAAAATTATATAGATTATAATTATATATTTAATGAAACTGAAATTGATAAGAAGAAATGATTTTTGACATCTATTTCTTATACAATAAAACATGTATAACATGTTTTATTTAAAAACAAATTAACCAGATTTAATACAAGATCGTGAAATAATTTATAGAGGACCAAATGTTTTAGAGCATTTTGTAAAATCAGTTAATGATTTAGAGCATGAATTGTTTCTAATAATTAATAATAATAATGAATTAGATATGAGTCCAGAACAAGAAATTGAATGGAGAGAAACAAATACTTGTTGGTTATGTCAAGAATCCATCGAACAAAATGATAAAGTTCGTTATCATGATCATTTCATCAATAAAAACAATTATCGTGGTGCAGCGCATAAAGCTTGTAATATTAATTTTTCAAAACCAGAAAAAATATCAATAGTTTTTCATAATCTTAGTGGGTATGATATTCATATGTTTAAAAAAGCTTTATCATCAGTAGCTAAAAATAAATTTAATATAATTGGTAAAACTAATGAAACATATATTAGTATTGATTATGGTTGTTTTAGATTTATAAATTCATTAAGATTTTTTGGAATGAGTCTTGAACAAGTATCGAAATCTTTATCACCAGATGATTTTAAAATAACTAATAATTTTTCAACGGAATCAATATGTAAAGAAAAAGGAATTTATCCATATGAATATATTGATTCATTTGAAAGATTTAATGAAACATCATTACCACCAATCTCAAAATTTCATTCAATTTTAAATCAAAGTAATATTAAATTAGATGAATATGAACGTGACAAAAAATGTTTCGTCTATTTAATTGTAAGAATCTTGAGGAATATACTGATTTATATTTAAAATTAGACGTATACATCTTAGCTGATTGTTTTGAAAAATTTTGTTCAATATATTTATTAGAACCAGCAAACTATGTATTTTCACCAGCAATCGTGTGGGATGTATTATTATATCAAACTAAACAAGAATTAGAATTATTGACTGATTTAGACATATTTCTATTAATAAATAAAAATATACGTGGAGGAATTTCATCAAATATTGGATCAAGAAAAATCAAAACAAATAATATTAAACAATGTTATCAACGATGTGGAGATGATGTAATGTTTCAAATTAAAGATGAACAATATTATAAAAATATTATTGAAACAATAAATAATCCAACTGAAATAAAATATTTTGATGCAACAGCATTATATTCTTGTATAATGACACAATATCTTCCATATTCATCTTTTAAATGGCGTTGAATAACTCAAGATTTAATTCAAAAAATCTTAAAAACCCCAAATGATTCAAGTACTGAATATTTTCTTGAAGTTGATTTAGAGTACCCTAAGGAAATCCATGATAAAACTAAACATTTCCCATTTGCTCCAGTAAAAAGAATAGTAAAATATGAAGAATTATCTAAATTGTAGAAACAAAAAAATCCACAAAAAGATAATTCAGAAACATTAATTTGTGATCAATATGATAAAAAATTCTATCTTGTACATTATAGAATGTTACAGTTTTATATGAGGCACGGTATGAAGTTAAAAAATGTGCATAATATAATTTCATTTAAACAAAAACCATGGATGGAACCATATATTAATGGCAATATAAAAAATAGAGCTTTACCAAAAAAGAATAAACAAGGTTTCTTAGATACAATATATAAATTATTGAATAATGTAGTATCCGGAAAGACAATGAAGAATCAAGATAAGTATAGAAATATAAAATTATTCACAAAATATGATGTTGATATTTATTTGAAAACTATTTCAAGACCTACATTTAAAAGCGAGTAAGTTTTCTCATCTAATTTAACTGCAGTTGAAATTGCTAATTATGAGAAAACTTATAATAAACCTATTTATTTAGGATTAAGTGTTTTGAAATTATCTAAACTTCAAATGTATGAAGCATATTATGATATTTTATTACCTCATTTCAAAGAAAGAATTAGTTTGAATCAAATGGATACTGATTCATTCTTTTTAAAATTTGATTCATATGATGTAGATCTAGAAATAAAAAATATTACCAATTTAAATAAATGTTTTAATAATAAAGGTGAATTATTCTCATTCAAAGATGAACGGCCGAATAATATTATAAATGAAGCAATATTTATTCGAGCCAAACAATACTCATTGAATACCCAATTTCCTTGCAGTAATAATATAAAAAAATAAAGGCATTCAAAAAGCCATGACGAAATTAATGAACCATCAAATGTATGATGATTGTGTTATGAAAAAAACAATCTAAATTTGAAATAGTTCATGCAATTCGAAGTATATTGCATTACGTATATTTATTAGAGCAGAATAAGATCTCTTTAAATAATTATGATGATTAGAGATTTATTCTGGATGATGGAATAACAAGTCTTCCATTTGACCATTATTCCATTTTAAATAACTAAAAATAAATACAGGAAATTGAAGAAATAAAAGAGATTATCACAAATAATATAATTAAAATCCTTCTGCTTTTATTGTTATTGCATTTATATTCTATACTGTATTTTATTTCCGAGTATATATTCCTCCAAATCTAAAAATATTAAACAAAATGTAAATGATGCATTGGAATTTTCTGGGTACCAAGCATTATCAACTGTAATCAATCCTAATAATACTAATAATACTAATAATTCTAATAATAATACAATAAAGAAAATTACTAATCATTTTATAATTTATGGTTCAACAGAAAGTGGTAAAACATCATTTATTATATCGTATATAAAATTAAATGAATCAATAAATAAAAATAATGTTCATATATTTTGTAAAGATTTAGTTGAATGGTCTGGCAAACAAGGATATAAAAATATCCATGATGAATTAGATTTATATTTATTAAATAATATGAATAATTTCAAAAGGAGTGCAGGGATGAGAAGTTTAATTATATTAGATGATATGGGAAACCTAATAAATCAAAAAACAATTTCAGAAATATTTACAAAAGGTCGCCATCTATTTATTCAAATTATTTTTTTAGGTCATAAAGCAAAAGATGTTGATAATAAAATAAGAGAAAATGTAAAAATAATTTACACAACTACAATGAATAATCCCGGGGTTTTTTAAAGATCTAAATGATTCATATGATATAAAATTACCATTGAGTAAATATTCATCAATAGAATATGGAATTATTGAAATTAATTTAATTAAACAATTATTTATTGTTTATTATAAAGATTTAAAAATCATATTTAATTCAAATGATAATAATACGTATAATTTCTCCATCTTTTAATATAAAAAAATATTTAAATACAATTTGTTTTACAGAAAATGAAAAACAAGAAACTATATTATTTTTAGAAAAGAAAGTGGCGATACAATAAATATGGTGAATTCCATTTTATTTAAATATCGTAGTTGTGGAAGAACTTCGATTGTTAAATTTAACAATTGTAATTTTTTATTCAATTAATTCAGTTGAGTTGATGCTATTTGATTGAGAACGTGAAGATTTTTGATATTGTTGAAATTGTTGATGGAGTAGTTCGGAAAATTTCGTCAACTCTACAAATGGCGACTCCATAGCCATATTTGTGTGGGATAGTGAAGTTTCCAACATCTCTTCTGTTTGCTCATTTGCCAAAGGATTTAGTTGAATATCCTCTTCATCTATAACCGGTGATTTATTAACAAAGTTTAATTTGTTAAAGGCTGTTTCAAATTCATCCTCGAAATTAATTAATGATCCAGTTAATCCAAGAAGGTCATCTGAAGATTTTCCAACTCGATAATCGGTTTTAAAATCTTTGTTAGCTGTGTTTCCATCGGGAAATGAATTTTCAAGCTCAAAAGATTTATCAATATCCACTTCATCATATTTCCATGGAATTTCGGAATTAAATGTTAACTCATTTAATTTATCTGCTTCTTCCACTAATTTATCCAATTCATTTGTATACTCTAAATCTCTATAATTGTTTAGTTGTTCAGTCATAAATATTATAAACATTATAAAGAGCTAAAGGTCATTTATTTCAAATTAAATTACAAAAACTTAATTTTCAAATTAAAATTATAATTCTTAATTTTTCAAAAACTTTTGTTTTTCTGAGCTTATTTAACAACAACAAAAATTACAAGTATCAAAGAGTTTGTAGTTTTTTACATCTTTCAATTAAAAAAAACTCTATCCAAGAGAAGTCTGTTTTTTTTATTCATTTTTAAAATAAATGTTATTTTTATTTTTCTGGCATTAATTTTAATTATTGTTGTTACTTGGAGAAAAGACTCAAATTTTGAATCCATTCTCCAAGTTACAAAACTGCATGGGGGCTAAAGGAACAAACTATCCAAATTCTCAACATCCTCCCCCTTGACCACGTCAACACCAACAACTTTATCTTCGAGCGGGAATATCTTCGAGATGGATCTGCACTTTACCTTTCCATCTACTCGAATTTTTACAACTCTGACTCTACCATCTTGACCAGTAATAACCTCATATATCCGTGCAAGTGGCCATTTTCCATCATAAGTGTACTTTTCCAACAGCCATACTATATCTCCAACTGCTAATAAATTATTTATGTTTTATTTAAATTATTATTTAATTGATGTATTAAAATTAAAACCAAATATTTCAAAATTAAAAAGAATGGTTAGTGATTCAACAACTACAATAAGTATTCCAGCACTTGTTGAGGATGTCCAGGGAAATTTAAATCCATTTATAAAAACATAATAATATTAAAAATGGATTGTGAATTATGTAATATTAATATTGATCACAAGGCTAATTATCAAAGACATTTAAGAGAATATCATAGAATTATTAATTTGAATCATTTTATTAATATTGGTGGGTTTCTGGGTTTTGATATTTTGAAACTATATGGTTGTTACCCAGACAACCCCATACAAATATTCTTTCGCTTACCACTCGGCACCCGTTGCTGAGCAACGTTGGAACTGTGTTCGAGTGGGTAGATCGTCCGCAAAAAGTGAGCGCTATTGCTAATGCTATAATTGACCGAACGATCCATGGGTCCAACGAGCTGCCGATAGAAGGCCTGTGCTCGATTTCGATTCTTAGGTCCCATTATTCTCCAATCTCTTTCAAATGTTAACCTATACTCTCATATCATCTATCTTTATGTCCATTCGCTTGGTCCTTCTTATTATTGTCCTTGTTGATGATTTTTTATGGTCTGTAAACCCTTGGTTATGTTAAGTAAACACAGTACATCTCTTACCCTTATCCCTATTATAACTACAATGTTCCCTATTATTATTACTAGCATCATCATTGTTACTATTATATATATATATATATAAATATATATATTACCTTTCTTAATTGTCACTACTATTACCTTACCTTTATTATTAGTTTTATTACTATAACTACCATTATATTTATTGTTATTACCACTATGATTATTACTACTATTATTATTATCATAATTATTATCATCATTACAACTAATACCATGATTATTATTATTATTATCATTATTATTATTGTTATTATTATTATTATTATTATTATTGTTATTATTATAATTACCGTTACCCTTATCATTATCATTATTATCATTAAGATTTTGTAAGGATCCGTCCTTATTCTTCAGCGCTAAAATTTTTTATTGGTATACAACATTAGCCGTAATCCATCTGTATTTTTCGGTTTTTGATAAAGTATTTTTGTAAATTCGAAAATTTTAGCAGCGTTCCGCCCTTATTTTACGGTTCATCCCTATTCTACCGTTTTCGACAAAGTATTTTCATTGACTCGGAAAATTTGAGCAGCGTTACTATTATGGAAGGAACATATCAAAATGGGAAACAAGATAATTGCGTATATTCTTTACCATATGGAAATGTTCCTCATGGATATAGAATTATACAAAAGTATCTTTACCCATTTATCTACCAATAATTAAAACTAAAACTATTTCATTTGTAAATTTTAGAATAGTTGATCAAAATAATAATACTCTTAATTTTAATAAAGAAACAATTTCATTTTGTTTACATTTACGTCAGGTATAAAACGGTTGATAATAATGATTTTAATCAAAAAGATTTTATAAATAAATGGGGAAATAAATCAACAACTAATTTTTATTTATGTGATATTCTAAAATATTATAATTTGAATAATAAAGATGGATGTAAAGTAATACAGCGTGATGAAATAAAAAATTATACTGATAAACCAAATTTAATATTTTATCTACAAACCACTAATGAAAAAGGAAGTCATTGGATTTTAGCTTCTAAGAAACATTTACTATTATTTTACATGTTCCATTTTTACGTTACTATTTTTGTTAAGTATTTGAATTAGTTCGGAAAATTTGAGCAGCGTCCCGCCCATATTTTCCGCCTCAACTCAAATTAATTTATTTAATTCTTATTTAAAAACATTATTTTTCATGATTTTGGTCGTTCGGATTAATCTTTTTCCGATGGCTATTCATTTTAACTGTTGCAACGATTTCGCAATTTTCCCCACTACCCGTTCCCTCTCTTTGTCCTTAAGATCTATGTATGTTCATATTATATTTAATGAGTGCCCACTGGACTACTCGGTGTTAGAGATTTTGAGCCGATTGTTGTTGAAATTCATGTCAATTTTTTAGGAAACGGATGATGAAGGAGCAGCCAATGGACTACTCATTTACCTTTCAATTTCCCCTATGTACGGATAATATTGACGTTCCAGCTCCTGCGTTCCGCACGCCGGAGCCTTCACGGGCACGAACTATTGGCGATTTTACACGCACTTACACAGTTCGATAGTGTGTTTTATTTTTCTATCTTGCGTTATGTTTTGGCTGTGGGCCACCAAAAATAAAATAATAGAAAAAATAAATTACCACATGAATTAGGCAAAAGTCTCGACGCATGAACTGTATATTTGGCATTCATATAAACAAATTTTAAATCGGGCATCGATGTACATAAACCAAAATAACATAACTGTAGATTAACAATCTGAAAATATTGCTGCAAAACATAACTGTAGATTAATAACCTGAAAATATTGCTACAAAACATAACTGTAGATCATTAACCTGAAAATATTGATAACTGTAGATTAATGATCTGAAAATATCTGAAAAAAATCACACAACAAAGTAAGATTTATAAAAAATGTGCATCTTAAATTTGGTTGAAATTAATACTACAAAGTAGTAGTTGAAAATTTGGGAAAACACATCAGTATTTATACCTATAATTTGGCCTTAACCTTGCGTGTTAGTTTTATTGCGATTAAACAAAATTCGACTTTGAAATTATTTGTGTTATCTAAATTAAATTTTTATTTATTTCTTAATTTAAATTAGTAATTTATTTTTAACATTTTTAAATAAATTTATTCAGCTAAAAACATTTTATTTTTATTTATTTAATTCATTAATTTTTACTTTTATATAAATGGTCATTTTACGGTCAGATTTTCTTGTTATTATGTTATATTTTATGTAAATTTCGTGCGGTTCTTGATGCATTTTGTATTTATTTTATTTTACTTTTATGTTTTTGATTTTATATTTATTTATATTCTCTAAGATTTTAAAATGTTTAGTTGATGTTGTATATTGTATTTTAAGTTATCTTGGTGCTGGGTTTTCGTGCTGTATTACTGATGCATTTAAACAATTCTCAAGGCTATTTGTGTGCTGGCCCAACAATATTAATAATAATATTAATAATAATAATAATAATAATAATAATAATCATAGAAAATGTAATAAATGTAGATTAATTAAAGAAATAAAATATTTTTATAAAGCTAAATATACTTGTAAAGAAAGTTTATTATTAAAAATCAAATGCACTGATTGTAATAAAAATATATCTATATCAAATTTCAAAAGACATCAATCAATTGATCATCAAATAAATGATTCTTAGGATTCTTAATGGCCATAATTAGCCCTTTTTGATCATTTAAGAATCCTTGCTCATTTTACTCCAAAATCCATTGTTTCATCGGTTTATGATGGATTCTTATGATTCTTATGATTCGGCTATATTAACTAAAACCATTTATTAAACAAAGAATTTTTTCAAAAGTGTATTTTTAGGATTCTGATGATAATAATAATAAAACATAAATACATAATTGTCCACAAATTTGTTGGGATGGATTTTGAACTTGTTGAATATTATATCCATATTTATGTTCTGATGAGAAATCTTTAGTCATTTCTCTTATTGGTATAATTCCATATGAATCAAAATACACCCAATGTTTCTTAGAAGCTAAAATCCAATGACTTCCTTTTTCATTAGTGGTTTGTAAATAAAATATTAAATTTGGTTTATCAGTATAATTTTTTATTTCATCACGCTGTATTACTTTACATCCATCTTTATTATTCAAATTATAATATTTTAGAATATCACATAAATAAAAATTAGTTGTTGATTTATTTCCCCATTTATTTATAAAATCTTTTTGATTAAAATCATTATTATCAACCGTTTTATACCTGACGTAAATGTAAACAAAATGAAATTGTTTCTTTATTAAAATTAAGATTATTATTATTTTGATCAACTATTCTAAAATTTACAAATGAAATAGTTTTAGTTTTAATTATTGGTAGATAAATGGGTAAAGATACTTTTGTATAATTCTATATCCATGAGGAACATTTCCATATGGTAAAGAATATACGCAATTATCTTGTTTCCCATTTTGATATGTTCCTTCAATTAAATCACATAATAGATTTATAAGTTTAATATTTGAAATATTTATATTATTTTCACTAGAACAACTTATGGAATATTCTCGATTTGTAAATCCTAGAAAATCATTTAATTTAGTTATGAATAAAAAAGAATATCTCTGTTGAATTTTCATAAAAACTTTAGCTGTAGGTAAATCAACTTTGAATTTAATTGGGCTTTCCTGTTTATCTTGGATTTTAAGATGTTTTTTAATTATTTTAATCATTTTTTTTAAATAAACTATCAAGATCATATGCACCAGGAGGAATTATCATTAAAACAATAAATATATCAGGTCCTCTAACTCCAAATTCATTATTTTCTTGAGTTATATTAAAAATAATATTGTAGACGGAAAACCATACTAATCTCATTTCATAATTATATTCTAAATTTAATTCAAGAGGTATTGGAAATGAAGTTGTAAAAATCAGAGATGGTGGAATTAGATCTTAAAAACGTTGAATATTTCGTTGATAAAATATTCGATAATTTTTCGAATTGTTGTTCCATTTATTACAAAACATTAATCATTTTCCCCCTTTTCAATTGGATTTGTACTTGTTTTTCAACTAAAATAACATAATAGCATTTCCCTTTAAAATTATTATGTTTTTCCATATCTATTGTAATATTAACACCATTGATTGTTAATTTTTCATCTTGATCAAAAACATCAAAACAAAATATTGGATAATAATTCTTATAATCATACATTGATAATTCTGGATCAACTCCAAATGATTTACATGCATTAATGTAGGCTGAATAAAGATATCTTTGACAATTATTACTAAAACTAAATATCATTGGATCTAAAGGATAAAATGTATTTAATTAAACACGTAATGACTTAAGTTCTTTTCTATCCACTAAAGTTTGAATAAATTTTGAATTATTCTTTTCCATATCAATTTTTTCCTCTTTAAATCCAATAAAAATATATCTAGGACGCGAATTTAAAACTGTTGGTTTCCAACTAAATTTTGTTTTTAATGGAATTTCAATACTTGTTGATATTCTTTGTAAATAATTAACATTTATTAGTTTTTCTTCATTCATTCTATCCATTATAATTGTTTCTAATTTTTGATTACAAGTAATTGATGGAATTTAAAGCGAAAGTGATTCAAACTCAATTTTAACCCTTAAATGCATCGTGTTGCCATTTGGCAACATACCAATATTGAAGCTCATACATTGCACAGAAATAAAATATTGATGCAATACATGTTACAGTGGACAGGCTACATAGTTCTGCGCATGCGCATGATGTGACCAGCGTGAATATAGCAGCTATAGGTTATAGGTTTATTACAAAGCGTCAAATTAAAAAAAACGAAAAAAATTAAGTCATGCATTTAAGGGTTAATTTTTGATTGATCCTTAAATCGAGTTCCCAAAATACATGATTTGAAATCATAATTTTTGTTAATGAAAGTTCAAAAGGAACCACGTATAATATCCGTTTATAATTATGTAAAAATCCACTTTCAATTCTTTCAACTTCGGAAGGACCGATTTTTATAGCTATATCATTAAATAAATTAAAAAATCAATTATGTTCTATTGCAAATAAATCAGCTTCAATAGCAGTAGCAGTCCCTTGAGCAGCAACAGCAAGTTGATATCCAGTAATTTTTACTTTATAAAATATTTCTGCATTAAATATATCTAGAGGATTTAATGATTGATTTATATTAAAATATATTTTTCCTGTATTATTAACAGCTTGTACACTTGCAGTTGATGGAAAAACTTCAATCATATCTTTTTTACGAATATCATGATTAAAAGTAATATGTTTATCAAAATTAAATGACATCATTTATTTATTATGGTATTTTTTTAATAATTTTATTATATTTATCTTTTGTTATTAATTTCAAATCTAAAAGTTTATTCAAAATACTATTAACTTGATTTCATGTATTATTATGCCCTGCTTTTTTAGCAGCTAATAATTTTATTGATGATTCAAATAATGTAATTGGATTTATTCCTTTTCCTGATGCAGTAATAGATTCAGATATTCCAGAATCTATTAATACATCAGATGTTGAAGCTCTTCTTTCTTTTTTATTAGACCCTAAAAGCATAATTTTCGATTCTTGGAAATAAGCAAGTTGAGGACTTAAAGCACTAGACATTAATTCCACAAGGGTTTTTACAGTAAAAATATCAACAATTGAATTTTCTTTTATAAATATTTCCTTATTAAACCCAAAAGCATTACCTTTAATACATATTTTAAGATCTTGAGTTAATTAATATTTCTTACAGGTTATTGAATTGAAAATATAAAACTTGTTATCTTGATATTTCAGATAGAATTGGTTGGCTTTTTCTAATACTATATGCATTTTTATTTAAATTCAATATGAAACTCTAGATTTTTTTATTATAACTTAATGGTTTCATTAATTCTTTTTGTTCAGCCAAGAAATTAAATAGTTTTTTTCATTAATAATATTTTCATTTCATTTTTCATTTGCTTTTTCTATTTTTTTAAAATATTTAGTTGAAATTATTACAGATGCATCAAAAGGATCGGAAACAATAACTTTGGAGTATTGATCCATTTTAATTATATTATTTTTAAATGTATTTCTTTTGTTTTTGAATTTAAACCAATTTAATTACTACTCCAATGTTTTTTAAAATTATTAAAATCTGTTCTATCTATAATATTTGTAAGTTGATCATTATAAATATTATCTTGATCTTTTTTATTTAATTCAAAGAAAATAAAAAAAATTGAATTAATACGAATTAGGATAAATAAATACAACAACAATTTGTATGTCTTCCTCTTGTAAAGAGTATGATTCTATTATTTCTTGATTTTTATCATTAACACAATCATCAAAAACAATTAAATTCTTTTTGGATTTATTTAGATCTTCACATGAAATTATATCTGAAAATTTATTACTCATTATTATATTTACTTCATTTTCATTTTTATTATTTTCTGGGGAAATGATTCATATAAATCACTTATTATTATATCTTCTGGAATTGTATCTTGATTTTTAAATATTTGGAGGATGGTTTTTTAGATAAATGATTTTTAAATCCATGATATAATAATTGAAATTCAGGTTGATGAATTGTTTTACTAAATATAATCAAATTATTATAATCTAAATAACTTTGGTATAATAACATTTTTAATAATAAAACACTTTTTCCACATCCAGATGAACCAATAATTAACATACGAAATGATTTTGGTAAGATTTTATTATGATTAAATTTAGTTAAATTATCACTCCAAATTGGTAAGATTTCATCAAATTTATACATTTTTATCTTTAATATATATTGGATTTAAAAATATTCCAGCACCTACTTTTTCTATTTTTAAATTTTGTTTAACTATAATTTTCAAATGATTTCTTAGTTCATTATTATTATTTTCTAAATCGTGTAAATATTTTGTAAGTGCTTCAGAATGAAATTTATCTAATCCGAAACCAATAGTTTTAGATTTAATAAATTCAGTTTCTGCTTTTTCTTTTTCTTGATCTATTTTTTGTGATTCTTTTGCATTTTTCACAACTGTTAAAATTCTACCAGCCGCACCAGCAGCTGCAGTTATTCCACCGAAAATTAATGGTAATAATACAGCTAAAGGAAGAATTACACCTTGTTTAGTTTCGATTTCTTTTATTTGTTTGATTTTATCTTTTGTAATAAATGCTTTTTTATCTTTATATTTAATTGATTTTGGTTTATTTGAATAAATAATAGATTTTAATTTGATTTGGAAATTTTAATCATCATGTTCATCATATTTAATATTACTCATTTTTTATGTTTTAAAAATAGTTATTGAATTTGATTTTGAAAAGAAAAAGAAATTTAATCATGAAAAAATAGGAAATGGAATTTTTCTTTATCCAAAAGGCTGGAAAGTATATTATAATAGCGATTATTATTATAGTGATGAATATGGAGGAGGTGGAGAATTAATTGATGCTTTATTAAATGATAATAATAGTGATGTTAGGAATTTATTTCTAGAAGCTATTAATACAAAACGAGAAATTTAAAAACTGGTTTTTTATAATTCTCTTTGGTACATTCTTCCTAGCATTTCTTCTCTTTTTAAATCATATATCTTATATATAATAGGTTTATATTATAAACTTTCTTTATTATAAATATATTTTTACTCCATGAATGTGTTATTCATTTTTCAAATTTATTTTTCCATTTGAATATTCTTAGTCGATCTTCATTATTAAATTTTTGTTTTTCATCATCTATAAATTCATCAATATTTTCTTGGATTATTAAATCAGGATTATTACTTGCTTCCATTGGACTTGTTTTTATTCCTTGATGAATTTTATTATTATAAAAAGAAATTAAATTTTGTAAAATATCAATCCAAATACGATTTCCTTTTTCTGTAAATTTTTTATGCATTAATGATTTAAGTGTTCTATTGAATCGTTCTATAATAGGATTATGTGATCAAACTTGTGTTCTTTCATCTGGTTGATTGAATGTTGAATAAATTTTTATATCATTTTCATCTAAAAACTCTTGGAATAATTTATTATAGAATTCTTTGCCTAATTTATTAGGAATTCTATTTGGATTAGATTCAAATAATGATTCAAAAGCTTCTTTAATTGTTTCGGCTTTTTTATTTTTTATTGGAATACCCCAAGCATATCTAGTATATAAATCAATAATAGTTAAAATATATTTAAAATCATTATTATTTTTAGAATTAACTGTTTCAATTAAATCTGCTGACAAAATATCATCCTTATTAAAAACTTTTTTTTAAATATATTTTATTATTTCTATATTTTTTATGTAATTCATTCGCTAAAACAATATTTTCTTGTTCATCCCCAACATCATTACCATTACCACCCCCTAAAACTATTTTAGCTTTCATTGCTCCTTTTGCAATAGATCTTGAAAATCTTTCGCTGAATGTTGGGTTTTGAATTTCATTTAAATCTTGAATTAAATCAATATCGGCATTTTGACGATGTCTAATATTCGGATTACGATATGCAATATCATGTTTTAAAGCAGATGAATCAACACGATTTATTGGTTCTTCTCCGGGTTTTGGATTATCATTTAAATCAAGTCGAATATCTAAATTTGTTCCAGAACCCAAATATAGATATTTTGATAAATGATGTTCACCGGGATATTTCGACCATGAGAAATCAGGTAATTTACAACTTAATTGTTGTAAATCTTCTCCTTGTTTATTTAAATTTTTAAAATTATTTAAAGGGTTATTTGTTTTAACATGTTTATAATATCTTCTAACAATATAATTATTACATACTTAACAATATTTTTTATTTGATTTCATTTTTGATTAATTTTATCACAATTTTTAAATGAATCATTTTTTGATTAATTTTTATACCAATAAACCAATAATATGCTTTTTTACCCCGTTTTTCATTTTTGTTTATTTTCTTATTTTTCTTTCTTAGGAGTTCATTTTTCATTGTTTATTTATTTTTCACAGTGTTTTAAGATTTCTTATTTTTCTTAGGATTTCATATTTCATTATTTACTTTAAGATTTTAAGATTCATTATTATTGTAACTAGTGCTATAATGATCCACACCAGCCACACCGAATTTAAATATCTTGGCGGAAATAGCTAAACTAACCGGGAAGAAGATGAAATTCTACGAACCAGCCATGATTTTTAGACGAATCAAACTTTAAGGGATTTCGAAATGATTAAACGAGCTATAACACTCTAAAATACCCCGAATTTTGCGGTGGTGTCGCTGGTTTTACCATGACGAACCAACCACCCTAAAAACCGAGATTTCAAACCCAAGTTTTCATGGCTAGATTGGGTTTTTCGGGGTGATTTTAGGGTGGTGTGGCTGGTATGGGTCATTATAGCACTACTGATACGTTACAGCATTTCCGTTCTGGTTGGCAGACAGCGCAATCTCCAAGGCTCGGATTTGCGTTTTCTGAGCATGGTTTATCTGGTTTGCTTCTCTCAGAGCGGCCCGAGTGGCATCTAGCTTCTAGTAATTTTTCTTCACTCGCTTTGGCTCAAACCATATAGACTTGAATCTTTGAATTTCTTTGGTAGATTGCATTAATCGTCGATTGAGGCGACTTTTGGTTCTATCAATGCTTTCCTGACTGTCTCGGTAGTGATTCGTCACTAAATCAATAAAAAATTTAACTAGGTTTTCGACATATGTAAGTTATTCCATATAATCGTGACGCTTTAAAATAATCCGATGTTACCATGATAACTATTGTCAGTACAAGATAACGTTGATGATTAGTATACGTTAAATGCGATTATTAGTGAATTTCATTTAGATTTATTAAATTGACTGAAATATTGATTCAACCATTTCAAATTTTTGACATATCCTTTGCTTGAGTTTAAAAAGTTGTTTTCATTCTTATTAATTTTGAAAGTAATATAGGAATGACAAATAACTACTTTTAGTGACTATTTAAAATGATAAAAAAAATAAATTCAGCCAAAAGCTTTAATTGCAAAATACGGTACGATGCCATCCATTTGTAGAATTATCGTTTTTTGAAAGGTTTCCTCAATTGAGCACTCGCATGATTGCCATCTCTTTCTTGTTGTTGCCATTCTAGACATTCCTACATGTTCGGGTAAATTAGTTCGTCGGGAATCGCCACCCAAATCCTGGCCATTTGAGTTTCCAAACCGGAGCATTGAGTTCGTATGATAGATTATATTCTGGAGCATAGTCTGAGCAAGAGAATATGCCTGCGGCGATTTCGAAGTTTATTCGGCACAACTCTATTTGGGTCATCCGGCGTCGGTGTTGCAATTGTTTATTCTCTTCCTCTAGACGAAGTAAGTAAGATTCGACTCGTTGACGGGCCTTTCTTGTGGGATTTTGGCCAGGTTCTCTCTTGATTACAATACTGTGGATGTTTATATATTCCAGCGATCACGGTGCGACTGACCGCGTAGTGACCGTGTACCCGTGGTCCCATAGAATATGACGGCATTGGGCTGCTGTATTTGAATTAAATTCCATAATTCTTCTCCCTTGTTCTGATGATGCTGCTCGATCTCGATTCCTAGTGATTTTTGGTAGATTTGATAATAATTATTATGTTGTACTTTATAATAATCGTAAAAAGTGATATGATGTAACCACGATTTCTTACTTTCGTGTGTGGAAGGCTGTAACAATAATTCTAGCATCATGGAAAATGTATTCGATACATTGACGAACTTCTGATCCTACTTCTATATTATTTCTATCGTTGTTTGTGTCAACAAAATATTTCTATCTAGGTTAATAACGGATTTGCTTTCGTTATGGACTTCAACAACAAACATTTCTATCATTATCGATATTAAATTTTGTGATCGTCAACGTAATTTTGTTTCAATATCATTTCCACCACTAATAGTGCAATTTTTCTTACTTTATGGATTTATTGCTTCTCAGAAACAAATGTTTCTATCGTGATTAATATCAGATTCACCTTTGTTAGGGATTTTATATTCTTAGTCATGCACAGGAATAACTTTTCTGTAGGTATCAATGTTAAATATATTATTATTATCGGTTTCATTTAAATTTTATTTTCATGGTCTCCTCGTTTTTAAGTATCTTTATTTACATATCAGTTTGGTTCGTCCTTGCAGCATTAATTTTAATTTTCCCTTTAATTGAATTTATTATCAAAATTGCAACTTTAGTTTATTAATTAAATGGACTTAGATATCAGTATCCTTTCCAATTGCCTCTTACGTTTAAAATGGTATAGCTAAATTCGCGCCTCTCCCAAAAGTATAAACTTTTCTAATTTTAATTTGGAACTTATCAGGTCACTATATCTTAGCCGTAAACTTAAATCAATTCTTTGTGTCAAGCATGATTTTAGTTTCACTAAATTTTTAACATTCGTTTTTAATTATAAGAGAATTTCGCTGCAACAATTTAAGTTATTCCCCACTTCCAATACCTTTATTTGACCTTAGAGTATTGATTGTGTTCATATTATAGTTAAGAGTGCCCACTGGTCAGGGTTGCCATATTTCAAAAACATCATGCCAGGAGTAACGAAAAATTTTAAATTCAAAATGTTAAATGATGCCAATTGCTGGGAAAACCTAATTTAGAAAACGGTACCAGAAATCGAGGACTTTTGCTATACATATCGGGAGTCTGGAAACATACTTTTTAACTAGAGACAGTAGTTGTCAGGCACCGTCAATCAATACCATACAAGCTGTGCCAGAATAACATATTGAGGGGCCCTAAGCATTTACCAATTATGATGCCCGAACAGCCAACCAAATTCAGGTAAGTGCAAGTTGTGCACAATTAATATTTAGTACAATATTATATACACATGCTATAATTTAAACATCATACATCATGTAGTTCGTCGTGGTGCCCCTTTCCATGTGTTGCCCTAAGCACGTGATTAGTGTGCTTATTGGTTAATCCGGTACTGAATACAAAGATAATTGCGATATTTTTTCATGATCTCTCGATTTTTCCTTTGTAGTTGAAATTAATAGGTAAAATATTTAAATGATCCTGTGCTTAAATAATTGATTATTTGGCACTTTTATGAAACGAATCTTGATGGATTCGTTTTAAAATGAGTTGAGTGCAACTGGTGATCACGTCGAAAATAAATATATAAACGCAGTTTCCAAAACAACGAATTCATTAATGGAATGTCTACCAAAATCATGTCAAGATATGCTTACATTAAACATTCTACTATATGATGGACAAGGATCAAAAGAAGCAGAAAAATGGCGGTTGACAAATGGGCATCGATTCACAAGCACAGTCGATGTATTATTAGTAGCAGAAGCTAAGACATTGTGGGGAAACAAAAACGTCAGAGAATCAGAAACAACAGATACCAACGTCAAAACGTGGTTTTAGAATGCGTTCATAATTACAAAATAAATGACTCACTAAATCAGAGAATTGGCAGATTTGGAGCAAGAAGGTGATGAATGATTTGCAGAACTCGAGATTCAAATAAGAAAGTATTTAACTGAAATTATTAATTCAGGAAGAAAAGAAAAGCACGCAAACAAAGCACGTGATGCAATATTGAGACAAATATTACTAAAAAACCAGAAACAAAAATTGAAAAGAAACGAGGACACTGAAAAAGAACATTAAGAATAATAAAAATGGAAGCAATAAAACAGAAAATATTAAACCTATCGGTCAAAGAACATATTATAACATGGCTGAAAAAGGGCAGATAAGAGCGCAAAAGAATACTCAACATGTTAGATGTACATAGGTACAAAGAAAACTAACAGAAGACCCTATAAATTACCATGAATCAAGAAAAGACGAATATCCAATACGAAAATCAGTACAACACGCACAAAACCACTGAAGACGACGAGAACAATTTCAAAGAAAACTTTTCTTTAGAAACAAAAAAAAGTTTAAATGGCTCAGAAAGAAAGCTGCCAACAGTTTCCATGTAGGACATAGTTACAAGTCTGTATAATGAAAGTAGAGGACTTCCACAATCAACAGTTCCAAAATTAAGAGTAGGTGATTTTAAATTTATATGCATATTTTGTTTTTAATACATTTTGATGCTTTTATCAGATCTGGAGGTCATTGATACAGTTCAATTTTTAGTATTGAAATATCTAGATATCTAGATTTCTTTATAGTTAATGTAAAACTTCCTGTGTTACATAGTTATAATGTTAGGAATAAGAGAAATACTTGTATTAGTTTGTAACGAAGACAAGTGCAAGACTTATATATGTAGCTCGCTGAACTCAGAGTACGTTCAGGCCAAAACAGTTTTTGCAATGATACTTACTTTTGGCGGGCGTCCAACCCTTTAACGGGCAGGCAAAGAGAATTTGTGTATGTTTGGGTTACCAAGGCTCGATGGAGGCGCAACGCGTTAAGGTCTCCACACATGAATAAACCACCAATATGAAAACAAGCACCAAACCCCACAAATCTTTGTTGAGGAATAATAAAAAATATAAATATATTTTTTCGAAACAAATTTTTTTAGAAAAATTTCATAATTTTGATTTAATATTTTATTTAATTTTATTACTTTTAAAAAATTTAACTCCATTTCATGATACTTTCCAATGATTTATATTGGGTTTTTTAGTGTCAAAAAGGAAAGTTTATTTATTAGTTTTTCACCTGTTTAAAAACTCTAATATTATTGAAATCTCTATAATTTTGTCTGTGAAAATAGCAATGTCTGAAAGGCAATGGATCGGGAATCATTGGGCAGAAATTTATTCAAAGACTCTAATAACAATGGCTCTTTTAATATGGCCTTTTTAAAGCACGGATAATTAATTGACATGTTATCGCTTTCAAATCTTTTCCAAATATAATCGGAAGTGTCTCTTTCGGGTTCTTCCGGATCGACTTCGACATTCATGGAAGCAATGCTGAGTTCAAATGAATTTTTAATGAAATTTGTGATTTCAAGATTTTTTCGAATTAATCCGTCATTGTCGTAATCTAATATTTTGAATGACAACCATGATTTCTCTTCGACAGTTCCTCTTAGTAAAATATTCATAATGATTATAAACTCGAGAAGTCGGATACCCCTTTGCGAGGGATTTTTTTTCGCTGCTCGAGTAATTCCGTTCAAAGCTAAGCTGTCGGTAATTCCGAGAGTCGCTTGCAAAAATGTTTGAAAGTCAGTATTAGAAAGTAAATTATTTTTAGAATCACCTGAAAGAGTTATAAACAGTTTTGATAAGATCGAGATTTCCAATCCATTAAAATGAGTTTTTTTATTGAGAACTGCCATAGCTCTTGAAATTTTATATTTGGCCAAAGATTGCAGCTCAGGAGCATTTTGAGAATACTCCAAATTTGCTTTTGCATTACCTTCACTCAATGATTGAATAATATTCAGAATCTTTCTAAAAGAAGTAGAATTGCACCAGTCATCCATATTGGTAAGTTTTAGGAATTCGATTATTTTATCATATTATTGAATATCTTTCCAAAAATATAAGTTTCTAAAATCCTTTTAATCGCTTATTTATACTGGCAATTAATTAACAAGTGCTTGGCAAACCCGCCCAAAGCGATTCACCGCCCGTTGACATGTTATTTTAACTTATACAATCAAGTCATGTGGTATACAATATTTAGCATAAGAAATAATTTACTGGATTTATGTTACCAAATAAATTCTGCTCACAATCAAAGGTTTTCCTTCCCGAATCCAACTTGTCCGAGTGTAAATGCCGGTAAATTTCTCCTTTGAAACAAAGTTGTTGGGTAAACATAAATAAAAGCAAACTAAAGAGAATTCGAGAAACCATTATCAGGTCAACATGATTAATGAGGAAAAATAAGAGAGAGTTTATTAGAGAGAAGATTGGAGTAGGGTAATTAATTGTTAAAAGCTGTTAAACGGATGCCAACTGATTCAAAAATAATTAACCAAAAGGAATATTTCCACTATATAAGAATCAAAAATTTAAACGGTTGTCATTTTGGCTCAGGTAAGGATGAAGAACTTGAGAACATAATTTGAGTATAAATAAAATTTATTGGCAATAGAACAAAAAGGTTAAGAGGAATAAGTAAAGTAATTAGAATCAAAATAGATTCAGTTTTTCGAAGTTGATTATTGTATAAAACTGCACGGAGTCAAACAATCGCAGCGGGATTCATCGGGTGGTCATAACACATTATTTCCTGATGTAATAATTTGGGTGTGTAATTTGTGATAAATTACTGTAAATACAAATATACGTTGGATGTATTGTGTCTTACTTTATAGAGCACCTTTGGGTTAATTTTGCTTATTAAAAACCTAACAATATATTTGATATACAAATAAAATAGTTAGTCTTGATTAGTAAAATCTTATTCAACTACGGAAAATTCTACGGAGCCATAGACCAAATAATCAAATAGACATTCTGTAATAATTTCAATCCTAAAATGTTTGTAATTCCTTTTTAAAATTAGATTTTTTCCATTTCTTTATACTCGCCAACTTCTCTGGATCCGTTTTTAATCCATTTTGGTTTATTACATGACGCAAATGGCTTACTTGTTGATTTTAAAAAATTGCATTTAGAAGTAATAAACAAATAGATTGACCAATGAATTTGAAAGACTAGTACAGGTCTTCCATCGGTAGATAACTGGGCAAAGGGTATATCCGATTTTTAAAATCTAGTTGATAACTATATTTGCTTCCGTAACTTATTTTCTCCAAGATTCTGTGTCGATAAAATCTTTTCACTTTCAGGTTTCATAAAATTCTTATTCATAAAAACCGTTTTATATCAGCTATGTCCCAATTACTTTGCAAATCTCATTGGTCTCGAATCTCTGCGTTATTTTTCAAATGTTATCAGGTGGTTATTCCGTTAAAATTCAGTATCAATCGCTAACAATATATATTACACGTCTCATTCTGACAGTCGTGTAACCATATTGATATTACCAGCCACCAAAAACGTGAGCACATATAATAAAAATAGAAATTTACTCGTGAAAGCTTCTAGAATCTAGATGTACGAGAAAATGATCAATGCGTGGTAGCATTTCTATCATGTAGAGTGACAGCAGATATGGTTGTCCGGGACTCAAAAACTTTAAAGGGCTCCGAATTATAACAAATATTGCATGCTCAATTTATTTGAATAATGACACTAATGAGTCAGAAACTAGTATTGACTTATATAAAATACCCAAAATTAATAAAGCACGGTCCAAATAATGAAATGGTAAATAATATATTCTTTCGATCGAAAGAAAATATCCGGTACATTAGAAGCTTATCCATCGTAATTAAAAAAAATACCGGCATAAACGAATAATCACGTGGAAATCTTACATAAATTCCGAAAGTTCATGCCAAATTATTGTCATCCGTTATATTTTACATTATTATATTGATAATTATAATCAAATAAATTAAATTCATTCAATAAGTTACATAGAAATTAACAGTCATAATTTGAATTATTCTGAATACAAATCTGGATTTTTGAAAACTAGTAAAAATCAAAAAGTTTGAGAAGCACAAACAGTAGGAGAAATGACAGACAATAAAAACAATAAAGCTCAAACAACCCGCCATGAAATATCTGAAGAAATAAAAACTTTCTATCAAATAAATAAAATTCAGCGCCACATGAAACTTAAATCAGTTTTAAAAGCCGAAAAAACAATGTACGAAAAAGAATATATAGAAAAAGGTTTAGTTCCTTATAAAGAAAGAATTTAAAGTAATAAATATATTAGTAAAATATTTTCAGATTTATCAACAATATGTAGAATATTGAAATATATCTTAATAAATCTTGTAAATTCGGTTATTTTTTAAAGATTAAAATGATAACTAACTCATCCTTCGATTTATAAGGTAGACAAGTTCCAAAAATCAGCGTAAAAGTACAAATATATCAAAACAAAAGGAAAATTTGTATTTTTAAATATTTAGCTTTATTAATTCAGACTCAATTTATAACTCATACATAATTTAAACCACTTTTTCTTTCGGTTTGCTCAAATTCACACCCAACAGCAAGTTCTTCTATTTAAATGTTCACAGTGTATTCAATCAAAACATTCGCTAATAAAACTTTAAAATAAATATTTGATTATACAAAATAATATAACGTGTTAAATCCAAAATGTTAACACGTTGACGGACAATTGCGGCTATAGCCGTCAAAGCGAAGTTCACAATGTGGCATGACTGCTATAGCCGTCCAAAACGAAACGGTCGTTTTTAGACACTACGGCTATAGCAGCACAAATGTGCACCTACTGGCGTATACGTAGAAGCATAGTGTCGTGTTTTGAAAACATCTTTTTAGGTTGAAGTTCATATTTCACCTGTTATACGAGTTGCAGATTCAGTATGCACGTGGTTGTGAAGGGAGTAGTGCGATCGTGTTTTTGCTGTTATAGCCGCCATCGTCCTATCACTTAGTGTAGAGTCCGCTGGCGCCATGACGGTTATAGCCGCAACCTAATTAAAGGTACTAAATTAATCAAAATTAAGTTTATTTAAGCAGAAAGAGTAAAACTATACTTCTAACATTCTAAAAATCACAAAAACATATAGTGTCAATTTTCGAACTTCGCTTGTTCCTACTGTCCGTCAACGTGTTAAGATATCTTTTAAAATTCAATCACAAAATAACAAATATGAAGCCACTGCGGTCAAAATGAAAGGTTACCTTTATACATTTTTTCAAGGTTTGTCTGTGACCTCCGCAGTTTATAACTATATCATAAAATATTCATAATGCGATATATCATCCTTCGTTAACAAAAACAACTTATTTGGCTTTACTGTTCCATCTACGCCAGTCATTCGCGAGATTTTGATGTAGCATATGTATATTAATTGCAGTTTTAATATTATTATAAATGGACCTCCAATTTTTTCAACACACACACACACATATATATCAATGAATTTATTGAGTCGAATAAAAAAACTTGAGAAACATCACCAATATTGATCAAATCAATAAGCACTCAAACTACTAAATATTAACAATGATCCGTCAAACGTTATGTCAACATAATCCTAATCACAGTAAATGTCAATAATAATAACTAACAATAACTATATAATAAATAATAATGATAATGAAAATAATAAGTAATAATGTTAATAATAAAAAATTATAATGATTATAATAAATAATAATAATAATAATAATAATAATAATAATAATAATAATAATAATAATAATAATAATAATAATAATAATAATAATAATAATAATAACAATAACTGATAGTGAAACCCGTAATCCAAGATAATCGAAAGTGAAAGTAGGAAAATTCTATAATTTACTACACAGCAGATCAGAAACCACCGATCATCACAAAAACACACGCGAGAACACATGAAATCTTAGGGAGCAACATCGTTATTTCTATAATAGCAACAAATAAACAAGCTACAGAAAGAATTTCCCAATAATGAGACCAAGGAAGAACGCCAACAATTGATAAATGATTAGAGGTAATCCTAATTGGCCATTTAACTCGGGCTTGTGAATGATTTCTTCTTTTATAGATTTATCCGTTTCGATATTACTGCTTTCTGTTTGCGTCGATTCTAATTTGTAGGTTAAATCGAAAACCATGTTCTTTAATGTTAGCACTTGATCCTAAATTTTTAATTATTTATTTTTATGAATAACAACCAATTAATTTATTTGCCTTTAATTTTTTGTTTTCCTCATCTAATTTATCGACTTTGTGACTATCCTGAGAAATGGATGAGCCTACCATAGTGATATCACCGAGCTCCGAAATTCCATTTAAAGGACTATCCATCTAATAAGTCAATTTAACATTTTATGGTGTAATATCTTTTTAAAAATAATATTAACACTAAATAAAAATAATAGCAAAAATAATTAATGTTTGTTTTCCTATTGTTTTAAAATAAGGTACATATTTTAGATTAATGGTTATTAAAGGAATCAAATAAGGGAATTGTGGATAAAAACTGTCAATCACAATAGTAATAAAATCAACATTCGATATTATAACAGATATAAAAACACTAATTTCAATATTGTATACTATTACAAGTCCAACACTTTAAATCTCATATAAATTGTAATAAAAATATACATTTAATTGATCACTTCTATTTCTTAAAATTTCAATCCTTACTGTCAAAAATAAATTATTGGTGGATTTGAAATTACTTTATTTCTTTTAAGAAAATGTTTTTTGAATGGTAGATTCAGTCGGAAAATATGCATCACATTGGATTATTTTAAAATTAAAACAATGGCTGCCGATTTTCTCAATACTACATCGTTTTATTTTAAAAATTTCAGAAATTAAGTGAGTAGACTTAATGGACGAAGGATTCTTAATAATTAAATAATTAATTTTTAATGATAATTTTCTCAACAAAATATATTTGGGGAAATGTATCACTATCAAAGATCAAAATGAATTGATTATATTAATATAATATCCTTTAAAAACTATAATGTTCTATTATGTTTTGTTATGTTTTTCATTGATTTTACTAGTTTTATTGTTTCATTTCGAATTATATCAAGCCCTAATACTTATATATACATTGAGTTTTAGTTAGACTGTTCAAATTTTAAAATGTATTGCTTAAATTAAAATTTCGCATTTGACGGCTTTTGTTTGCTAGAGTTTATAAAATTTAATTTTAAATTTATTCAGTGTAAAATTCTTTCTTAAAAATCGCATTTCAGTTTTATCTATTAAAATTATTTTACTTAAAATTTTATCTAAAATTCTTTAGTTAAAAAATTCATTTCATTTTAAAAATTATTCTACTGAAAATTTTATCCTAAAAGATGTATTTAAATAAATTTTGCTTTAAAAATTTCACATTTGACAAAATTTTGATTGCTAGAATTTATTTTAATTTTAAATTTATTCTGTGTAAAATTTCTTTCATTTCAAATACAATTACTTGTACAATTTATTTCATTATATATTTATTTTACTAAAAATTTTATCTTAGAAGTTTTAAATTAATTTTGCATTAAAAAAAATTTGAATTTGACTAACTTTTTATTTTTAGTGTAAACTTTATAAAATTTATTCTTTTAATTTTAAATTTATTCAGCATAGACTGCTATCTAAAATAATGTACTTGAATTTTTAACATTTCAACAAGTATGTTATGTACTTTAAATTCATAATTTACTTAAAAAATTACATTTAAATTTAAAAGAAAAATATTTAGATATAAAATAAACTGATGAGTAGGTGGCTGCATTGAAAAAAATAGTAAAACTGAATAAAACTTATATACTCTATTTTATCAACAACTTCCACGACAAAACTGTGTTACATCTAAAATAAAATAATATATTCGCCGAACAACCAATAAATTCTCTATGAGTACAAAAAAGTTTATAAAGTCTATTTCTAACTGAAGATCCTTTTGAGTACACCACATATATTTATCATTAAGAAAACCAAATTTTGTGGCAGTTTAGAATTTTAATTGTTATAAAAATTTTAACGCAAATTTAAAATGTTGAGATTAAAGATTTATTGTGGTTTATTCTTTCAAGTGTTTTTTCCATAAACTAGACATTTATTACGAACATTTTCATAATATAAGTCATATAAATGAAAAAGTAAAACTATTTAACACTAAGCATGTTATAGTGGTAAAAATTAAACTAATCAGACGAGTTTAATACATTTATTCAATAATTAAAATACAAAAGCAAGAAGTGTTTTAATATTTATTCATATTCAAATATTTTTTTATCTCCAATTCTCCTTCTTTACCCTTATTTACTATCATAGAAACAAAAATTTAACAGTTTAATCGTATTCAAATAATACAAGTCATCTTGAAACTATTGTTATTGACCTTTAAGGTCTAAAAAATTGAATCCGAAATAAATTGCCGTTATATTATACACAGCAATTTTATGCTTTGTATTTTTTATCAATGGGAATTTTATCGATATTATTCTTAAATTGTACATCGTTAGAAAATTTGTAGTGTCGAATCTTCTAAAATTGCTCGTAGCCACATTATCTTACAAGATAAACTTCGAAAATGTTCCATATTCGTTTTACATCTAAATGATTCGCTTTTATGTCAGATATTTTATTTTCAAACTCTTCGAAAATCAACTTGCAACTACTACCGGATGTTCCTCCTGCCAATGTCGACTGTATCTTTCAATGCTTTTCATTCCAAACATGTCATTTTTTACTCTATGAAATCTTTCGGTTAAGATCTCTTCCAGTATCGAATTGTTTATCTCTAATAACACAGATTCCCATTACTGTGTTTCGATATTTGATCGCGGTTAGTTTTTAAAGGATCTTATATTAATACAATCAATTCATTTTGATCTTTGATAGTGATACATTTCCCCAAATATATTTTGTTGAGAAAATTATCATTAAAAATTAGTTATTTAATTATTAAGAATCCTTCGTCCATTAATTCAAAATTATTTTCATTATAAATTGAAATATCAAATATAGTTATTTAACAAGCTTAAATTATTAATTCTTTTAATAATAATAATAATAATAATAATATAGTAATTAAACTTCAATATAATTATTTATTTTATTTTTAACTTCTTTGTAACACAATTTTTAATTATCAATATTTTTCAAAGAAAATTTTAATTATTAATATAATACTTAATTAAATATAAATTATAGATTCCTTACACAAAATTAATAGACAATAATTAATGATTTTTATGTAACTATAGCAACCTATGTTATTAAATTTGATTTTCAAACCTATTTATAATTTATTCAATTTAAATTGAATAAAAGTTTCAATTTGGATGTAATTTTTATGATAAAAAATCGATTTTAATTAGTATAAACGAATGATTTTGAAGTATAAACAATCAATTATTAACTATTAACTTTTTTTAGTATTGGCAAAGAGAACAACCCTTCAAGACGTTTTGCATATTGATAAATATGATACAAGTAATCTTTTGATAATTTTTAATGAAGTTTAAATTATTAAAAGTTGTTGTTGACTAATTACAGTAAAAAGAATTATGTTATTCATTGGAGGTTGCTGAAGTTGTACTTGATTCTTGGTGTTAAGGTCACACATGTAAATAGAGCTGTAAGATTCAAACAGTCTCATATTTTTTAAAACTACATTGATACCAATACATAACTAAGAGCAAAAAGTATAAATACACTAAATAAAAATTATTATAAGTTATTAAATAATAGTTTGTACCGTAAAACTGTCGAAAAGTTAAAAAATAGAATGAATTTAAGATTATGTAATACAGAAAAGAAGCTGATAACATATGCTTCCAAACCAACCTTTCAAAGAAGTATCAAAATTGGTGATGATTTAATTGCTGTTTTGTTAAATCCTGACTCGACCGAATTAAAAATAGTCAATCGGTTTTGGATTTGTCTAAACTTCGTATGTACGAACTGCAGTATAAGGACTTGGAAAAGTATAGTCGAAAATTTAATTGTGAGATCAATATTGTTGCTTTTTCTTTTAGAAATAAAAAATTGTAAATTGGATATTTCTTTATCTGAAATGGTCAAAGACAATCTTTTGGATACCTCTAATTATCCATCTAATCACCCACTTTACTCGAAATAGCTCGATTCGGTCATAGTTAGACTCAAAGACGAAAGTAAAGGAGGTTACGATGAATGGGTATTCCATAGACCAAAATGCTACAGTTTCTTAGGAAAATCGAAATGCCTAAAAGCTACATTAAAAGATACAGAGTTAACATATAAATCATACAAAGATTATTATAAGAAAAACTATACCTTCTCAGTCCCTCAATTTCGTATTGGTACAAACAATCACAAACTCTTTAATTTTAAAACTTCAAAAGTTGCACTAACAAACAAAGATGATAAAAGGGTTTGGGTAGAAAAGAATGTAAGTTTGGCATATGGTCATTGTATGATAGAGAATGGCAATGAATAAATAGAATTTTTTCTTACATATTTTTCCAACAGCACATCCAACAGATTATCCAACTGTTCATTGAATTAATAAATGTATATTTACATTTTTTTGTTCTTATCCATTATTTTTATGACTGCTGTGTTTATGTACTTTTTTTGGGATGGGGTACCAAAAAGTGGGCCAGGTGGGACACATCTATCTACTTTATTTCATCCGCTCAGCATGTGAGACTCAACTAGCTATGTTTGAAAAATAGTACGCAATTAAAACCGTACAGAGTATATCAAGAGAAATATAGGTGTTTGTCGAAAATATATGATGGCTTAGACGAGGAAAATTATTATAATATTTTTGCCTGCAAATTGTTTGGGAACCAATGCTTTAAACTTAAATCTCGATATGGTTGTTGAGCCTCAATATAATTCACATAAACTGTAGCTGGATTGTATTCGGATCTCGTAATGTCTATCAATTTATATGTAATGGGTGTAATGGCACGTGCATTGCCGAGTGTGGAATAATATTTGTTTGTTTTTTTACTGGCATTTCATCATTTTTGTATTTAACCCTTTCACTGCTCAAGCCGTATATACTCGCACAATACGAATGACCCATACGCTCAGAATTCTTCCCGGTTCAACACAACTATTCACACAGCTTACTCAAACAAGTCAGGTACAAAAATTATAAGATGATTTTTCACTTTTAGTATAGTAAAATGGGAATTTTGTGCATTTGTACGTACAATAATCGAAAGATTTCGCACATAGAACACGAAATCTCAAAACATATTGCGCAGTGAAATGGTTAATTATGTAATACCCGTTAACTGATTTCAATCTTACCTTTACTATAAAATGGGAATGTACATTTTATATTTATTTTGTGTTTTTCTAAAATTTAATCGTGTTTAATTGGTGTAATGTATTTGATTTGAGTTATCTTGGTGCTAGGTTTTAGTGCTATATTACTGATGCATTTAAACAATCAACTGAACTCAAAAATTTCGAGCAAATCGAAACGAGATACTAAACCGGTTCTTAGAACAGCAAATTTGGCATTTCTTTGGTAAAATCAAATAGTGAAATGTTCAAATTTAATAAAAATTCAGTGCATTTCGGTGCAAAATATTACACGGAATTTTTTTCTATTCACTCGTGAATACTGCGAATACATAATAATGAAAATGCTATTTTGTAATTATTACTACACGTGAATACACAACTCTCGATATTAGTCACTAGTAATAATTACAAAATTAGCATTCCACTGTCAGCAAAAAATAATTGAATTATTATTTAATACTATTTCCCATAATAAACAAAATTTCACATTAAACATATTCCGTTTTCAAATTAATCGAGAAAATATTTTGGCAATCAATACATTGGTAGAAAGGAGTAAGAGAATGCATGCGGAATTAGATTTAACCATATACTGTAAATCAGTAGCATAGCTAATTTTCCTATTTAACGAACCGCATATCGTGTTCCAGATTCACGATAGAAAATGAATGGAAATACTGGAAATTTGTTAAATCAGTTCATTTGGTTAAAACGATTTGCAAGAAATTTTTTGATAACTTGTAAAAATGACCTCAGGGAAATATTAATTATCAACATTTTCAGTGAGAAATTCAAATTTTCCGTTGTTATTATGAACCTTGTCCATATAGTCTTTATATACATGCCACTTTTGATCACTATGTCGTTTTATTATATCACTATGGGATTTTGATCTATCTCTTGTCTCGGAAACACAACCGATCAATGAGGCATTATTATATATAAACATTTCACTAGAACAGATGTGGGCAAACTACGGCCAACGGGCCGGGTCCAACACGCACACGCATTTTGACCGGCTCCAAAAATCCCAGTAAATAGCCGAACAAATTTGGATCTTGTTTTCTTTTAAATTTGTATATGATCATTTTATTTGTTTGCTTCAGTTTAACCATGTTTGACTCTTATGATAGTATCAAAAATTTGTAACCCGGCCCTCAAAAATTTTATGAAACTTCAAGTGGCCCCAGGTCCCAAAAGTTTGCCCATCCCTGCACTTGAATTAGAATTGTTAGGAGTGGTCTTATGGTTCTTGAAAATCCGAGGGAGGAATTATAAATTCCCTTTCAAGCTGTACCGAAATTCGCAGCATGTCTCCAAGGTAAGGCTATCAACGATTACCCGGTTTTCCGGGTAACCGACCGTCGGATCTTACCGGGGTATTTAAATTATTAATCGACTACTCGTTCGTCCCGTTTCTAATTCAGTTCATCTATTTATCGTGACTTATGAGACTACAATGATTTTCGACCGGCAAACAGCCTTTGATGACTGCGAAAATAGCCAAAAATTTGGAATAATCCAAATAAAGTTTATAAGAATAGTGCATCAGTTGTTGACTACTGTTGTTCTGCACCATGCACGATGATCGCTTGCTGTAATCTACATTCTTCCTGTAATAACAAAGTACTCGATTTTGCAGGTTAGTGCAATTTATTATAAAAATTATGCCTTAACCGGGCGCACGTTTTTCAACTTTTGGACTGCCTTACTCCTAGGTGAGCACTTTATAATCTTAGAATAATGTGTGTATAGGAAATCGGCAGATTAGATCCGCACTTTGGTAAAAAAAAGGATTGGCTTTAGAGACCGGGTATGATGGGGTTAATCAATATATTGATTAAATTAGAATATGATTGTGTTTTAGGGTAACCTGAGGTGGAGTTGAAGTGGAAGGGTTAAGCTGAATTGTGAGTTTTCGGATTCATGGTGATAATTGTGCTACTAATGGTGAACCTGGAACTTGCATCTATCCTTGTCTATTTTCGTATCTATCTATCTATCTATCCCAAGATATCATTTCATTAGAATAATCTCAACAAACCGTTGAAAAATTATGTGAAGAAAATCCACGCTAAATATAAAACAAAATATCGATCTGTAATCTGAAATGAAAATAAAGTAACTAATATAATTTAAACTGCGCTTAAAATTACGCTTCCAAGTCTTCATGTTTAATAATTATTTGTAAAATTTCAATTAAATATAAAGATTTGAAGAAAATTGGAAATTTAAATAATTTCCTTCCAACACACACTGTGGAATCGATAGGTAATATTGATTAATCTTTGATAATTTATTCCAGATTATTACATTACCTCATTTACGAGAGTAATTAATGGGAAAGTGAGAAAAATCAAAAAATAATTTATTTTCGAAAAATTATGACGTCATAACGAAAAATTTTGAAATTAATTTTAGTTTTTATTAGTTGACGAATTTTATATATTTCAATTATTTATATCGGTGGGTTTACAAAGGATAGGATAAAGTCCATAAAACTACTTACTGGAGATTCGAGAGATTCAAAATTTGAAGTCTAAAAATAGAATTTCAAATTAATTTAAAAGTTAATAGAAAAACCATTTCAGTACTAGAAAAGCTTTTGATTTCTAGCGGAGCCTTAATTTTTATTCAAAATTAATAATCAGTTATCAATTAAATACTTCAGTTTCTGTAATTAACTCTGGTGTTTGAATGAGAACACTTAGCAATTTTGTGCACATGATGTTTGTTGGGGCTGCGTTTTTCCACTAAATTTCAAACGATAGAAAATACTAGTTTTACCATAAACTTTACCACGAGATCAATATTGTTTGCTTCTTCTTCGGATATAATTAAAGATTGGATCATGAATTTATGTCTAGCCTTTTCAGTAATGGTGTACTGCATCGGTTGTAATATTACTGAATTAATTACATTTTGTTATTCATCACATTTTCGTATAAACCAAATTTATATTAAATTTTAAAAATATTGAGAAAATTTACCCAATGAAATAATTTCCTTTCTTTAATATACGAAATATGAACACAAATGAAAAAAGCATTGATAACCACTCTTGTTTAAGTATTTCCAGAAGCAAATTTTTGAATAGCGCTATTTATGCTATAAAAGATTAGCAATATTCAATTCTCATATTACACTTTAATTTCGATATTTTTACTATAACTAAATAATATGTTTATATGGCTACGTTGCTGATACACTAGTGGTGGCAGAACATACTAGCACCCCTGGAAATAGTTAATCCGCCATTCAGTTTTTTATTTGTAACATAGTATTTCAATTATATTCACAAATTATGTTTTCACAACATGATCTTCATCCAATAGAATTAACTTTTCATAATTTTAATATTTCAAAGATTAGGTAGTCAAAAACATTGAGATTGATGTTACTTCGAAAGTTATCTTTTGAATTAAGATTGACGACTAATTTTGAAATTATTATTAATTTCCGAAAAATTTAATTCAAAAATTGTTTCTACATATAATTAATACCATATAAGATTTTTAGTATTAATTTCATGTATTAATGTAGAGATTTTTAATTATATTTAAATTTAATTTAAAAAATCATAAAAAAATGCATAAATTTGAATTTCAAAATATATTAAAAATAAACACTTCAAAAATAATTCTTTTTTAAATTGAATTGAATATCTTTTGGATATCATCACTATGAAGCAAAATAAAAATGCAAAAATTTTACTTGAAATTTCCTTAGTATCTTGTGGAGCTACAAATCCGACACTAGGCCTCACACAATACTGTTTAGGTGTAGTTGTCTTTATTTTAAAGGCTACATTTTTATCGAGCGGATTTCTTATTGTAAGCTTTTTGGTTATAATTTCTTTAAAAGTTCCTATAATGATAATGAAAGTCATGCTATAGTAATGAAAAATGTGGATGCCTTCGAATTTAATTGAATTTGAAGGTGTAATTTCCAATAATTGTTGAGATTCCATGAGCAAAAATTTCTAGAATAACATTACTTTCTATTTGAAATTAGTTGTGAATTTAATCTTGTAAAACAATGTATTCAATTAAATTTTTCTCAGGAATTAATATAAACATATACATAAAAATAATATTGAAGAATCTATAAAACTGGACTGAATATGTTACAATTTATGTAAAAATTTATTTTAATATTATATAATTATTAAATATATAAAAATTGGGATTTTGAAATAGATTAAAAAATTAACATTTTTTAAATTTAAAATACATAATTCGGAATTTTTTTAATTTTTGATTAATCATGTAAATATTTTAAATCATTAATAGAAATATTAATTTTTAATATTGCGGCCAGTGTTCTACTTTCATAATATAGTTTATGCTAAGCGTCTGATAGGAGGAAAATTATACCTTAGCATAAGACAGAATTTCGAAATATCCATGTTGTAAGCGCATAAGATATATGTTACCATTAGACTCCGGTGACCAGTGACTCTGGAAGTGTGTTCTAGTGAGTAGATTGCCAGTAACAGATTCATTTTTATGCCATATTACTTGTTAATTTGGATTTCTATAGGTTTCGCGTCCAACTCATTTCATGCCCCTTCAAAAAATATGATTTAATGATTTCGAAAAAATATCAGAGGAAAAAAATATTTATAAATAAAAACAATAAAAATAGAATATTAAATACAATTTAGTTATCGGCAACTCACAATTTAGATCACATTAATTTTTCGTTTCAGTTATATTAAAATCCGAACTTTTGGTTTCTGCCCTGTTCATATTTACTTGACTTGTGCCTGAGTGATACTGGTATTTGGATACTAACGACCATTTCGTTGATACTTTTACAGGGTTTGATTTGTTCTATTTTAATATAAGATTACGGGTAAAAGTTCCGTTTCTGTATAAGTAGGTTTTATTTACTAGTTTTATTTACAGATTTGACTTGACCTCACACTTCGTTTCGAGTGGCACAATCTCACAGGCTTGCTTCTGTAATCCCTTATTAAGTGACATTGACAAAACTGCTTCTTCTTCGTATTATCTTTTCAACCTCTGGATTTGTTAATAGGGTTTCTTGGCTGCTTTGGTCAGATTCAAGATTCATTTTACGAAAACTGCGAATCATGAATTCAGTATATTGGTCCTGCTGGTTTGCCTAGTTATAATATTTTATCACGTCACCACTGAATTTTTCATAATTTTTGCGACAGTGGTCAACTCTATTTTTGGTTTAATTTTTCTCGGGTCCAAATGAAAAAAAATGCAGAGAGTCCTGTGTTTTTTGGTTCCAGTATAATGAGGAGTTGATTGTAGCTTTCGTTAAAAAGCTATGAATTTTAATTAAGAATATTTTTTGATTTCATTTTCATCCAAGTTTTCTTATTTTTCGAAATAAATACCTAACTAAACAACTAACTACATCTGGGGTTCATGGTCTGTGTAACCTTGACCCCAAATATAATTTTTATCTTTGCCCCCAATGGTTACCTGTTGCCAAGCAACGTTGGTGATGTAACCACTGGCTATGTGATCGCCAAAGGTGAGCGCCATATAGGAGCTGCTAAGGCCCGATCCCATGGTGGGTCCAATGCACTACCGATAGAAGGTATGTGTGCGATTTCTCATCCTGGTCCCTTTCACGTTAATGTTCCTCACAATCGATCAGTTATCTTTCTTTCAAACCTCTATAAAATCCTTACTGCTTCGCGTGATTTATCCTAGGTCACCATCGATTAATTTAACAATATGAAGACGATCAAATAAAATATTTATTGATTACGACATTTACGTTTGTATCTGCCCCGAGAGTTTCATCGCTCGTCGTTTTGCTCGTTCTATCTTTCCTGGACGACGTTGAGATGGTTTCACCTCAGGTTTGGTGGCATATGTTGTGTCTCGATACGCCAATCGCGCGGGTGTAAAGACCAGGTGGTAAAAGACGGCTTGGTCTTCCTGACAGGCCGATAGGTCCACCTCCAGATCGCGAATCTGAGTCTTCAGGGCCTGCCCCAGTCATTTTTCTTCGACCTATCCGAGTTGGGCGGCCGTTACTCGCTGATACAGGGTTTTCGCTCTGGTCGGCTCTATCGAGGTTGATTTTATCTGGTTGATTTCCCTAGTGAGCTGTTATAATTGCCTATGGAGGTCAGTGTTTTCCTTGTGTGCGATTTTGAGAGCCGTGTTCTGTCTGGCGCAGGAGTCCATCTTTACAATAAAAACAAGTCGTTAAAAGGTTAATTAGTCCGATGCACGACAAATATTATTATTGGTAAGATATGTTAATATGAATTCCGACTAAGCTAATGTTATTTGATGGGGTTTTTTTAATTTTTAGAAAAAATAAATTCATATACAAGAATGAACAAAATAACTAAAAATATTTATTTCGTCACATTTAACGACTTCGGGAATCCTTATAATAGATCCTCGAATTCCTTGTCGCTGGCCTTCTAATAAATTCGTATTCACAGGTTTTTGGATGGACGAATCTCGTGTCACGAAGAGGTTCCCACCCCACTCCGTCGCAAAATGTCGACAGGCGATGTGGGATAAGGGGTATTCTATCTCCCCGGTGAGAAAATCCAGATTCGAAAGGCAGGATTCGAAAGGCAGCCCGGGCGAAATTCGGCTCGCGAACTTCGAGGACAGGCAGAAGATATCCTAGCTCGACTCGAAGCTCACCAAAAGAGAACTAACCAAGAAGTAAATCGGGCTCGTCGACATCTCAATCAGATAAACAAGGATATTGCGGCTGGCTTAATTCCGAGCATGGATGAGTATTGGTGGGCTTCTGGGTGTTGATATTTTGAAACTATATGGTTGTTACCCAGACAACCCCATACAAATATTCTTTCGCTTACCACTCGGCACCCGTTTCTGAGCAACGTTGGAACTGTGTTCGAGTGGATAGATCGTCCGCAAAAAGTGAGCGTTATTGCTAGTGCTATAATTGACCGAACGATCCATGGGTCCAACGAGCTACCGATAGAAGGTCTGTGCTCGATTTCAATTCTTAGGTCCCATTATTCTTCTATCTCTTTCAAATGTTAACCTATACTCTCATATCATTCATTGTTATGTCCATTAACATAGTCCTTCTTATTATTGTCCATGTTGATGATTTTTTTATGGTCTGTAAACCCTTGGTTATGTTAAGTAAACACAGTACATCTCTTACCCTTATCCCTATTGTTGGGCCAGAACGTAAACGGCATTGAAGAGTGTTTAAATGGATCAGAAACACACACGCAAATACAACATGCAATTTAAATAAACCTATTGAAACACCAATTAAACCATATAAAATCTGAGAAATAAAAGAATTAAATATAAAATAATAAACATAAAAATAAAGTAAAATATTAACAAAATGCACCAAGATTCGCACGATACCTATACAAATATAACAAGAAAACACAACAAATTCGACGAAATTGAAAAAATCAATTAAAGTTCATTAAAATGAAATTTAAATCGAAAAATTGAATTAGCAATAATTCAATAAAAATTTTAAATAAAAAATTATAAAAATAAATCAAAAAATATTAAAATTAAAAAATAGAATTTGCTAGAAAATAACAAGGTCGAATTTTGTTTTACTGCATCAAATTTCACACGTCATAAAAATAGGTATAAATACTGATCCATTTTCACATTTAACTTAACCATTTTTCAAACTGATTAAGAACCATTTTTGAAAATCTAAACCGTTTCTTCGAAACAACTGTATTTTCATTTGAAATTAATTTGAAGTTATTTTGAAAAACTATTGTCAAGACTATTTTACAATCCGAATTTTAGGTGAGAAACATTTTGGTTGGAACCCTCTTTCCACATCACGTCCATAGCATCTCTATAGAGCTCTGCTTGGCGGCGACGTGGTGAGAGAGGTATTTATGTTGTTTCATGTTCTATTTTATGCTATGATGTTTTTTTCAATTTATGGAATGTTTCGAAATGGGTAATTATGTTGTTTTTATAATTAATAAATATTATTAATATACCTAAATTGTTTTACATATATATTTGTTTACAAATTAAAATGTCGAAATTTTTCCGGCCCACAGCCGACACATCACGCAAGATAGTAAAATCAACATAGTGCAGATGCATGTAAGAGCGTGGAAAATCGCCAATGATATGCACCCGTGAAGACTCGGCGTTGAGAAACGCAGGGGTCGTAACGTCAATATTATCCCTATAGCTGAAGCGAGAAATAAGGGAGAAGTCTCCGACTCCTTCCTCGTTTCTCACTTCTGTAAAATCGACCTAAATTTATATTACACACGGCTCAAAATCATCACATCGAGTAGTCCAGTGGGCACTCAGTAAATATAATATAAACACAAAATGCGCCTAAGGTCTATTAAAGGGAAAGGGTACGGGGATAGATTAAATTGAAATTCGTTGATATAACCGATTCCGTGTTAATGTTTTGAAATCATTAAACTTATTACTAAAAGAAAATTAAATTCTTATAAATTAGACAAAACCTATTACTAGCGTAAATTAAATTCGTAATTTGAATTAAATGAGGTGAAACTTGTTGTTAGAAGTAAATCAACTAACATTTTGGAATAAATTAGCTAAAATTTATTGTTAAAGGTAAATTAAATGGTGTAATTATATTAGATAAACGTATCCCTAAAAGCAAATTAAACTAATAAATTGTTTAAATTATTAGATCATATTTCTAAAGGTAAATTAATCGATCTCATTCTCTAAGAGTAAATTAAAGTAATTCCCAAAAGTAAATTAATAAAACTTATTTCTAAAGGTAAATTAGATCAATCAAGCGTTTTTTTTTGTAAATTGAATGAATAAATCTTATGGCTACAAGTAAAGTAAACTAATAAATCTTATTCCTAAATGTAAATTGAATTAATAAATCGTATTACTAAAGGTAAATTAAACTTATGTTTGAGATAGATTAGGTGAAACGCGTTACTAAAGTAAATCAATGCATATTGTGAAACAAGTTAAGTAAAACTAAAAGTAAATTAAATACGTAGTTGAAATAAATTAGTTGAAATTACCGGTGAATTGATCGAAAATCATTGAGTAAAGTAGTCATGGGTTAAAATGAACTAATCCTCTGAATTAACATAAGGTAATTCATTTTCTAAAGGTAAGGCAACTATAGATGAAAACTAAGCAAGTCACTGATTCAATTAATGTAACAGCAAAATAAATTATGGAATAAGAATCTATTAATTTGAAATAAAACTCAACCTACGGATAAGTTATTGAGTGAAGCTGAACTAAGGAAAAGTATAAGGGTAGAATGACATAAATCATAAATCGACCCATCATTCAAAGGTAAACCAAATAAATAAATTGCTGAGAAGGGATTAGTGTAGCTAAACCGATCAACACGAAGTTCATAAGAATCGTTGACGTAAGAGAAAGCTAGCAGTATAATACTATTCAAAAAATTTGTTAAGAACCTGATCATAATAATGTCTCACACCCGTAAAGTTCACAAAACCTGCATCACTCAAATACTCATGTAAATTCCAAACACAATTCACATTAAATTCGTAGGCGAAAAATGACGTAACAATATAATAAAAGCCCAATGCGAATTCGAAGCGAAACGTTAATAGGCGTAAGATGAGAATCCCACAGATAAGTCTTCTTCGAAACGATCAAATAATTTCAGAATACCATAAGGAAATCAAAGACACTGGTTTTTTTCTAAAATTAAACAATAAAATATTTAAATATGAATAACAGATGTATCTGAAATATTCCAAATTTGCCTCATCGCCACGCACGACCATAGTAGATGCCACGACGTAATATCAGACAGTAGTTAATTAAGAACCAAAGTTATCCGAATTAGTAAACAAGTCGACCGGAAATTGTAAGTCCAAATCTTAGTAAGTTAATGTCATCCGAGAATTAGAAATTTCCGTCGACAATAAACGTACCGGATAAACAGAGTGAAGGTCATTCACTAACGCATTCGCATTAGATAACGGATGTAGACGCCGACGCTAGTGAGATAACCTAGGGCGAAGGCCAGCTAGGTATTGTGGTACAGTTCGAAACACAACGGATGTAGAAACGGAAACCCAAGTTAAGGTAAATCTTACCAAAGGCTGTGTTGTCGATGTCATTCGACTAGTAAATACAAATCGATAAACATCACTACGGAAATAGACCCGTTAAAGTCAAAGTAACACTTATTCATATCGTGAATTATCGCGTGCAACGTCAACTCGTAGAACGTAAACAATTTTAACTGATATTATGTATTTAATAGGTATTGAACCCACCCCGATAAATGATAAGCCTTACTCCTATTAAAATTTAGAATCAATTGATAATAAATGTTATTCAATATTAGGTATTCCGTGATTTCTAAATGAAATTTAAATAAATAGCACCACCATACGCGCGGCAAACTCTGGTTTGACGAACATTAATACCGGTAGATTTGTAGGTATAGACTCCCTCATTACTATAGCAGTAGAATTTCCTAACGCCTCGCAATTAGGGCAACCACTAAAATAGAAGTGCCGTGCTGAAGACTTGGTAGATTACATAGCTTCAGAGACGCACCACCCATTAAATCCACGAAAGATGGTACGGATAGTTAGTATTCGATAAGTTTAACTGGTAATAGACCCAATGATAATAATAACCTGGTAGTTAGTGAGTTGGATACCCAACCCGAGAAATTATTGAAATAAAAATGTTTCTCATTATATACGCCAACATTTGATTTTGATGTGTTTTCAGAATATGCCGATCGAATGGACTAACACCCGAATGCCCGACGAACAATGCCGGAAAGACTCACACCCAACCCCAGAAGTGTTCAACAAGATTCGACAGCGGTGGCCGTACCCCACTACCTGGAGGTTACTGGGCCTAAACAGCGACCCATGCGGACTCGCCGGACAACAATACCCGGCGGCAGAGACGTACATGAATGCGCTAGAACTCCTCACCCAATGGGAACGGGTGCAGGAACAAGTGGACCTACAGGTGGTCAAGGCGAGGATGTATCTCGCCAACGTAGAAGATGACATCCTCGCCGGGCGAATCGCAGAAGCATACCCACCTCGCCCAGTCCGAGATACCCGACGCCCATACCCGGTGGTTCCTCCGAGAAAGAGCCGAAGGAAGTCCTTTCCGAAGAAATTAGAACTCCAGAGACCCTAACGATTCATATGAACTAGTTTGATGTTTGTTATTGGTGAAATAGAAATGTTCTTTACCCTGTCTTTGCGTTTGATCATTTGTTTAAGAATATTCGTTTCAGTCGATATGTTTGCGATAATGATAAAATTAACTTATATAAATTATTAACGTTAAATTTAACGAACTTATCCATTATAGTTATGGCCACTAACCAAATATTACAAGCGGAATTAGATCGCGCGCGGAGCACAAATGCGGATCTCCTCCATCAAATACTCCAGCTGACAAGAGAGGTCCAACAGATCAAAGCGACTTGGTCGGACCCGAAAAGAGTCAAAATATTATACCACCGAATATCTGCAGCACAGAAAGGTTGGGCCGAAGAGCGACAGCTCAATCAGAGCCTGCGCACCCAGATACGAGGATTAGAAGTGGCCCTAGCTGTTTGTCGGGAGGGGGAAGCGGTCACCTACCCGCTCATATTCGCCCCGACCCAGAGGATGCAGAAGGACCCTCAACCAGTAGAGCAGTCCTCAACTCAACCAATAAATCGTCGGCCGGGACGCAAAGAACGTGCTCGACGCCGAGCTGCTCAGCAATCAAAACCGTCTCATTAACTTTGAATAATTCACATTTCCGTCTATTTAAATAAAATAGTTGTGCTTACGATTACGGTACTTCTTAAAAGGTGCTTACACGTAGATATTATTATGAGTACCCGCGTCGCAACTTTAAGTCATCTCCCCACATTCGCTCATGAATTTACTCCCACAGGGACAGAGCTAAGCGAGCACAGGTCTTCTATCGACAGCTCGTGAACCCGAGGGTTGTCCGAGCAATTACAGTACTAGCGATAATACTCAATTTTTGCGGGCAATCCACCACTTGAACACATTACCAACGTTGCCTAGCAACGGGTGCCAAGTGGCAATTAGTATCATTTTGTATGGCGTTACCAGGGTCACCGAGAGGATAAGCAAATAACTAAACCCTGTAACCCACCACTATTATAACTACAATGTTCCGTATTATTATTACTAGCATCATCATTGTTACTATTATATGTATTACCTTTATTAATTGTTACTACTATTACCTTTATTATTATTTTTATTACTATAACTACCATTATATTTATTGTTATTATTACTATGATTATTACTATTATTATTATTATTATTATCATAATTATTATCATCATTACTACAAATACCATGATTATTATTATTATTATCATTATTATTATTATTATTATTATTATTATTATTATTATAATTATTATTATTATTATTATTATTATAATCACCATTACCCTTATCATTATCGTTATTATTATTAAGATTTTGTAGGGATCCGTCCTTATTCCTCAGCGTTAAAAATTTTTTTTATTGATATACAACATTAGCCGTAATCCATCTGTATTTTTCGGTTTTTGATAAAGTATTTTTGTAAATTCGAAAATTTTAGCAGCGTTCCGCCCTTATTTTACGGTTCATCCCTATTCTACAGTTTTCGACAAAGTATTTTCATTAACTCGGAAAATTTGAGCAGCGTTCCGCCCTTATTTTACGGTTCATCCCTATTCTACAGTTTTCGACAAAGTATTTTCATTAACTCGGAAAATCTGAGCAGCGTCCCGCCCATATTTTCCGCCTCAACTCAAATTAATTTATTTAATTCTTATTTAAAAACATTATTTTTCATGATTTTGGTCGTTCAGATTAATCTTTTTCCGATGGCTATCATTTTTAACTGTTGCAACGATTTCGCAATTTTCCCCGCTACCCATTCCCTCTTTTTGTCATTAAGATCTATTTATGTTCATATTATATTTAATGAGTGCCCACTGGACTACTCGGTGTTAGAGATTTTGAGCCGAATGTTGTTAAAAATTTATGTTAATTTTACAGGAAACGGATTATATTGACGTTTCGGCTCCTGCGTTCCGCACGCCGGGGCCTTCACGGGCACGAACTATTGGCGATTTTACAGGCACTTACACAGTTCGATAGTGTGTTTTATTTTTCTATCTTGCGTTATGTTTTGGCTGTGGGCCACCGAAAATAAAATAATAGAAAAAAATAAACTACCAAATAAGTTAGGCAAAAATCTCGACGCATAAACTGTATATTTAGCATTCATATAAACAAATTTTGAATCGGGCATCGATGTACATAAACCAAAATAACATAACTGTAGATTAACAATCTGAAAATATTGCTGCAAAACATAACTGTAGATTAATAACCTGAAAATATTGCTACAAAACATAACTGTAGATTAATAACCTGAAAATATTATTACAAAACATAACTGTAGATTAATAACCTGAAAATATTGCTACAAAACATAACTGAAAATATCGATAACTGTAGATTAATGATCTGAAGATATCTGAAAAAAATCACACAACAAAGTAAGATTTATAAAAAATGTGCATCTTAAATTTGGTTGAAATTAATACTACAAAGTAGTAGTTGAAAATTTGGGAAAACACATCAGTATTTATACCTATAATTTGGCCTTAACCTTGCGTGTTAGTTTTATTGCGATTAAACAAAATTCGACTTTGAAATTATTTGTGTTATCTAAATTAAATTTTTATTTATTTCTTAATTTAAATTAGTAATTTATTTTTAACATTTTTTAAATAAATTTATTCAACCAAAAAATATTTTATTTTTATTCATTTAATTCATTAATTTTTACTTTTATATAAATGGTCATTTTACGGTCGAAATTTCTTGTTATTATGTTATTTTTTATGTAAATTTTGTGCGGTTCTTGATGCATTTTGTATTTATTTTATTTTAATTTTATGTTTTTGATTTTATATTTATTTATATTCTCTCAGATTTTAAAGTGTTTAGTTGGTGTTGTATATTGTATTTTAAGTTATCTTGGTGCTAGGTTTTCGTGCTGTATTACTAATGCATTTAAACAATTCTCAAAGCTATTTGTGTGCTGGCCCAACATAAAACACTCAGGGGCCCGTAAAATTGCGACCCGCAATTTCTAAAAGATCTAAGCTATGAACTATGCAGAGTTTACATTTTCCATTCAATTGGGTCTACGAGTTACATGGTCGTGACCTTAAAACCCACATGCATAAAAATAATCATACAGTATACATCAATATACGCGAAATGGAACCCAAAGACCAAAGTGGATCATACCTACACCCACTGGTCATCAAGACAGAACCCAAGAGACCGACCTTTCACTTCGCACCATATTTGATTGAAACAACATTGATTCACACTGTAGTTGACCTAAATATATTAATACTAGTTCATTTTATAATTATTATAAAAACGTTCACCGTAATAAAATTCCTTTTACGACCCTAGATTAACATGCCTTAAAACTTTGTGATTAAATGCATATTCATTATAATTCCCATTCATTACATAAACTGAAGCATTCATGATTTATAATTTTCTTTTTTCGCAGAGATGGACACTGGCCTAATCATAAACAAGGCTCTGAAAGATGCACGAAAGGAAAATACAGACCTCCATCGACAGATGTTGGAGATGACCCGAGAGGTCCATCGGATCAAATCGACATGGATAGAACCGGCAAAAGCAAAAGTTCTATATCAGCGAGTGACCGCCGCCCAACGTGGATGGGCTGAGGAGAAAAGATTGACACAAGCCCTGAAAACGCAGATCCGCGGACTAGAGGTAGCGCTTGCAGCCTGTCAAGAAGTCCAAGCCGTCACGTAACCCTTAGTCTTCGCGCCGGCTCAAGTGGCATATAGGTATTCGACAGATACGACCAAACCTGCAGTAAATCCACCGCAACGTCGGCCTGGAAAAATCGAACGGGCAAAGCGAAGAGCAATGAGATCATCTGGACAGTCTAACTGAAAAAATATTAGATTAAATAAATGTTTTGTTAAATTGTCCGTACGTTTAGTAAACTTATTAATTATGGCTAAACAAGTTATGCAAGATAATCAACATTCAATCAGAAAAAGAGAGAGGAACGACTGACCATATTTATAAGCGAAAGGGACCAGGAATGAAAAACCGCATATATACCTTCTATCGGTGGTGCGTTGAACCCGCTGTAGGATCGGGCCTTAGCAGTTCCTATATGGCGCTCACCTTTGGCGATCCTATAACCGGTGGTTACATTACCAACGTTGCTTGGCAACGGATAACCATTGGGGGCAAGATGATTATTTTCATATGGGGTCAAGGACATTGACAACAACCTACAACCCCACAGAATGTAAATTTCCCCATGGTTCTGGTAGATTACAGATCGCTGTTACTTCAAGAATTTGCAACTCAATTATTCTGATTGATTCGTTGATTTATCGCCGATCGTCGTCAAGGACTTAATACTACCTTAAACGTGTTATTGTGATGTATATAGACTTATTACTATATTAAACGTGCTATTGTGATTTATATAGACTTACTACTATATTAAACTTGTTATTGTGATTTATATATTTATTGGTCTTATTTAATTATTATTTGGGGTCGGTTTGAACGAGTCTCCTCTGGGTAATCGTTTAAAATTAACTGGAAAATAGTGTATTTTTACCACATGGTTGTGTTTGTGTTTTATTTTTGACACTAAAATATTTTTGCTCTTCAATGGTAAATTCAATTAATTTACGTTACTCATATGCCCATAATTTTTGTCGTTATCTCAAATAGGTTTATGTTTTATATAAATATATAAATTAATTATCTTATAGAAGATCTTAATCTGATGATAATTTATAAAAGATGTATTATTAGTTTTTCGAAAAATTGTAAGAAATTGTAAGTTAATTTAACACGCGTAACCCTGTTTTTTATTTAAACAGATAATGTATTCTTAGTTAGGTTTTGGTTAGCTGTCTGGTGTTCGGATTTCTTTCGAAGGATACGTTTTGAATGACGACTTATCTTTAATTTTTGGCATTTTTTGAAAATGATGATAGAATATCAGAATTCCAAATAAATAATCAAAAGGTAAAACAGTTATAAATAAAATCTTATCAAACAAAATAATAGCACAATTTTTATTAAACATTCAATTTGGCAATTTATTTACCATGATTTTGTTTATCATTATTTCTATGCGGTTAATATTGTGGATCATCGTATTAAGCTATGCATATCGTGGCGATAGTTTTAGTACCGGAATTTCCTCGTTATTTATTATATTTTTATCTACGGTTCTTAGGTTACCCTAATTGATACTGTTGGGTTTTGGATTATTTCAAGTCGGTTCTCTCTGACTCCTGGTGTTCTTTAAATTAAAACAATGAACGACCCAACGTATATTGAAACAACAGGTTTACAATTTATTATCACGCTCCAATAACCAATCAAAGTTTATACAATTCTCGGCTCGGCGTTGATGCTTTGCAAACAAACAATATTCACCTTTTGATCCTTTAGTTCCGTTGACTCTCGTTTTCCTCGGTTTCTGTTTGGTTTAATCCCTTTTCGCCTTTCCGTATTCTTAATTCTATTTCTTCTTTTCCCTACTTCCCTAATTCGTTTATCCCTTTTCTTATCGTCTGATTCTTCGAACCCTAGCTGAGGCAGAATGCCGATTTTCTCTGATTTTCCCTTTGCTTATATACTCCTCGAAATCAGGATGACAAATGGTTATTGCCGAGCCAATCTTTCGTTTGACATTTTCTCCTACGTGTTTGCTTCGGCTGTCATCCATAATGGTCCAACGAATCTAGATAATTAATGGCCCTACCGGTCTTCCTACGCGCGCTATCTTCTCCTTACTCTTTTCCCATTAATCATTATGTCAAGCTAATGGGCCCAAATCTTCCTTTTGTTTGCCTTTCTTCTTGTTTACCCAGCTCGGGTTTCCTTCATCTGTCGGGTTCTCCATTGGCTCGGGTTTCCCATTAGCTCGGGTTTTCCATTAGCCAATTAATTAATTAATTAACGTTTTCTGTTTTCATACATTTGAATGTTTTTCAACCCTTTCTAACCCTTTTCTGATAAATCCCTAACCGTCATCTTGTTGACCATTAGCTAATCTATAACTGTCCCGTTTTTCCCATTCGATTTCGATGATTTTTCCATTTATTGATTTTTCTCGGATTTCCGGATTCTCGCCTTTCGTAATTGCTTTTTGCATTTTCTAATACTGTTTCCATCGCACTTTCCTTTACTATTAATTCTGTGCACGATCCCGCTTTTATTTGCCTTTTTTCTTCGCTTACTTTCCATTTGAATTATTATCCTAAATTTTATTTAAATTTTTAATTTTAATTTACAGACCTCAACATATCTCCCCCCTTAAAAAAATTTTTTCGTCCTCGAAATCTATGTTTTGCTGTGATTATGTATTATTATTATTATTAATATTACCCTTATTATTATTATTACTATTTATCCGAATTATTACTTCAAAAAAATATTCCCCAAACAAATATTTCCCCAATATCTTCAGGTAATTTATAGTAAATTAAATAAATTGCAATAATCGACTTTCAAAATTCATTTTCCAAAAGACCTATTAATTTCCCATTTGCGTTTGTTGATATTCCCGTAGCCAAAACGTCACTCTGAAATGGATCCACGGTCCAATTCTTATTTGCGCAATTGTTTTTATTTTATTTTTGTTTCACTGAAATAAAAATGTACTATCACAGTTTCATTTCATTTTTAGTAATGCAGTTTTCAAAAGACTTATTTATGGTGTCGACTATAATTTGCCCCTTATTATGAAACTGTTAGTATTCTTTTTGAACTCAAATTTCTAAAAGTTCCACTTGTTGATTAATCGATATTTTAATTCTATGCGAATTTAATTCTTTTTTTAATTTTTAACTAATTTATATTTGGAAACACGTGGAAATATTTTATTTTGCTTTAAAAATCAAAAATAATTTAAACATTAAATTAAAATTTAAATAAAATATACCATTTAATAATATATTGTTTCACTTAAATTATATATTAGTGTTATTAATTTTCAAAATCAAGAAAAACTTAAATAAGGAAAAATAAAAACGAATTTATTAATAATAAATTGCTATCAATTTTCTGTAGTACCTTATCAGATAAGCTTCAGTACTCGTTTTATCGCGGAAAAACAATTTATCATTTTTATTATTATTATTATTATTATTATTATTATTCTTTTATTTTTATTATCATTATCATTGCAATTAAAGCCGTTCTCGGATATTAAAGAATTGGTTATAATTCACTGTCATATTAGACAACCGATTCCCAGCCATGCCCAGCCATACCCAGCGATATCAGTTATCCAAATATTGATACACTAATCCCAGTCTCCAATCACTTACTGATTTCCCTAGCAATGCAAACAATGTCTGCTATTGGACATTCTTATCCACAGGAAATTGTGTGTTTCTATGTTGTTTTCACTGTGAAATCCAATCATTAAATGGCACCAATTTCCAATCGAAAATATCAAATATTCTGATATAAGAACTAGATTCAATTGCAATGCAAAAAAATTACGATCTGAAATTCACAGAAAATATGATTTGATAGAAGGGAAAATCGAGCAAAAACAAACCGATAGAAACAAAAAATAATAATTTTCAGTGCATAAGAAACAGGTTAAAATTAATTAATTATTAATTATTTAGTATAGTTAAATTTTTTAATTTTATTTATAATTAGAAAATTTTAATTATTAAATTTTTTTAATGTTCAAAAACTGATTATTTATCTTGTTTTAATTTTATTTAATTTTTTTTTTTTTTTTTTTTTTACTTTTATAGGCCTAATTTAAAAAAGTAATTATTTATTATTAGAATAAAATAATTAATTAATTTGCAGTTCCTCGTGATTAATTGTCATTTAATAAAGAAAATTTTAATTTTCTATCAATTGAAAACAATGAATATTACAAAAATTTGGTTATTGCATATTATATTATATTGAAAATGATTACATCCGTAATTTTTATTTAAAAGTTTTACTATTTTAAATAATTATTTTTAATCAGTGTATTTGTTTAGTAAAGGTAAAATATTATTTGCAAATTTTGAAATTTCCCCAGTCGCAAGGCCAAATCGAAACTAAAGTCAGCCAAAGTCATTTTCGTTTTGGGGTAGTTTTTACACTTGAAATTATTTGGAATTAATTCGTCTTTAATTTTTTATAAATTTCACAGTTTCAAATTTAAATTGTTAATATGGTCCGGGAAGTGGAAAAGGAAGGTGTGCGGTTGCTATGAGCTGCTATAGTCGTGTTGTAAAGACGATCAATTAATTGATTTTTAAAAATAAATTTCGTTAATATTAATTAAATCTAGGTGGTCCGGGAAGTGGAAAAGGAACCCAATGTGAAAAAAATAGTTAATAAATATGGTTTTAATCATTTGTCCAGCGGTGACTTATTACGAGACGAAGTAGAATCAGGCTCAGAAAGAGGAAATAAACTTAAAGAAATAATGGAAAAAGGAGAACTTGTTTCATTAGTGAGATATTTAATTTAATTTATGATTCTTAATGGAAAAAGGAGAACTTGTTTCATTAGTAAGATATTTAATTTAATTTATGATTCTTAATGGAAAAAGGAGAACTTGTTTCATTAGTAAGATATTTAATTTAATTTATGATTCTAACTTATTGTATTAATTCTAATAAATTACAATTTAAGTCTTGTGTAATATTATTCGCTGCAATATTAGTTTAAATTCTTTACTTTTAGAAATTTCCGCTTAGATTTTGTTCAGTTTTTTAAATATTTTTTTTTTTGGACGATTTAAAACATTTATAAACAATGTATATTGTACGGTAATACTTCTATACTGAAAATGTCAGTTACTTTGTTGTTAGTGGCATACCTAGAGTAAATGACGCCTATGGCAAACACCGATCTTGCGCCCTCTCCGATGATAGGTATTACCATTATTATTAATATTTAAAAATAATTTTCGTTATTAATAACTTATTAGTTTATTTCGCTCGCAGCATGGTAAAAAGGTAATCTCCCCCGCACCGACCGACTCATGATATTACTTTGTTTACTCAGCCTGATAAGGTGAACATTAATGTTCCGAATGAATTTTTTTACTCGTCCTGCGGTTTTTGACGTAGCCGATACTGATAGGCTCTATAATTAATTACCCTGTGGTTTCTTAACGTAGCCCGTGCTGATAAGCTTTCTAATTAATTACCCTGTGGTTTCTTAACGTAGCCCGTGCTGATAAGCTTTCTAATTAATTACCCTGTGGTTTGTTAACGTAGCCTGTACTGATAAGCGTTCTATATAAGTGTCTGCTTTACCACTTTTCGTTAGTTTTGTCTTGCCAATCTTGAAGTAAGCATTTTATATTTTATTTTTTTCATATATTTTTTTTTTTTTGAATTTTAGTAACGCCATCCCTCAATTACTATGGACGTAAGTGATTACTTGTTTTTTGTTTTTGTGACCATGCTGTCCTCAACTACCCTCATAGTAACCGAACACTTGCAATCGCTGTCCAGGGTAGCCAAACCCCGGTGATTGCAAGCGCTCGTGTTGCTTATTAATTTAACTTATTGATGCTTATTACATTAACTTATTTACTGTTTAATTTTAGTTCGTTAATTTGTTTATGCAACTACCTATACCACACTCATGTGTTGGGTCATATATTTTTGATTTTCTGATTTCGTATTTATCCTAAAAGCAAACCTCTAATTACAGCTACTCGTATTTTTCTGACAATTTTAGCCGTATTTATACTTATTAATTTATTACGTAATTCTTAAAATCAATTACTTGCCTGCACTAATTATTTGTCGAGGGCGCCATGGTACGGAGTTTTATACAGTATTTATTTCATTTTTCTTTTCAACCCTTACTATTTTAGGTCCCAGAACCTAAGTTTGAGCATCTCGATGTTATGCAATGGTTATTTGACTGCCATACTACCAGGTTTTTTTAATTTCTTTTTCAGGGTCCCTTTGCCACCGCGCCGAAAGGGATTGAAACGTACCTTTGCCTGTGTGGATACAGGCAGTAGGTTTGAAAGACGCCCGCCTTGCAATGTACGCAGGGAATGGGACTGTGGCATCCAAAGTCCCGTTCTGTTGGACTCTGACGATGAATAAAACGAATAAAACTTTGAATAAATGTTCAGCATACCTTTGTTTTTAATTTATGCTAGAAAGTGTGGGGTAATTGTGTCCCTCTTCGCGATTAGTCTTTGTTACTACTAATGTGAAATTATTCCTTACTTATTTATAATTTTGTTCTCTCGCCCCAGTAGGTTACCCATTGTTATATAGTTATGCTAATTCATTCATTACTACTCAGCCCTTTAATATTATTTATTTCTAATGTTCATTTAAGGTATCATTTCATTATTTGCAACATTTATTTGAGTTATTCTATTTGCTTTTGTTCATTTTTATCTATTATTCATTTATTTAATTTTTTTATCTATTATTCATTTATTTAATTTATCACTTTCTTAATTATTTATTTATATCAATTTGTTTATTTATTTGATTATTTGTTAATTTACTTATATTTATTTACTATTTTTTTTTTTCGAGGACGAAAAAACACTAACGGGTCCGTTTAAATAATTTATTTTTTTAGTCTAATTGATTTATCTCACCATCGTCTTCCGATTCCTCTATTTCTTCTACTCTCATTCGAAACATCGCGAAATCGGCCTCGTGTTGAAACAATAAGATTTCCAAACGGTCCAACCGCCTTTTCAGACGGAAGTTTTCTTCCTCCAAATCTGTTATTCTGCCCTGCATGCTACGAAACTTTTGCTTTAGTTCTTGCGTACTTGTTTTACACTCTTTGCATGACATCTCCGAGGCTTCTTGCATTCTCTGAAATTAAATGATAGTAATTTTTTTTGTATCACTCTCTATTCGCAAAGCATCAACACTTCGCTTCGAATCTCAAACAAATTACACCGTTCATCCTATGGTACTTATAAAACATGCACATTGTTAATATAAATGTAATATATTTTTATACACTATTCATGCAGATCACAATTTATAGTCTTGTCTCATAATATGAATATGATGGTGGTTGAAGGATAGTTAGTTGTCTCTTTTTTACACATATCAAAATGGTGATGATTATGAATGTTATTGATAGGATGAGAAAACCTGTTATTAAAATGTAAATGAGATATTCACAATAGTTGACTGTCAAATCCGAATTTATCATCATTAGTTTATTTGAGTTAGGTTTTGTCGTCTCTTGGGTCGGTAATTGGAAAGGTGATGTGGTTGTATCTGATTTTCGTTTCGATTCATTGATTGTCTTGACTTCCACGAAAACTGTTTGCCATCCGCCTGGTTCGGTTATCCATCGCTGATATTTAACTGTTAATTCCCATGCCGTCTCTAAATCAGAAGTGTAAAGTGTAAAAAAATGATTACCGGCATCTAATATAGTCAGGGTTTTTGTTTGTAGATAATAACAACTCTTTCATCATTTCCTGATTTTCTATATATCGTTACCGGTCCATTTCCAACACTCAGGGTTATACGATTTGACTCGTCTCTGAGATAGATAGACTGGGTCTCACTCTTAAATCGTGACCATTGGTTTCTCACTACCGTTCCATTTTCGAGGCATATGTTCTCGTAGTAGTTTGCATTAACTGAATAATTTTGATTCATTTTCAATTTCTCGTAGCGGATAACTGATTTTCGCGAGTTGAGGGTGTCGACATTTAACCCTTGAAATGTGATTCGCACTTTCACCAAGTCCACTGGCTTCCAATATATATTGATTCCATTTATCTCTGGTTCTATTTCGATCAAGTTTCGCATCTCTTTTGTGTGCACTTCTATCGGAATTTGCGTGTACCACTTTGACATGTTCTGTCTCAACAGCCATTGGTATTTGAAATTTGGCTTTAACTTTCGTACCGCAAATATATCTTTATCATAATTCAGTTCTACCACTGGTGCCGTATTGTCTAGTAAATTAATAATTTCTATTTGGTCTGCGATCTCGCATTTACAGCTCCATACTATATTTGTTAGAGTGGAATATATATGTATTTTCTCCATTCCTCGGATTTTGCTTACCGCATATGGTAAGTCAATCTTTTTGCCGCTCGCAACTGTTACTAACATCAGCATTATTGCTACATATAATATCTTATTGATGTAGCTGACTGGTGTTGGATTTTTCGTGAATTTCTGTTTCAATTTTGTTTGACCCGTTACTTTATTCTGCTTGGACCTTAAGGGGTATCTAGATTCATCTTCCTCTGGCACTAGTTTACATCGATTTGCATGCACAATCATCGGGTTAGCCTTTTTACTCCTGAATGGTAATAACTTCAAATTGGTTTCGGTGGTGTCGCACACTTTGTAGGCTCCTTTAAATGGTCTTTGTAATTTAGGCGATAAACCTTTGAGAGGTTCCGGCCTGTTCAGATACACTAGATCTCCAATCTTTATGCCATGCGCATGTGCTTTTTTATCGTAGGTTTCTTTATATTTCTCTTGGTTATGCTTTATTGTCAAACCGGCTTTAGTCCATACTGACTGCATTTTTTCTTGCATCAATGCTTTATAATCGGGTATCTCCATATATTGAGAAATTGGTGGTTGGAATTTGAGATCAATCGGCATATTATTTTTCCTTAAATACATCAAGTAAAAAGGGGTCTCTCCTGTACTTTGATTTACTGCATTTCTGTAGGCAAATAGACACGGCTTTATGAAGTCGTCCCAATCTTTCTGTTTTCGATTCACATATGACGAGATCATGTTTATCAGTGTCCCATTAAATCGTTCCACTAATCCATCAGTTTGTGGATGATATGGTGACGTATTCAATTTCCAAATTCCAAATAGGTCTGTGATTGATTTGAACATTTCGCTTTGAAAGTTCTTTCCTTGATCAGTTAACAATTTCTTTGGAGTACCATAGCGAAATATTATGTTTTCCACAAATATTCTAGCAATCGTGTCTGCTTTTTGGTTTGGAATAGCGTATGCTTCTGGCCATTTGGTAAAATAGTCACAAAAAACAACAATGTATTTGTTTCCTTTTGTTGTTTCCGGTAATGGTCCCAGAATATCCATTGCCGTCATCTCCATTGGTGCTGCGGGTACTGGCATCGGTTTTAATGGTACTTTAATCTTTTTACCAGTATTTCTGCGGGTGATGCATACTTTGCAACTGTTACACCAATTTTTCACGTCTTGTTCCATTGTTGGCCAAAAGTATTTCAATTTTAATCTCGATAGCGTCTTGCGCGTTGACAAATGACCTCCCAACGCTCCATCATGATACTGCATCAGTAATGCGTCTCTGTGCTTGGCTGGTATAATAATTAATGCTTCCCCATTTTTCCAAACTTTAAGTATTCCATTATGAATTACATATTTGCTGTTTGCATCTGTAAGTCGTTTCCAGTCTTGTTCTTTTCTTATTTTGACCGCTTGTTCCATAAATTGTTTTAATTCACTATCGTTTTCCTGATCATTTGAAGTTCAGACATATTATTAACAGCTTTGATTGCAGCGAATATAGTACCTTCCACTTTTTCAGGTGTCCCCTCACTATTATTTTCTGGGATTCTTGACATTGCATCTGCGTTCGCGTTAGCTTTACCTGTCCGATATTTAATCTCAAAGTCGTATTCTTGGAGGGCAATCGACCATCGTATTAATTTACTGGCTGAATCTCTGTGTTTCATTAACCACTGTAATGGATTATGATCTGTATAAACAGTAAATTTTCTGCCCAATAAATATTGCCTAAAAGTAGTAATTCCATACACTAACGCTAACGTTTCCTTTTCAATCGTTGAGTAGTTTTTCTCGTGAGGCCTCAGTGATCGGCTTGCATAGGCTATTACGTGGTCCTTTTCACCTTCAAATTTTGTCCTAACACCGCACCCAATGCAACGTTGCTTGCATCCGTCATCAAGATAAATTGTTTTGTAAAATCTGGACATCTTAATATAGGAGTTGTTACTAATTTCTCTTTAATGTATTGAAAGCGTTTTGTTGCATTTGTCCCCAAATAAATTTATTGTTTTCTTTAGTAACGTATTCAATGGTTGTGCGATGTGAGAGAAATCTTTTAAAAATTTTCTGTAATAGCTCGCCAAACCTAAAAATTGTCTAACCTCATCGGCATCTTTTGGTACTGGGTACTCTTCCACTTTTTTGATGTTATCTGGATTAGTTTGTAACCCTCGCCGTGATATTATATGTCCTACATAAATCACTTCTGCTTTGCCCCATTCACATTTCGATGGTTTGATTTTTAATTTTGCACTTTTGAGCCGTTTAAATACAGTTTCTACATCTTTCAAGTGTTCTTCGAAATCATTTGAAAATATTATTATATCGTCGATATATACCAATGCATGTCGAATACCTCGTAACACATAATTCATTCCTCGTTGGAATGTAGCTGGGGCTCCTGTTAATCCAAATGGTAACACATTGAACTCATACAGTCCTTTGCCATCCGAGAACGCCGTCTTTCCTCTATCTTCCTCTTTTACCCTAAATTGATTGTACCCTTTGTTTAAATCAATAACTGTGAAATATCGTGCCTCTCCCATTTGATCGAACATTTCTTGGGTACTGGAATTGGATAAGTGTCTTTCCTCGTAACTTGATTTAGCTTCCGATAATCTACGCAAAATCGTAAGTCTCCATCTTTTTCTTAACTATCACTATTGATGAGGAGAATGGTGACGCACTATCTCGAATTATTCCAAATTCCTTCATTGCTGTAATCTGTCTATCACTTTCATCTTGATGAACGTAGGGGATTCTGTATGGCTTTATTTTTATTGGAGTTTCGTCTAATAACGGTATTTCATGCTCAATTACATTGGTTAGACCTAAATCATATTCGTGTTTGGCAAAGATATCTCGGTATTTTCTCAGCAGTTTTGTGAATTCCTTTTTCTGCATCTCATTTAAATCATTGCTTACCACTTCAGGCTCCTTGTACACCTTGACGTTTCTTGGTATTTTACAATTGTTTCAACAGACATTTTCGATAATTTTCCCAATTTTGTTTTTGGGTGTAGCTGAACCGGTTTCTTACTGCTATTCGTTATATGGACTGGTACTATCTGATTTTCCACTTTGACAACTTCGTCACATATCGGTAAATCATATTTTTCGACTAGCGTTTGATTTGGTTCGAATATAAAATCACCATTATCCACACTCATGGTATTTGCACAATATACCATCTCCGATTGTGGTGGTATTGTCAATGTCTGATTCACAAACACTTCACCCGCCCTGTGAATTATTTTCCCTGTTTCTCCTGCTATCAAATTACCTGTCTTTAAATCAAGTGAGACTCCGTCCAGCTGCTCTAATATATCCATACCGATCAGACATTGTACTGGGCTTCCCTTCATTATGAGCGCATTATGCGCTATTATTCGGTCTCCAATATGGAATATGACGTTAAGTTGTCCAATTATGTTTAATTCATTTTTTGATAATGACCTCACTATTTCGTCGGTAGGCTTTATTTGCATTTTCTCCTTCACGTTTAATACATTTTCCGATATTATTGTGTGACTAGATCCCGAATCAACCAAAGCTTCTACTTTATGTTTGTTCATTTGTATAAATATTCGGGTTGCTTTCCTCTTTTGTTAATGTCATCATTGAGTAGTTGCATGGTAAGCCTAACATATTCTTTCTCTCGATCTCTGCGCTAGAAGGCTCGATTCTCTCTCCTACCATTCCTTCACATTGTAATGCGATATTTTCTACTGGTTCATCTCTCGTAATCGATCAACTGGATATACTGGTGCTGGTTGCTTAAACGATTTTGGTATACACAATTTGTAAACGTGTCTACGCTACTCGCATTTAACAGTGGCTCTTTTAAGATTTGATAGGTTCTCAACGCTTCTTTATTCATTCCACTTAGTTCTTGATTGTCAACATATAACGGTGCACTATCACCCTCGTTGTCATTGTCATTATTCTCGTCCCTTGAAGGGTTGTACTAGCGTAGCTCACCTTTCTCTTCTTTAATATTCGCGCTTTGAGTATCTCCAACTCCTGATATTGATGATGAGTAATGAAGAATCTAGCCAATAATGGTATGCAACCAATTACTAATTTCCACGACCAACCTGTGATCGCGTATAATCTGTGTGTTGATAGGACCTGCGATATTATTACTTGATTACAACACATATTACATAAATTCCAATCAATCCGGCACACGCTTGTCCAATGAACATAAACTTTCCCCAGATCTTTTTCATTGTATTATACGTCGCTTTCTTGTAATGATCTGGAGTTAACAAATACTCGTAATTTACCTTCCCACTTCCGCTTGGGAGAATTGTATCTACCATCTCCATTATTACTCTTTCTTTCTTTGATGGAAATAACAAGTTTCTGCGGGCTTCCTCAATGTCTTCGTTCGAGTAAATTCCACTTTGCGATAATTTCTCTAATGACGTAAAATTTACCAGATATTGTAATTCTGTCAATTCTAAGTTTCCGGTGTCTTTACTTCTCGATGATCTGGTAATGCAATCCAAGATTCTGGTGTTAGTCTGTATAGTGGTGCCAACAATCTATTACACTGTAATACTTTCGGTTTCACGTCCTCTTCCAGTAAGATTCGTGTTACAGGCTCCATAAATCGCAACTTTCCATTTAAATTCACTGGTAACTCGTTGGTGCATTGGTCATACTTTGTCAGTTTAACTGGTACCGCTTTACATTTATAGCTATATAGTGCTTCACCGAAAATTCTGGCAAACACCCCATTTCTGCAATTAACATTGGTGCTACCAAATTAGGATTGGTTATAGCCATTGCCATCCGATTTCGGAGTATTTCTTTGTTGAGATTGCAATCATTTATAATAACTTCTCGGTACACATTTTCAACAGTATTTGACCAAAGTGAAATAAATAATCTATTTGTTATTAAAGTAATTTGTCAACTTGATATCTCCGGCATGTATGTTTGTTTGGGCCTCTATAATCATTTTCTGAGATACATATATACCTTTATAATTTGTCTCATAGACATTTTGTCCACACTTTGTTTTAGTTTCTTTTCTCAGGAATCGCATCCCGTCTTCCTCTGAGGTTGACATTAACACTGTTGGAGTATCTTTCATCCGTAGAGGTGTGATTCTTGTTGTTGTACTCGTTGCTGGATCCATTCTTATTTTCTCGGCTTTCCCTGATCTGTTCTCCCGTTATTTCTTTAAAACTCATTGACTTCAATTGCACTAAATTGCACTTTTTGGTATCGACATCGTACACCAAAATTGATTCTCCTGTCTGACAGCTAGATTGTTTCATGTTGCAGAATGGATGTGTTTGTAGTTTACCAGTATCATCATCAAATGATCCATCAAATTCTCTTAATTCTGACATGTACTCTTCTACAACCACGGCTTTGTCAATTATAGCATCGTCTACTTTGTATGGCTCTCCTTGGCAATCACCATTCGACTTTATTATCCCTCGCACGGTTACAGTCTCACGGATTTTGTGGTTAAGCTTTGCTTGTAGTTTGATATCTGCATTAATTTTCAACTGTCCTGTTTGAAAGGCTGCCAAACAATTCTCCGGAATTATTTCTATCGGTCTAGGTATCGATTGCATTTTCACCATCGATGAGTGGCTCCATTTTCCACAATAAAATACAAAAGTAGTTCGTTTCACTGTACACTCTCTCACCTTTGATCTTCGAAACCCCGATTCTTGATATACATGATATTTTACTGGATTTGTCACTTTAAATTTTACTGGGTATGCATCCGAACACTCTGCTACGTTTACCAACGAGTATACTCTTCCCATTTCGGTTTGGGAGCAGTCATATGCCACCAATGAATTCGTCGTATTTATTATTCCCAATAACATAATAATAGAAATCATCAACCATGGAAATGCAAGTTTTCCCTTTTTCCTCACTGTCTCTGTTTTTGGGCTCTCAGCCTTTTGTATTAACTCTTCCCATCCGCCATTGTTTGCGATCCACTTCATCAAATATTTATTCGTCATTTCAGTAGCTTTCTTTATCAATGATTTTGAATTGTCACTTTCCAGATAACCATAAGTACCAATCTCCAATATTATATAGGCTAGCACTGTCAATATTACATCTCGATCTAACTCAGTTCGTGTTAAGTCCTCAATTACTGCTTCCTCACAAAATTCCTTTCCTTCATAATTTCTTTTAATTATCGACGGTAATCTCCTCTTTAATTCCGTTGCCAATCTTTTTACAACTCTTTTCTCCCCTCCGAAATATCATCTTCTGTTTCAGTTTCATTTAACAAATACAATTCCGTTACTAAACTTTTTAATATTCGCTCAGTTTCGCTTGATTCCTCTAAACTCAAAGATTCAATTTCCGCATCATTCTGTTTTATCCCACATATCGCAATGTCATTTTTCGTCTCAACAAAGTTCTCTTCACTTTTCATCTCATCTATGCTCGGTAGTATCCTATTATCGGTGCTCCTTTCCTCAACATCCCTTGTAACTTCATTTTCTGATCTCATTTCCTCATTTTCCATTGTTTCTAATCTCTGCAATTCATTAATTTCTTGATCAATTTCTCCTGGGTCATCTACAACTTCATTTTTAATCTCTACATTATCATTGTCCACTTCCTCATACAGAGGCCAAAACGGTACTATTACTGCATCTTCTTCCATTTCACCACTTTGTTTTGTTGCGTACACATTATTAATACAATTTGGGTTACATCCGTAGTTTAACAAATATTCGTCATCATCCAATTCTCGTCCTTTGAACGTCAACACGATAATTCCGTCATTACCTAATATCTCCGCTGCTTTTTGTCGTATTTTCTTTGCTTTTACACTCCAATGTTCCTGATAATATTCAATCCTTTGATCCGCAATATTTAACGCTATTATCAAAGACTTCGCACTATCGTCTGCCGCCTCATAATCATGTCCTAGTTTTCGAATTACCTCTTTTAACTTTGCCTGATAACTCGTCGGTTTATTCGTATACGGTACGATGCATTCAAACAACCCTTCTTTCATGTCTCGATCCATTTCGATGCTCATTATGAAGTCGATACTCGCATTAATTTTATCTCTATTCCCTGCATACAGGGTATCCTGTAAATCTGCTAGAATCTTTTCCCAATTTTGTCTATCTGAATTCAAAGTATTAACAGCATTAACAACTTTTACTTTATTTTCCAGCCTGGTATCAGACCGCAATCTACTAAGTACTCCTCGTCTTCCAGACATCGATTCTCAAATTTTAGTTGCACTTGCCATCCACTGTATTGACGCAGTATTCGCTCCTTTAGGTCTTTGATTTGTCCGTAGGCCTTTACACGGAATTGGCACTTCACATTATCAAGTCCCGTCGTTTCCACTATGATATCATCTAAATCCCTTGTTGACCGCAAAGCCTTGCCAAACTTTTGCATTTGCTTAAGTATCTCATCATCTCTGTTTCCTTTGAATAACTTTGCACATAAATTTATGGCTCTCTTTAGTTCGCTTTGGGTTAGTGACATCACACTGAGTTCTGCGATCCATCGTTTCAACTGGGAGTTGTCAGTTTCCATTTTCTCAAGCAATTTTTCAACTCGGGCTAACAGTGCAGTCGGATTCTCATCTGATGCGATCTTTCGCACTTTCGGGGCAGGTTTTCCCTCACCTTCTGACACGGTTCCACTTATCATATGAGATTCAGTTTCTTCATCTGATTCGAATTTAGCCACTAGTTTGTTCAGCTTCTGTCGCATTTCTCGAAATTCCTTTTCCATTTTGTCTTGAAATTCCTCTCTCTGAGCATATGTCATGTTACTGGTGTTTGGCATATCTTCTTGGAATCTGATTGATTTCTTTAAAATAGGTCTGCTGAATCTCTCTGAGTTCCTTGGGCATGATCGCGCCATGTGGCCGTATCCCTTGCACGAATGACATTGTATCTGTCCATTTGTATTCACTTTGTCCCTTTGTGGTGAAGGTGACGCTGACGATGATCTTGATCTGGTAAAACAGTTTCTGCTAATATGCCCTTTCTTTCCGCATCGATAGCATTCGACATCACTGCTGATCCTTTTGTTTTCTGTGAATCTCTTGTTAGGGCTGGAATTTTTCCCATATTTAAACCAACATTGATTTGAGTAGTGTCCAGACTTTTGCAATGTTCGCATTGAGGATTATTTACCTGCCCATTTGATTGTACACTCATCGCTGATCTACCGGCTTGAAATCTAGTATTTGGTCTTAAAATTGGACTACTGATTTGATTTATTTTCTTTTCATCCCATGGTGCTCTCACAGGCGTAATTGACCGCTCACGTCTCTCCACATTAACTCCAAAAGCATCTGATCTTTTTGCACTTTTTAAATTCAGCTCTATCTTCATGGCTTTCTTCACGAGCTCATCGAAATTGGAAAAATCCACATAACATAGGGCCTTTTTGATTTCGGAGTGGACTCCGGTTATAAACTGATCTTCTAACAGCTCTTTAACCTGCTTGGCCATATCTGCTTGATCGGGTTTGACTTCGAAGGCTTTATCTGCTAAAGTGGTCAGATGATAAGCAAACTCACTGACCGATTCATCTGGACCTTGAACTCGATTATAAAATTTCTGTCGCATGATTCTTTTGATATCTCCACCAACCAGTTTCAGCGCCATTGCATCCTTCAATTTTGTCCAATCATTGCCAACATTTCGTTTGTCGACTTGCTGCCAGGCTTCTCTTGCCGCACCTTTCAGATAGAGTGGGAATCTCTGAACCATAATGGCTTGTGTCCATCCGTATGCTGAGGCGTACATATAATAATCTCCCATGAAATCTGCAAATTCAACAGGGTCTCCCCCATATTGATTGACGGGTAATTTCTGACAACTTGCGAAATCAATCATCTCTCTATTGAGAGGCATAACAGCATTATCATTTGCCATTTGGACTTGTTTCTGACTTCTGAGGTTGTATCGGTTCACTTTGAGCTAAACTTCAAGCGTTAAACAATAATTTAAAATTACTTTTCAACTTCTTTTAAATCTCCCAATAATAGCCTTTTATAATCTCGTTAACACTATTTTCAAACTTCTAAGCCGACTTTCACTCACGTCAGTACTAATTCTTTTTATAATTCCTTTTTCACTAGCTTCCAATAATTTCCCTCCGACTTTCAATCACGACGGTACTAATTTTTTTCAATAATTATTTTTTCACTAACTTTCAATAATTTTCCGCCGACTTGCGATCACGTCGGTACTATTTTTTCAATAATTATTTTTTCACTAACTTTCAATAATTTTCCGCCGACTTTCGATCACGTCGGGCTCACCAGAATATATGTTGGGTTTTGGATTATTTCAAGTCGGTTCTCTCTGACTCCTGGTGTTCTTTAAATTAAAACAATGAACGACCCAACGTATATTGAAACAACAGGTTTACAATTTATTATCACGCTCCAATAACCAATCAAAGTTTATACAATTCTCGGCTCGGCGTTGATGCTTTGCAAACAAACAATATTCACCTTTTGATCCTTTAGTTCCGTTGACTCTCGTTTTCCTCGGTTTCTGTTTGGTTTAATCCCTTTTCGCCTTTCCGTATTCTTAATTCTATTTCTTCTTTTCCCTACTTCCCTAATTCGTTTATCCCTTTTCTTATCGTCTGATTCTTCGAACCCTAGCTGAGGCAGAATGCCGATTTTCTCTGATTTTCCCTTTGCTTATATACTCCTCGAAATCAGGATGACAAATGGTTATTGCCGAGCCAATCTTTCGTTTGACATTTTCTCCTACGTGTTTGCTTCGGCTGTCATCCATAATGGTCCAACGAATCTAGATAATTAATGGCCCTACCGGTCTTCCTACGCGCGCTATCTTCTCCTTACTCTTTTCCCATTAATCATTATGTCAAGCTAATGGGCCCAAATCTTCCTTTTGTTTGCCTTTCTTCTTGTTTACCCAGCTCGGGTTTCCTTCATCTGTCGGGTTCTCCATTGGCTCGGGTTTCCCATTAGCTCGGGTTTTCCATTAGCCAATTAATTAATTAATTAACGTTTTCTGTTTTCATACATTTGAATGTTTTTCAACCCTTTCTAACCCTTTTCTGATAAATCCCTAACCGTCATCTTGTTGACCATTAGCTAATCTATAACTGTCCCGTTTTTCCCATTCGATTTCGATGATTTTTCCATTTATTGATTTTTCTCGGATTTCCGGATTCTCGCCTTTCGTAATTGCTTTTTGCATTTTCTAATACTGTTTCCATCGCACTTTCCTTTACTATTAATTCTGTGCACGATCCCGCTTTTATTTTGCCTTTTTTCTTCGCTTACTTTCCATTTGAATTATTATCCTAAATTTTATTTAAATTTTTAATTTTAATTTACAGACCTCAACAATACCATTTGTTTCTCGGGTTTTTTTATATCGCCTCTATCCGTTATTTTAATTTAAGATTCAGTTAGAGTAGTTTAGACACAGCAATTATTTCCGATTTTTTCCCCACTTCCTTCCCTTTGATTTGACCTTAGGATAGTTATGTTAATATTATGATTTTAGGAGTGCCCACCGAGCTACTCAATGTTTATGATTTTTAGCCGTTATGTGCAAGGATTTTAGTTTGGTCGAGATTATAGGAAAATGAGTGGTGGAGGAGCAGCCAAAAGACTACTTCCCTCATCCCAATTTCCCCTGTGACGGATAGTATTGACGTTTAAGCCCTGCGTTATTCACGCCGGAACCTTCACGGCACAGGCTATTTGCGGATAAACCGCACTTACACAGCCTGAATTGTTATGTTGATTTTACTTTCTTGCGGTGCGTGAGTGACTGTGGGCCGGAAAAATTTCGACAAAAATGACTTGGTGAACAACTTTTATTTGCATATAAATATGTCATAATATCATAATTGGCATTTCATATATCGTTAAACATAACTCTTCCCCACGCCGACGCCCAAACAGAGCTCATAAGAGATTTAATGGCCTCGACATGGATGGAGCTTTCAAACATTTCTCTACTCATATTTGAGAATTTATTCAACTGGTTCTGGCTTAAGTCTGATTAAGACTGGTTCAAGTTTTTAAAACTGAAAAGCTGATTAAAATTATGTGAAAATGAATCGGTATATATACCTATTGTACGACCCTAACCTTGCGTGTTAAATTTGATGTAGTAAAACAAAATTCGACCTTGTAATTTTCTAGTATATTCTAATCTTAATTTTATTATTTTTTGTAATTTAATTTGACAATTTTATTTTTTATTTTTAAATTGAATTGTTTCCAATTCAAATTATTTAATTTTAGTTCCATTTTTATGGATTTTCGCATTTTTTAGTAAATTGTCAAATTTTGGTCAAATTTTTGTGTTCTCATGTTATTTCTATGTTTATTTCGTGCGGATCTTGTTGCACTTGTTATTATTTTAAATTACTTTGTTTTTTCTCGATTTTATATTTAATTGTTTTCTCTCTCATATTTTTGCATGGTTAATTGATGTTTTATGGGTCTGACTTTAAATTTGCCTGTTGTATTTGCGTGCGTGTTACCGATTCATTTAAACAAAACCGTGTCTTGGCCCAACATACATATACATGCTAACCAACTAGCTTCTAATTAAGTTATCATTCATTAAAACTAAAATAATAACTAAAATAACTAACTAAAATGAAATGATTCATATGAAAAGAATTGAAAATTTAATTCTTCGTGTAATTATCGAATATATAATATAATTAATTTGATAAAAGTTATAACTGCCGTATACTGATAGGTTACTAATTAGAAATCGCTAGAGTATTTCTTTCAGAATTTTATCTAGTACGCACATAACAAGACATTACCACTAGGCATCGTCAAAAATGAGCTTGGCATTGTGCTCTAGCGGATAGAGTGTTAGTAAAAGGTGAGACTTTCTACAAAATTAATTAATAAATTTATTTCACAACTGCTAATACCCTAACAATCCTATGGATCTTTAGGATGACTGTAAATAATGGCTATTCTAAGTTTTGTAATATTTATGTATGTATGGTAAAGTTGTATGACTGAATATTACGTGCTGGATACTGATAGGTGTAAATTTAAATTAGATCTAAGACTAAATCTATCTTATCCCTTTCCAGTACGCTCACAACAAGATGTAATCACTAGACACCCGTCGAAAATGACGTTGGAAATGTATACTAGTTGGAGGAATGCTAACAAAAGGTGAGTCTCTCTGCAAAGACCGCTAATGACCTACCATCTCTTTGGGTTCATGAGCTGTCGCAGAAGGCTTCGTGCTCTATCTTATTTGTAATCCGTTTTTATCGAGCAATCAGGCTATCAAATTTTAATTTAGTAAAAAGAAAACTAATATTATTAATTGAAATTCTAAACTACAAACAAAATCAAACAAAATCCAGTTAATTATTTTCGGTCCAAAAATCCGGCAGTGTGTTTTAGCGTTCGCGCTCACTCTTGCCCGGGAGTGAGTTTTGTCTTGTTTCGAGGGGATTTTGCTTCCGTTGTGGCGGTTTTGGGCATTGTTATTGACAATTCGGTATCACTTCCAAGAAAATTTCGTATTACGATGTCTTCTTGTTCAAACGAGAGTTTGTTCCCACATTTTACGAGTCCGGATCGGATCTCATCTTTCAATTATAACTTAGCAATTTCTTTGTTCTTCTCTTGAATCGTGAGGTTTGCTTGATGTAATTGCTCCCGATCCTGTTTCCACTTCGCCCGTAATTCTTCAATTTCTTTTTTCATTTTTTGCATCTTTTCAAGTCTAGACAAGGAATATTCTATGCGTCGACATATACACACCAATGCTTCTGATCGTTGATTTTGTTTGTATGGATTTTTTGTGGTACCTTCGATGTCCCTTCAGAAATTTTCGGATTGCTTGAAAGTTTGATCCACTATAATGGTTAAACAATGTTTATTTAAATAAATATAATTATAATTAATAATGCATATATTATAAAGTTTATATTCATAAAACGGGTTTTCTTGTGAGAATTTCTATTTGACACAAGGTGAGGGAAGACATAAAAATGACTATAAGATTACCTATTGCGATTTGAACGGTTTCTACGATAATACCTATCAACCTTTGGCTGATGTTGTGGTGGTATTATTGAGGATATTGGAATGTTTTATCTTCAGTTTTCTACCTCAGCTTTTGATTTTCAAAATGAGTTAAATTACATTATAGGGTGAAAATTGAGCCAATGGAAAATCACGACAATACCATATTAGTATTACCGACCATAACAGCCACACTAATGGTTGAAGTAAAGATAATAATAATATGTATAACCCTGTTGTTAGTCATAGCAATTGTATTTATCATAATGTGGATATCGATCATAATAAATTAAAGACCTAATTTTACAATTGGTAACAACAACTGTAATAAAGAATGAAAACATTAATAATTATAATTAGAGCTTGACCGATTGCATTATTCTCCGATTGTCCAGATTTCCGATTTGGAGACAGCAATGATCGAATAAAAAGTGAAGAAGATTTTTATTAAAAAAATTTGTATTTGAATTTGTATTTCTTTTGTTTATTCAAATTTTTATGTTTTATTTACATATTTATCAGATAAGTGAGTAACAAAATAAGCCCTTGCTGCGGAGTAATAATTATATTTTTTTACTCACTTATCTGATATATTAATTTATACTGCTACCAAGTAATCACCATTTTATACTTTTACTATTTAAATATTTGTTGGTCAGTAAACAAGTATTGATATTTATTTGATCAGTACTTGGTTATTGGTAACATATTGTGTGTATAGTAAAAACCCAAGTATTTTAGGGGGAAATGATTGATTAAAAACAAGTTTAATGATATTTTTAAGGAAGTCGAGTTGGTTGAATATCGATGTTTAAAAAAGTAAATATTATCTAAATGGGGAATTTTATAAAAATAATGAATAAAGTACTCAATTATTCAATGCCTAGTATATATATATACATGGTTAATGTTATACAGTACTGGTGGGTTTCTGGGTTTTGATATTTTGAAACTATATGGTTGTTACCCAGACAACCCCATACCACTAGGCACCAGTTGCTAAGCAACGTTGGAACTGTGTTCGAGTGGGTAGATCGTCCACAAAAAGTGAGCGTTATTGCTAATACTATAATTGACCGAACGATCTCTGGGTCCAACGAGCTGTCGATAGAAGACCTGTGCTCGCTTTTGATTCTTAGGTCCCATTATTCTCCTATCTCCTTCAAATGTTAACCTATACTCTCATATCATTCATTGTTATGTCTATTCGCATAGTCCTTCTCCTTGTTGTCCATGTCGAATATTATTCTTTGGCCTGTACACCCTTTGTTATGTTAAATACACCCACATTATATCTTTCATCCTTATCCCGATTATAACTACAATGTTTCCTATTATTATTACTAGCATTATCGTTGTTGCTATTATATATATTACCTTTCTTAATTGTCACTACTAATACCTTTATTATTATTTTTATAGCTATAACTACCATTATATTTATTGTTATTATTACTATGATTATTACTATTATTATTATTATTATCATAATTATTATCATCATTACTACAAATACCATGATTATTATTATTATTACCATTATTATTATTATTATTATCATTATTATTATTATCAATATTATTATTATTATAATTACCATTACCCTTATCATTATCGTTATATTTATTAAGATTTTGTAGGGATCCGTCCTTATTCCTCAGCGTTAAAAATTGTTTATTGATATACAACATTAGCCGTAGTCCATCTATATTTTTCGGTTTTCGATAAAGTATTTTTGTAAACTAGAAAATTTTAGCAGCGTTCCGCCCTTATTTTACGGTTCATCCCTATTCTACAGTTTTCGACAAAGTATTTTCATTGACTCGGAAAATTTGAGCAGCGTTCCGCCCTTATTTTACGCATTCCATTTTTGCGTTACTATTTTTGTTAAGTATTTGAATTAGTTCGGAAAATTTGAGCAGCGTCCCGCCCATATTTTCCGCCTCAACTCAAATTAAATTATCTAATTTTTATTTAAAAACATTATTTTCATGATTTTGGTCGTTCAGATTAATCTTTTTCCGATGGCTATCCATTTTAACTGTTGCAACGATTTCGCAATCTTCCCCGCTACCCATTCCCTCTTTTGTCCTTAAGATCTATTTATGTTCATATTATAGTTAATGAGTGCCCACTGGACTACTCGGTGTTAGAGATTTTGAGCCGATTGTTGTTAAAAATATATGTCAATTTTACAGGAAACGGATGTTGAAGGAGTAGACAAGGGACTACTCATTTACCCTCCAATTTCCCCTATGTACGGATAATATTGACGTTCCAACTCCTGCGTTCCGCACGCTGAGTCTTCACGGGTACATATCATTGGCGATTTTCCACGCTCTTACACAAATCTGTACTATGTAGGTTTTGCTTTCTTGCGTTATGTGCTGGCTGTGGGCCGGAAAATAACAAATAATATTTTACCATAGCATTTGGAATAAAAGTTTCGATGCACTAAGGCTGTAGATATAAAATATTTATTCAGCATATTACATTGGCTACATACATTTGAAATTCATTGTATCCATTCCATAAAATTTACTTCAAAAATCCCATAAATTTAATTCGATAAATCATCTATAAATTCAATTGGAAAAACAAAATTATCCACAAATTTAATCTGAAAAATCATCCATAAATTCAATTGAAAAATTACCCACAAATTTGATTCAAAAAATCATCCATAAATTCAATTGGAAAAACAAAATTATCCATAAATTCAATTTGAAAAACAAAAATCATCCATCAATTCGATCTGCAAAGTCATACATAAATTCAATTGAAAAATTACCCATCGATTCCCTTCGAAAAAATCAATTAATAATATTGCACCAGTTGAGAGTGATCGTGTTCAGGCAAAACACTTACCCGTGTTAATTGCCTGAATGCACGGCTCTCAACCAGTTATACAACCAGTTATACAGTTCTATAATGAAAATTTTCCTCCGAAAAAAAAGACTGAAATTTGTGAAAACACATCGGTATTATACCTATAATTTGGCCTTAACCTTGCGTGTTAGTTTTACTGCGATTAAACAAAATTCGACTTTGAAATTATTTATGTTATCTACATTAAATTTTTATTTATTTCTTAATTTAAATTGGTAATTTATTTTTAACATTTTTAATTAAATTTATTCATCCAAAAATATTTTATTTTTATTCATTTAATTCGTTAATTTTTAATTTTATATAAATGGTCATTTTACGGTCGAATTTTCTTGTTATTATGTTATTTTTTATGTAAATTTCGTGCGGTTCTTGATGCATTTTGTATTTATTTTATTTTAATTTTATGTTTTTGATTTTATATTTATTTATATTCTCTCAGATTTTAAAGTGTTTAATTGGTGTTGTATATTGTATTTTAAGTTATCTTGGTGCTAGGTTTTCCTGCTGTATTACTGATGCATTTAAACAATTCTCAAGGCTATTGGTGTGCTGGCCCAACAGTACTCAGTTATTGGTATACCGTACATAATCACTGTTGCTCAGTTATTAATCAGTGGATTGTTCAGTGTGTATGGGTTATCAGTATTCAGTAATTGATACCAAATTAGTTAACGTTTTGTTTGATTGTTAATGAATTTATTAATTATTATTATTATTACTATTATTATTATTACTATTATCATTATTACTATTATTATTAATATTATTAAGGACTACTGTGTAACAACGAGACCCAAAATTTATTCAAAAATTCGTTTTAATAAAACTCATTGAAAATTTCGTCGTTAAAAAACATGTAAAAATTCTTTGTTAAAATTTCACCTTTAACAATATGAATAATAAATTCTTTAAAAAAATAACGCTACAATTTTCACTTTTAAAAAACATGTAATTCATCAATAAAATTACACTAAAAATTTAATTTGAAAAATTTTATCATGTAATTTTGTCGACTTTAACTTAGTTTCAAAATTTTCAACTTTTAAAATTTACGTTATTTAATTTACCAACTATAACTTAATTTGAAAATTTTTAACTTTACCTTATGTAACCTAAGTGCTGACCCTCTATTTACCTTTAAAAATTTTTACCTTATGTAATTAGTCGACCATAACTTTATTTTAGACATTTTAATTTACACTAATGTACTTTAACTTTACTCGAGGCACTTTGATTTGATTTTATTTATTCTAATATACTTTAATTTACTTTAATTTACTCTAATGTACTTTAATTTTCTCTACCAAATTTAATTTATTTTTATCTAGAGCCTACATTTACCTATAGAAAATACTGCGACTAAATATTGAACGTGTTTTTTATTGAGAGTTAAAAATAACCCTCACTATAGTGTGTCCATCGTAGGCGATTCAAGCCAAATTTTTATTTTAGTCTTTTTATCAAGAAAAAATTAATCGAAGAAATATTTTTTGGTTTTTAAATCGTTAACATATTTTTAGGCTTATTTATCGAGAGTCCAAAATACTCTTTCCAAATAGTGTGTCTAATCGTAGGCGATTCAAGCCAATTTTTATCTTAGGCTTTTAATCTATAGTCAAAAATACTGTGCCAGAAAGCTACTGACCACCTACTCTGACTCTTATTTTTCTAATTTCTGGTGCAACATACCATTTATTTTACACACTATTTCCCACTAATTTTGTTAATTTTAATAACAATAATTTTATTTTTTAGGTAGCTCAACTAAGATGAATAATTAATTTATTTGAGTAAATGAAATGTTGATAAATAATTAAAACGTAAATTTTACCTAATAGGCAAGACTATAAAACTAAAACAAAAATTTAAATTAATGAATTGATTTCAATAAAACAACTTAAATGTATTTTCCATGTGAAAAATCATTTTCTTAGAGTTACACTCAAGTTCATTATCATATCTCATAAGTCCGCTACATTAACATTTCCAAACTTATTTCCCCTCGTTGAATACAAGCGTTATTCAAGAAATTAGAGTAATTTAAGTTACTTATAAACATATGTCAAACAAGAAAATGCTATTATGACAAAGGGAATGATAAGTTTCCACGGAAAACACTCATCTCAATTCCCATTGAATCCCAATGCAACAATTCTAGGAAATAAAATGCATTCAAATTCTTTCAGTCATGAAATTCCAAATCATAGAGGAATTAATTAGTTCAAAATTTAGCATTGATTTACGTTGCAAATTATTTTACTTAAACATAATTTTAACTTTTCCAAATTTCCGGAAAATGTAAATTATATAAAGTATAAATTAATGCTTAACTATGTTTTCTATACTCCTTTCTGTAAGAGAAAATAATATTATATTAAAATAATATTAAGAATTAGAAATTATTTTAAACTTTGGAATTTGTTTATTAATTTCTAATTTAATAAGTAAAAGAAATTCTATAAAATAATAGTATTTTCTTATTAAAATTAATTATTTGTCAGATTACGTTTGAGAAGAAAAATTGAAATAAATTATAAGATTTTTTAACATAAGCATAAATTCTTTATAAATTTTTTTGATCAAATATTAACTTCGACAATTTTGATTTTACCATGAATGATTATAATTTTTATTGACTGAATTTGATTAAAATTGTTTATATTGATACTGTTTATATTATGCCAATTAAATCTCGAGGGTACCAAAGTTTCATCTAATTTTTAGGAGTCTGCTTTAAAATTTCTTTTGTATCACTTTTAAAGATCTGTAAAATATTGTGAGTATTCAAGGATCCATGTGTAGTGATTGACAGGATACAAAATTATAAAATCTAATGATTAATATTTAATTGAAATGCTGGAAATAATAATCTATTAGGTTGTTTAAATAATATGGGATGTACTAATAATAAATTTTAAAAACATTTCAATTATCAATTATGTCATTAGTTATTGCATATTGCAATCTTCCAAAAAGTTGAAGATGTTAGAGCGATTAAATGAATATACAAAACCATAGATAATCTACGTAACAGTGTTTGCAACTTAGCTAAAGAATTAGGATTTCTAACAATATAATATGAGAATTAGTTAGAGAATTGGACAAGTTTTGAAATGTCCAGCTTCTTGTAAACAACATTTTTTTTGAAATTTTATTTTTCCAAGTGATATGATAAGAATTTTTTGTCTGTTTGCAGTTGGACAAATGCGATATGCAATAAAATATCTTATTTGAATGAACTAATGTTTTTATAAATTTATCCCATGATATACCAGTTTCTGAATAGAATAAAATTATTGTTGATTCTATTGTAAGAGTTTTCAAATTATAATTCATTTCTTTATTCATTATTTCTTTTCTTTTTCAGTAAAATATTGGTAATTTGTCATTAAAATGCGTATATTTGTCCATTTGAAATGATATTATTCCTGGATACCGATAGGCAAAATTAAGTTTTTAATTAAAACAACTGTAAAATACATGCATTCACTAGGAACCCATCACAAGTGACTTCGGAAGAGTGTTTTAGTGGGTAGATTGGTATCAAAATGTGAATAATTCGACAGGCTTATGTTCATACAATCTCATCAGCTCCTGGACTACAATAAAAGGTGTCTTAAAGGTTCCTCTATTGTTGCTTTATTACAAGATTAAAATAACATCAAAAGACAACATTTAATAAAACAATCAGTAAGGGGCTATTCACAAATTACGTAACGATCGTTTTGCCTCTTATTAACCTCCGCCCTAGTAACAGATCGTAAAAACTTCAGATGAACCCTCTCCTACCGTAACAAATAAAACAATTTCGAGGAGTACAAAAATAAAAGTCAAAGCGGTTTAGATTTTAAATTTAAAATAAAATTTTCTTTTTGTAAATACATCTAAATTTTTTGTGTACATTTTTGTAGGTTGAAAATTTATATTTAGTGTAATTTTTTTTATAAAAAGGAAGAAATTTGGTTACATAACATTTTTTAAAACCACCCCTTTCCCCATCGTAACCAACTTTTAGATCCCATTTCCCTCTACGCCGTTACGTAATTTGTGAACAAGCCTTAATAAAATTAGCCAAGATCTATTCGATCATTATTAAAAAACCTTGATTGTCTTATCATATGGCAAAAGAGTAGGAATACTTTGAGCTTACGAATCCGAGCTCGCCTTATTTTCCCTTTCTATGCTTTAATTTCAGATTTACTTACCTTACTGTTGGACCAGAACACAAACGGCCTTGTAAATGTTTAAATGAATCGGTAACACACATGCAAACACAACATGCAGATTTAAATCAAACCTATTAAAACACCAAATAACCCTATCAAAATATGAGAAAGAAGACAACTACATATAAAATAATAAACATAAAACTAAATTAAAATAATAACAAAAAAACAACAAGATCCGCACGATATAAATATAAACATAACACAAAAACCTAACAAATTCGACCGAAATTTGATAATTTAACAAAAATATGAAATTTCATGAAAATGAAATAAAATTCAAAGAATTTGAATTAGAAATAATTCAATAAAAATTTTAAAAGGAAAATTATCAAATAAAATTGCAAAATAATAAAAATTAAGATTAGAATACACTAGAACATTCCAAGGTCGAATTTTGTTTTACTAAATCAAAAAGAACACGCAAGGTTAGGGCCAAAAAATAGGTATGTATACCGATTCATTTTTACACAATTTTAATCGTTTTTACTGATAAGTCAGTTTTCTTAAAAATCTATTTTCAATGTGAGTGAGAGTTTTTTTGAATACTCTCTCCACGTCACATCCTCGCAACCTCGGTAGAGCTCTGCTTGGATGTCGGCGTGGGGAGAGCGATATATTTGTAACGTTTCTTTTGAATTTATGGATTGGATTGTATCGGTAATTTAATTTTGAGTTAAATAAATTATTTATAATACATAAATTTTTATTTGTCGAAATTTTTCCGGCCCACAGCCAAGACACATCACAAGTTAGTAAAATCAACATATTATTCGAATTCTTGTAAGTGCGTGGAATATCGCCAATGATTCGTGCCCGTGAAGGTCCGGCGTGCGAAACGCAGGAGCTGGAACGTCAATATTATCCCGTATAGAAGAAGGGAGGGATAAGGAAGTGGTCTTTTGGCTATTTCCTCGTCGCTCAATTTCCATAAACTCGACCTAAATTATTTTACATACGGCTCAAAATCACCACACCGAGTAGTCCAGTGGGCACTCATTAACTATAATATGAACACAAAGCGTCTAAAGTCAATCAAGGGGAAGTTAACGGAGAAATCTAAAATGGAATCGTTATTATGAATAAAAAATCAATCAAAATGTATTATTAACTGTAATATACCCACAAATTTTCAACTATTAATATGGACGTAGAATAAATATGAACGCTGAGTGGTCACCAAACACGTACTATAATTGATAAGGATTACGGATTAAAATAAATCATAATCACAGACTTTAACCCAATAAAACTAGTCGAATAAAGAACGAGATATCATAACTACCATAAACCCAAATAAAATTTAACAGCATTGAGGTAGAAACCAACTCGGTATCGTCATAATAACCCTTTCTTATTTAATCTATAGATAATAATCAAGAATCCACTATTTACACTAGGAATTACCAATGATGTTGTCACTCGCATGCACAAATAACCAATTCAATATAGACAGGAGTACGAAAAATTCACACCTGTTCAACACGCATAAACAAGTTTGCCAGATCAATATCCACCAGAAGTGCGTGCAGTTGTAAAATCCGGTTCCCACACACACGCCAACATAAAACCTGCTGATAATAGTCTACTAAATAGAAAATCAAAAAATCAGACTTAGACAGGAAAATCGCTCACCATCAGACCTTTTCAATAATCCTAAAATCATGGACGAATCGAGGTAAATTATTAATCTATGAATATTTAAAATGTATTTCCAACCCAATAGAAACGCTCCAGTAACGCTCCAAGTGGAAGCTATACCTTCGGAACCCCGACCCAACGTTACCGGTAAATTCATCCTTATATTCAAATTTCCTCCTAACCATATAAGTCTTAGCCGGGAGCTCAATACTGACCGAGTGAATCCAATTTAAACTAACGATAGGTTTTGGAAAATAAAAGAATTTTTTTGTTTTATCATGAACTTTTCATGAGGTTAATCCCCTAGGTAGGTTATCACCAATTCTCCAAATAAAAACGTATTCTCCTGGCATTAAAATGAATAGATAAGTTCACTTTTAACCTGTTTTATTAATAATTCTCTTCAGATGATTAAGGAAAAATAAAACCTAATTTGAGGACCCCCGCAGTAATACAGATTAATTTTTGTAGCAAATTAAATAAATGATTCCCTTAGTGGCAGCTCGATTAATTAGGTAGAGTAAAATGTGATTATTCATTTGATAATTCCATCAATAATACGAAAGTGTTCCTTCATAAACGAATTAGATGAATAAATAAAGAAATGAGTGAGGTATTTGGTGAAGCGATATGTATAATAGACGAGATAAATAGGTATAGTAGGGTCAGGCAATGATTATTTTTTTTAATTAATAGAACCTGGTCGGCCATTCCATGATATCCTCCATATAGAAATTTCATTAAGTAAGCATGTTTATAAAATTTTTATTTAAATAAAAGAAACAAAATATATATACAATTCTTTTTATAAGGATTTTTAGGTAATACCTGGTTTAACTTTTGGTTTTCAGAAACCCTTTTTATTTGAAAAATAATCTTTTACGGATATTTTACAGTACAATAAACCATTCATTGAAAAACTAAGTTAAAGTTCTATTCATATTTCGCGAATTAGCATTCGATAAGCTGGTTAAATAAACAATGATAGTAAGATGTTAAAGAATATTTATAAATTCGATTTAAATTAAATAAAAAATTTGCGGGTGCAGGTTATCGTCGAGTTGCTATCCTTCACGTGGTAGACTTCCATTTGATATCCTTAGGTCTTATATAATGTCTATGTTGACAATGACATACTCGCACATCTATTATAGATTATAATTAAGGTATTAGCTTAATGTCCATTAAGTGATTTTAACGCAAAGTATTATTTTGATATCCACCCATCGATTCTTACATGGTGCGATTAAATATGTTATTTTTTAATTGATTGTTGATTTTAGTTTAATTTCAGATATATTATATCCTTTAACTAATTTCGATTTAGTTGATTCGGTGCACTTATTTTAATATCCACGAGTTGATTTTTGACTAATTTAACGGAATGACGAATAACATTTTAACGCCCTTTAATAAATCATTATTTGGATTAAAATTCCTTTTCCCTTTTCTTGTTAGTGTTTAATGCGATGAATCTTAAATGAGTTAGGAGTAGCGAATTCCACTCCCTAGGAGACGCAAAAAATAATTGACTACTTTAAATAAAATATTTTCTGAATATATTTTTTTTTAAATAATATTAGTTTGAATAAAAATGTATCCAATACCCCCTACAATTAACAGTTAACTCCAGTTTATTCCAGTTTAAACGGGACTTAGGACGCACCCATAACGTCAACTAGGTACCTTAAATTACCTTTCAAATAAGAGGACCCGACAGACGGGTTACCAACTGTATCAAACTTCATTTACTCACAGACTACCCCAAGAGCGTTTTAACCATTTTGCTAAATAGTCGGAGATTTCATTAATGTAATCAAATTATAGATAGGTCAGGACCTTTCGTGTTCGTGTCCCGGCACATTGCCGACCAGTGGAGGCAAGCCTGGCGCCAGATCAGGCTAGCGAGAGGCTACGAGGAGCCCAAACTAAGAGGGCCTAGACAAACTATCGGACAGATGCTGGGGATGAACCAGCGATTACCGTTGACAAACGGACAAGATGGCGAGCAGCATCCGGCCCGAGAAGTTCTGGAACACGCCCGCGAATTCCTCGTCCACCTAGAGGACCATCAACGGCAGGTTGACTTCCACGTGGTCAGGGCCAGACAATACCTGGCCAACGTGGAGGACGACATCGCGACCGGACGGATCGCGGACGACTACTCGAGCATGCCGCCACCCAGACCAAGACCGGCCCGCAATACGAGACGGCCCGTGTTCATAATTCCGGACTACTCCCCTGAGGAAGGGATAAGGAAGTTTTTCGAGGATTCTTGACCTCGCTGATCTGTAGAATACATTTTGCATGTTTTTATTTTATTTATTTTTTTTAATAAATGCTTGTAATTTGCCACTTGTTTTAGTTTTTTGTGTTTTCCAAATATAATCTCATCACTTATGTTTAAATTAACTGTATGATTGGAAATTTCAGATTTATTGTGATGTTCATTATTATAGAAATGGAACCCCTCAAAATCCTACAGAAAGAACTGGAAAACGCGAGGGCAATCAATAGAAACCTTTATGGCCAGGTTACTCAGTTATCCCTGGAAGCACAGAAGATCAAAGCCACATGGGTAGAACCCAGGAAGGTAAAATCGCTTTACCAACGACTTACAGCAGCCCAAAAGGGATGGGCAGAAGAAAAACAGTTAACGCAAGGTCTGCGAACACAAAAAGGAAGACTGGAGGTTGCACTGTCCGCCTGTCAGGAAGGGGCGGCTGTGACTTATCCCCTCGTATTTGATCCCGCTCAATTGGCCTACCGGGAGGCGATACAACCCCCACAACGACCTCAACAACAACCACAACTCCGAACAGTTACCGGCCTGGACGGAAAGAGCGGGCTAAACGTCGAGCCGCTCGATTACTCAATAAAACTTAATTGACTCATAGAATGTGGTTATTGGAAAATTATATGTATTTATTTCATATTTCTTACTCTTTAAAATGATATCTCTGACAAGTATCTAAGAAACCCGCGATCAGCACACTAAGATGCACCATTACAATTTGTAGCCGCTCGTTCTATATCATTATCGAATTTTTATTATTCCCTGATGAACTCAACGATAAACATACGACATAAAGGGGACCTAATAATCAAAAGCGAGCATAAGTCTTCTATCGACAGCTCGTTGGACCCAGAGATCGTTCAAGCAATTATAGCATTAGTAATGACGCTCACTTTTTGCGAACGATCTACCCACTCGAACACAATTCCAATGTTGCCTAGCAACGGGTGCCGAGTGGTAAAAAGAATTATTTATATGGCGTTACTAGGGTAACCGCAGTAAGATTAAACAAATAACCGTACCCAGTAACTCACCATTACTATTTTCACCAACCTCTTGCTCCATCTTCCTAGTTTATTCAATTGTATATTTTTCATCATTTCTAGACTCAGTTTTATATTTTTTAGTTATGTATGAGTTAAAAAAATTAGTTCTTTCTTATGGCCATAACTCAGTCTAGGGACGATCTGGTGATAAAATTTCAGGTAGAAAATTGTCTGGGCTGCTCAAACTACCGTCTACACAGTAACTACTCCATCTGGTTACTATGGTCCGTGATAAAAAACATCACACACAGTTGGTCAATAATATTTACAATCTTGCATGTATGTGAGAGAATTTATACATAAACATTTTCATTAATATTATATTTTCGATCTTACACAATAAAGTTTTGAATGTTATAATAAAAAACTATAATAAAGCATTTTTTCAATTAAAATAGTAATCGTAATGCTGTAATAATGAATGAAAAGAAAAATTAGTATTCTATTTTCTACTATTTCCCTTACCCAAAAATATTTTCCTTCTGAGAACGACATTTTAAACACACATATATATATATATATATATATGTGTACATAAGCTCTAATTTTTGTCCATTAGGCACCGGCTTTAATAGTGTGTATTTTTACATTTCAATTTTGATCCACTAAAACAATTTTTTTTAACATTTTATTAAATTTATTATTTTTATTAATTTTTTTTCTATTGTTTTCTTTTATTTTTTAATGACATTCAATTCTGACCATAAATATTTGATTTATGATTTTGTTGCTTTTCTGAGATTGTTGATATTTTTAATGTTATATGATGCCATTTTTCTATTATGTCTTAATACAAATAATTTTTTTATATCTTTTTAATTAATTCGTGTTTTCAGATGCTTTCACTTTACATATAATTGATATTTGCCCTATATTATAATACGAATCTGTGAATATCTCTATAATGTCAAAAATATTTAATGTTTTTATTTAGGTTTTTATATAAATAAGCAATTTAATATAAAGTAAAAATATTTAGGACGAGAAAACACACCCAGATGAATTATTAAGTCTCATTTATTTCATATTACAATATATAAATGAATTATGCTTTATTTTAAAATATTTTGTGTTTGTAAATGATTAAATTCAAACAAAAATTATCTTTGTCGAAAAAAGAATTCACAAACAGAATATTATATCTGTTTTTACTAAGAAAAACCTCGACTTAATCTCAACATAAATTAATAATTTTTTCTTTCTCCTGCAAGCTGATGTTGAGGTTTTCTTCGGATTGAGTTTACACTGGTATAAAACATTGACATAAAATACTGATTATGCATCCGAACTCGTTTTGCCAAATCATTTAAAAGTTTTGACAAATTTGTAGAATTATGAGGTTTTTGAATTGTATTTAACATAAATCGAATATTTAAAAACATTTTCAATTTTAAAAAATTTAACCGAAAAATTTCAATTACCTATTGTAGATATTAGGTTGAAAGAATCATGGTGATATGGGAAATAATATGTGAGTAGTGTTTGTAAAACAATCATTTAATAAAGAAAATATTCATGCGTAAATTACAACTATAAAGGTGTCATTATTTATGATTTTGTCCAAAACATTCCATGCACAAGAAGGGATACTGTTTGCAGTCCTCGCAATAGGTTGAAACCATTTTTCCTTTTTCTCGGGCAGTATTTCGACCTTCAGTTTTTTAAGTTTTGCATAACAAATAACGAACATTCTTTTTACTTTCTTCATGTTAATATCCAGTTCAGTAGTTAATTTATTAGTATTCCTTTGTGGGTTATTTAGTTAGATTTTTATTGAGGAACTAATTTCAACATATCTGAGTAGGTAGATGTGAGCCCACTGGACGAGTATGAGTTATCGGGCAGGTATACCCCAATATTCCATAACTGAAGGAGACTGTTTATCTGTAAAAATATGTAATTAATAAACATATTTTCCCAATAAATCAATAATTTTTTTTTAACAATTTAAAAGACTATAGAAAAGGTAAACAAATTACAAGTTAAAACAATTCCGTTATAATATTACGATAATAGAATTGTTTTAAAACTTTCATTTCCTCAACAGTGTGAGAAAACTGAGAAAATTAATTAAAACAATTCATTATGCAACTATAATGTATAAAATTGATTTGTCAAGCATATTTATTCTCCTAGGACTCGACAGAATTATCAATGAATAAGAACTTCCTTTTCCATTGATCTAATTTTAACATCATCTGTCAACAAATGTCTTTAGATAGAAGAGTTTTCCACAAGGATTAGTATTTAATATCAAGGACATTTTATTTTTATTTTCAAATTTTAACTACGTCAAACTAATTTGATTTTGTTAATTTAAAACAATTAATAATATTTATCGGGTTTTGGGAGTTAGGGTACCAATTAAAATATAAATTTCATAATTAATTGCTTCATTTGTAATCATTATTTTTTGCTTAATTAGCAATTTAAGAACTCATTTTCACAATAATAAGATTATATTTTATCTATTAGATTTAAGAATTCTTTCGTAATTTTATTCATATAATCATTATCAGAATTCTGATTAGAAATAAATCAACAACCCTTTAAAATTAAAGACATACAAACTCACTTTGGAATTGTTCTTAGGAAGTTCAATGAGATACATCCTATACAATTGTTTGCAATGAATAAACGCAATAAATAATATAAAAATAAAATCAATAAGTTTATATTATAGAAACACACAAGCTTTCCAATGTATTGATCTTTAATGTAATGAAAAACACATTTAATAAAGAAAGTGTGAAAATGATAGAAACAATAAATTGAACACACAAACACAGAACTTGGTAAAGATTGCATGAAAACATTCCATTTGTGAAGATTTTGCACTAATATTTGCCATGAGAAATTATTTATCATTCATTGGTTTTGCTTACTAACCTATATTATAGATGAGTTTATTCGTTGCAAACAGGCAATTTAGAAATTGAGAAGGTGATAGAAAAATTAAATACTACACACAAAAAAAGCATAGTAAAAACGCATACAAACTTTTCATATTGTTGAGGTTGACAGTAAAATGTGAAATTAACAATTATTGATCTAACTTTAAAGCGTGCCTTAGTTGATAATAATAACGAATTCCATATAATGCAAACTTTTATTAATCAGCACAATTGATACCAATATACAGCACGAAAATCATTCGATATTACAACTATAACTTTAAGTGCTTATTTTAACCTTTCGGGAGAAATAACAGGTTGGCAGTATAACTAGGAATTCACAGCCACCTACTATTGTTTCTGGTTTTAACAATTTGTAGATTCAATCTAGCTACTTTCTTAGCTTTAATTTGAATTAATGCTAAAACTTTTATTTTTTTAAATCGATTCTTCGATCTGAGAATGCTTTCTCCGAAAACTTCATTACAGAAAGCTTTTAAGTATAAGAAAAATATGGTGAAGGGATTGATTTATAGTTCATGGTATTTATCTTCTACTTTTGCTAATTTAGTAATATTTATTTAAAAAATTTTAAAAATTAGTTAAAAGTATTTAAATATTTTTTAAGTGTTTATTTATTAAAATATTAAATTAATATAATTTTTAAAAAAATAATGTTTAAAATATAAGTTAATTCATAATATTTTTAGTTGAAGATATATCGTACGAAGAGTCTTTTTTTGCCGTTTTCTTTAAATTATATTTATATAAATGATTCTGCTATCAACAAAAGAATTTAAAGTTATCCAAACAAACCCTAGCCAGGTAATATGTAGAAAATTCAAAATTAATTAAATGATTTAAATTTTTCTAAAATGCAAATTCGATTAAAAAATATTTCAAAAATGCTTTTTAGATATGTTAAATAATTTTTAATTTTTACTCTGATCTATTAAATTTTTAATAATGGTGAATTTAATTTTAAAAATTTGTTTAAATTAACATATATTTTGAAAACAGTAGAGTAACGAAGAAGCAAAAAGCGAAAGAGTTGTTAAGTTTTGTCTATGAGTGATCAGGACCTATTTTAGGTCGAAATTCAGTCAATTTATGAATGAATATTGCAGAAATTGGCTTACATATCTATTTATCTAAATTATGTTTAAATAAATGATCGCACTATCGACAAAGAAAAGAATTTAAAGTTTATAATTATATCTATAAAATAGAATTTTATCGCATCTAGATATTCTCTACAGATTCATTGTATACATCAGGTAAAAATGCCAACCAAAGTAATGTGGATTTAAAAAAAATTATTGTTTTTATTAATTATCTTTTCTTTAAAAATTTTTACATTAAAATTTATATAAATCAAATAAATTCATTACTACAATAAAAATCTCAAATTAATGTTAAAAATTAAAATTATAAATCATTCTACTTAAAATAATATTAAAAATTAAAAATTTTTTAAACACAATAAACGTAATTTATCACAGTTTTACATAATCAAACTATTTAAAAACATTTAAAACATTCGTTCTCGTAGAATTTTGCACATTCATCTTAGTACGCAATGACATAATCACATGTAACACGTTCCAAATAATTATTAAAATTTTTTAATAACATTTTAAAATCAGACATGCATATTTTACTCAACACCTTCTATTGTGCTCACTTACATTGGCCAAACTCTTCAAGAACGCGAGTACAGAAGAACGTATAATATGTAAAGCGTTGTTGATAAGGTCAATGGATCCAAATGTTTTATGTTTTTAACGAAGGTGTTTAAGTAGTTTGATTGGTAAATTTGAGATACGTCGATTGATTTTGTTGTTTTGTGGGTTTATTATATAAAAATGTTGTATTTTTTATATTTAAATTTAAAAATGTTTTTTAATATTTTTAAAATAAAATTTATTTACAAATAAAATATAATTTTAAAATAAATTTAAACGCTTTTCAAAATTATTCAAAAAATATTATTTTTTTGAATATGTTAATTAAAATTTATTTTTTGTTTGATTGTTAATTACTTAATAATTACAATAAATTTGTCTAAATTTATAGTAATATGTAGATTTGAATGGCGCTTTCTTGTGATCACATAATAATTTATTTATATATTCTATGTAATTATAAACGATATTGTCTTTAACATTTTAAAAATGATTTGTACATAGCTAAGATTTTAAAATATTTAATATTTTAATATTTGTTTTTAAAATGTTGAAATGTTTATCTGTTGAAATGTATATTAAAAGTTATTTGATATATAAACATTGAACTTAAATGCCAGTTATTAAAAATGAGACTTTTTATTTGATATCAAAAAAGTGAAAAAGATATAAGCCACCAGAAAATTATTAATGAAAGACCATTTTTGCAGATGAAATTCAGTTAATGCTGACAAATAAAATACTTCACAATATTTGACAGAGTCGGGAAATTTTATGGTCTCTTTTATCACTTTGGGCAGAGGTCTGCCTGGATTGAATGATGGAATTCGCCTCTCGAAATGTCACGCTTTTAACTCGTTTTCCTTTTTGGTCGGTTTCATTTTTGAATGGTGAACCAAGATCGTCATCATCAAACTAAAAATCATATTATTTATCTTTTTATTTCAAAAATTATTGCAGTAAAATTTATTTAACAAAAGTTTTTGTTTTAATAGTTCACTTCAAACTCATTTAACCTTTTAACTTAACCGCAATCAAGATGCAAGTAATTTTAACAACAACGTTAATTGATAGATTGCTAATGGAAAATTATGAAGCAACCGAAGGAAAAACTATGAAAGAGAAACTTCGATATGCGTTTTCAAAACCAACGTCATTAATGAAAAATTTAAAAGAAGCTTTGAACTATGAAAAAGGATCAGATTCAGCAGAAAGTTTTTGAGAGAAAATAGAAAAGATGACGAAGAAATTAATGGCTCACAAATGGGATAAAGAAGAAATAGAAAAATGCCTTCTTACGAATTCTATAAGAGGTCAAGAAGTTAAAAAAGAGATCGAGATGAAAGATTTAAAAACATCAGAAGAAATGAAAGCAACTATTAAGAAATTAGATAAGGTAAACAAGATTATGGACCATGTTAATGTTTTGAAAGATTCACCAACTGTTCAAAACTACAGAAGCTATAGAGATGTTGCTCAAAGATGATTGGTAAACTTAAATACTAATTTCAAGCAACGAAACGTCAATTATCAGCAAATCGAATGCTGGAAATACAAAAAACTGATCACATCCGTCGAGAAAGCCAAATTAAAAAGAAAATGACGTGTTTTTCATGCGGAGTGGAAGGTCACATACAACGAGACTGCTCAACGATTCAATGTCAAAAATGTCACTTACGTAGACACAAAGAAAGTGATTGCTACACAAAATTGGAAAGAAAGAAGTTTCGAACTAATTAACACCTCAGAAATGATAATTATTATGCAAACCGAACCGCTAGCTATCAACAGAAGAACTATTATCCGAGAAGAACAATTGCAGCTATAGAAGTTAATGACGATACGACGCCACTGGATTATTCAGATGATACAGAAGACAAGTACGAAGATATCCAGTACCCAAAAGTACACGCTTCGATACGGGAGGCAATGATCGGAGCAATTTACTAGGTAATTTTGATATTGATATAGATATTGGTCATAGTAATGTTAATAATGTAAATAATTCTTATATATATATATATATATATATATATATATGATAGTGTAGAACCTATATGTAATAAAAGTAGTAATTTTCATAATTTTCATGTAAATAATTTAAATGTTATATTTATTTGAATAATGATCAAACTTTAATAAATAATAAGAAAGATATATCTAAAAGTCGAGAAAAGTATAATGAATTTGAAGACGCAGAATATAATAGTAAAATGATAGATGGAAAAGTTTATAAATTTCTTAAAAAATCATAAGATAAATTAGAGAAATGAAATTGTGTGGATTAATGAAATATCAGAGGAACAAAATATTTTCACTAAAGATGAATGGAAACGACCACGACTGAATTATGAAAAAATGCAAGGTAGACCGAGTACAACTCTTGAGATTCAAGGATATAAAATAGAATGCTTACTAGATACAAAAGCTAGAGTACATGTAATGGCAGAAGCAGTGATGGATAAATTATTAAATGTTAAAATTATTAAAACAGATGTGATGTTAAAATGTATGAGTGATAGTAAATTAGAGACGATTGGAAAAATATGCATTGATGTTAGAATTGGCAACATGGAAAAAAAACATTTATAATAGTTAAAAATATTCTTCCGGATATAATAGGTGGAGTTGTATTACAGAAAGAGTTTGGAATTGAGTTAAGCTATGTTAAACAGAATGAAGAAAGATATAATGAATTTATATGTGAAATAGAAGCTAGGTTTGGGGAAAATATTACAGATAACGACAGACTTCAAAAAGCAATAGAAATTTTTGGATTAAACAAAAATAAAAGGTTGTTAGAGATTGTGAAAAAGAATAAAAATATATTCATGGTTAACAACTGGGATATTGGATGTACTGATTTGATTGAACATAAAATCACCACAAATGGGGGGACCAATTATGATAAAACCAAAAAGACAACCGATCAATTTAGAGGAAAAAATAAATGATGTAATAAAGAATTTAGAAAATAATAAAATAATAAGAAAATGTAATTAACTTTGGAATACTCCGTTTGTGTGTGTGTGGAAAAAAAGATAAAAAAGAGATCAGACTTTGTTTCGATTTTAGACAGCTTAATAAAATTACTGAAAGACAAGCTTTTCCCATGCCGAATGTAGAAGAAAATTTAGATAATTTACATGGATCTAAATACTTTATTTCTATAGACTTTGTGAACGCTTATTATCAAATGAAATTAAACAAAGAATGTCAAAAAAAGACAGCTTTTTCTACTAAAGAAGGGTAATTTTGTTTTAATAGAATGCCTTTTGGCATTGCAGCGGCACCGGGTACATTTCAAAAACTAATGACAAAAATATTGAAAGATTTATGGAAAGAAGGAGTTATGGTATATTTAGATGGTATTTTAATTTTTACGAAAACAATTGAGGAGCATTATAAAATGTTCGAAAAAGTTCTAGAAAAGATAATGGAAGCAAAATTAAGAATTAACCCAGAAAAGTGTTGGTTATTAAAGAGTGAAGTAAAGTTTTTAGGACACATAATTAACAGTCAAGGCATTCAAACAGATCAGAGTAAAATTGGAGCTATTAAATCTTTTCAGAGGCCTAAGTGTATAAAGAATTTACGAAGTTTTTTTAGGTATTTGCAACTATTATCGAAGATTTATTAAGGAATATGCAATGAAATCAAGAGTGTTAGAAAGCATATGTAGGAAAAATAGTGGAAAAATAAGTAAATAATAAGATAAGCCCTTGCTGCAAAGTAAAAATTATATATATAATTGATATTAAATAAGTAAATGACAAGATAAGCTATTGCTGAAAAATAATTTTTTTTAAAATCGATAATTTTCTCACTGCATAAATGCTTTACTGCAAAAGATTATCTTATCATTTACTAGTTTAACATTTAATTTATGCTGCTACCAAGAAATCCTCATTTTTTGCTATAAAATTAATAGAATTTCTCTTAAATGTATTAAAATAATAGTTTAATACAATTAGTCCTAGCACAAATTGTGCCTTACGCAAACCATAAATTTTACTGCTATCTGACTGACTGACCCCCACGTCAATTTGTTGGGATGTAAAGTCTGCTTTAACACTTGTTGAATTGATTTTTCCATAATCTAATATCTGGACTTCTTCTTTCTCAATATACAGTATAGCTAGACCAGTAAGTCTTCCTTGCTTTATAAAGGCTCCTAGGTATGTTTTTATTAGTTTCACATAATTCTTATTTATCTACGTCTTCACTGTTGCCACAAGTGAGCATGATGTGTAACTCTTAACGGCTTTTTGACATTTATTGCATGGTAACTTATGTAGTCATTTAATATCATACAAAATGAAATTTGCTACTGTGTTCTTGAATTTGTGTTAAGCGTTCTGTTACCGTATAACAATCTGATTGCAAGTTTCAGGATTTTGAATTGGGTCATCTCTTGATTCAAAATTAAATTATCTTTTCGTGAGACGAACTTCTTAGGCATCTATACCTTTTGCTAGATCTGTTGCAATTATGTTTTGGTTCTTCAAATTTTGTTTTAAAAAATATTTGAAGGGAATATTTCCATGAGAGTTACAACAGTATACAGTTTAAATTTAGAATCATGTATAAAGGTTGCTTACGATGTTTATTAGAAGAATATCATGTCATATAACCAAAACAGATAAACTTCAACAAAATTAACAAGTTGGTGTACAATCACTAAGAAAAAGTTGAAAACCACTGTATCAGATATTGCTTTCAATAATTTAAATTATAATTTTAATTGTTTTAAAGGTTTTGTTTAACATCATCACAATTCTTATTAAAAATATAACCATTCATTTAGCATACAATTATCTTCATTTAGTTTCTGACTTGAGATCAATTCGTTCTAAGTATCAGAAATTTTTTGAACTGCTTTTTAAGTATCATTAAACAAATAAATTTATATAAAACTTTATAATCAGTTATAATTTTTTTAAGATTTTTTACATTAAGATTGCTAGACCCAATTAAATTTAAATCTTCTTCTAACATTTATTATTTAATTACAAAAATCTAAATTCAAATTCTTCTAGCCAAATCTGAAAATTTAAACAACTGAGGTGTGGTAATTCTTAATATTGAAATAGATATCGTTCGCAAATCTAATTAATTTAATTTAAAATAGTTTAATATAATTTGATATAATATGATATAATTTAACATAAATTTTAATATTCACATTTAACACAAATAGTTGTTTCAACTATATTATTTTTGAAAAGAAGGTTTAGAACTTTTTTACAAAAATAATATAGTTGAAACAACTATTTGTGTTAAATGTGAATATTAAAATTTATGTTAAATTATATCATATTATATCAAATTATATTAAACTATTTTAAATTAAATTAATTAGATTTGCGAACGATATCTATTTCAATATTAAGAATTACCACACCTCAGTTGTTTAAATTTTCAGATTTGGCTAGAAGAATTTTAATTTAGATTTCATGCTGCAGCTGTTCCAATATTCAAAAGGTTTATGAAGGTTTATAACTCCCTCAAAAGAAAGGAACTAGACATTAGTTTTCTTGAGACTTGTTTAGAAGAAAAGATGATTCCTTCGTTCATTTATAAAATGAAACTAAGTGATTGTCTTTCTAGTAAAGATGTCCAATTAATACATAGAAGAACGTTAAGAAGAATGTTGGAATCAGAGAAAATAAGGAGAACTTCCATTGATAAAAAACTAACAAATATTGGATTAATGTTAAATAATGCTACGAATGAGTTTTGTTTACAGGTATGTGTAGAATGGTGTATCAAAAATTCGATTGTGCAAATAAAATTTAAAGAGAATGCTCATATTAAAAAATTGATTAATTTGAGAAAAATATTTGGGATTTCCAAATTTAGTGTGGAGAATACTGTGATAAATTTGAGTAAAATAGTGTTGAATGATGATGAAGAGCGTGTTTTAAAATTTGGTCCAAATCACTGTATTAAGAATCGCTTGGATGAAACAAAATTGTGTGCAAAAATTGAAAGTTTATATTTTCATATAGCCCGATCGATGAAAGGCATTAATGGTAATTATGTGAAGAGCTCGTTAAGTGCAAGTACGATGGAGTATATCGATAAAAACAAAAAGCAGAATATTAGGGATTTTATGACTTTAAAAAACTTAGCTAAAAAAATATAAATATCTGTAAGTTTGACAAAGGAAATGGATAGTCATTCTTGACCATGATGTGTATGTAAATAAGTTGAATGATTTGTTAAATTCTCCTCAGTTTGTGAAATTGCCAAAGGGTCGGAAGAATGGAAAATTACCTCCTCTTAAGGATGAAGAGTTTGTGCAAAAAATGTTAAATGGTTTTATTGAGAAGAAGCTTATTGATGAAGAGGTAGGTAAGTCTATTCGTCCAATAGGATCGCAGCCAGCTAAACTATATGGGCTACCAAAAATCCATAAAGATGGTGTACCTATGAGACCAGTTTTGTCGATGGTTGGTACTGCCCAGTATAAAATAGCAAAGTTTTTAGATGGATTATTAAAACCATTAATGCGATCAGAGTTTGAATGTAAGGATAGCTTTGAGTTTGTTTCTTGTATTGCAAAGCTACAAAAACGAAGTATGAATGATGTTATGGTTTCGTTTGATGTTTGTAGTTTGTTTACGAATGTGCCACTGGTTGAGACAATTGACTTATGCTGTGCGTTGTGGAATGAAAATGATTCGGAACATCACATTTTGGATAGAAGGGCATTTCGAAAACTTCTTGAATTTGCTACTTCAAATGTCAATTTTCTTTTCAATGATGAATGGTATCAACAAATAGATGGAGTCGCTATGGGTTCCCCTTTAGCACCAACGATGGCATCAATATTTTTGGCTAGTTTGGAAAAGAAAATTGCTTCTTTCCAATTTGAAAAACCTTTTGTTTATAAAAGGTATGTGGATGATATTTTTCTTATATTTGAAAACCAGAAACATGTAGAACCGTTTTTGCAGTTTATGAACAGTTTACATAAAAACATTGTATTCACATGTGAAACGGAGAGAAAGTCATCAATTGCGTTTTTGGATTTGTTAATTCAACGCAAAGATAAACAGTATGAGACAGAGATTTATAGAAAACCAACTGATACTGGTCTTTATACTTCTCCAGAAAGCTTTTGTGAATTTAAGTATAAGAGAAATATGGTGAAAGGATTGATTTATCGTTCATGGGCTTTATCTTCTACTTTTGCAAATTCGGTAAAAAGTGTTGATAAATTGGTTGAGTTGTTGATAAAGAATGGATATTCTAAATCATTTTTATTGTTGATGATAAAAGAAACTGTTGATAAATTGATTAAAAATCCTAAGGATCCATGTTGTGGAAAGTCTGAATGTAATTTGTCGGATGGGTGTGAATTGAGTGTTGATCTGGGTGATTGTAAAAATGGATATAAAAAAATTGAGCCTAAATATGTGTTAGTATTGCCGTACTCTGAAGGCTTTACAAATTATAAGAGGAAGTTGGGTAAACTGATAGGAAATTTAGAGTATAAGATCGTCTCTAATTCGTGTAAGGTACGCAATATGTTTATTAATAAATCAAAAACTCCGGTTGGATTGTGTTCTGATCTCGTTTATCAATTTACATGTAATGGGTGTAATGCCACATACATTGGAGAGACTTCCCGTCATCTCTGTACTCGAGTTCTAGAGCATTGTCGATTGAAGGGTTTGACCAATATTAGTGAACACAATAGAGACTGTAAAAGTGATATCGGAATGTCTGATTTTAGAATTTTGTTGAGAAGTTTTAATAGTTATTGGGAACGAGTGATATGTGAAGCATTGATGATAAGGTCATTGGATCCAAAGATTAATGTGCAGAGTGCTGTGACTACGAATGTTTTGAATGTTTTTAAATAGTTTACGTATGTTAAATCATGTTTGTTTTTTTAATATTATTAAAATAATTGAAAATTTTAAATTACATTAATTTTTAAAAATTAGAATATAAGTAAAAAATTTAAAATTTAAAATTAATTTAAAATATATTTTTAAAAATATTTATTTATTAAAAAATTAAATTAATAAAAAATAATTTGTTTAAATTAAATGTTAATTCATAATATTTTTAGTTGGTTTTGAGTACCTGAAGATGATAGCTGTGCTATCGAAATATATCGTACGAAAGGTTTTTTATTGGCGTTATCGTTTAATTAAATCGTTGCCAAATTTATTTAATTAATTATTATTATTGTTATTATTATTGTGAGGATAATTATGTAGAATAATTAATTATTGTGTTAAAAATATGTAATGAATGTTAATAAAATTATAATGATAAATTTATATAAGTTTAAAAGTTAAAGTATGGAATGATGAAATTGCCTGATTGTAAAATTAATATTTTGGAATGTTTGAAATTTAAATATATAATAAATATTTATTGAATGTTTGTGTATTAATATTCCCTATTCAATTGTTAATTCATGCTTGCTGAAATATCCTCTAAAGAAATACTAAAAAACATTTATGATTAAAAAACAACTTTAGATCGTTGTTTTAATATTGTTTGTTTGTAGTTTTTTTGAATAAAGTTTGGAATTTATTATAATTTAGTTTTTAATGGACGTATTAAATTTACGAAATAAAACTGCTAATAATAAAATTTATAAACTTTAAGGTCTTGTTTTCTCGATGGCGGAATCATTTAAATAAATAAAATTTAAATAAATAACAATGATAGCCAATTTCCGCAATGTTTCTTCATAAAATATAAAATATTTCTACCAATAAACGGCCCTGACCACTCATAATCAAAATTTAACTAGACTTTCGCTTTCTCCTCTTCTTCTCTGATTGATATTTTCTTTCACTCAACTGTAGTCAACAAATATATTTATTTAAACAAATTTCCAAAATATTTTTCAAATTAAATTTATCAATATTATAAATTTAATAAATTAGAATAAAAACTTTTAAATGTTTTTTAAAAATAAAAGCTATTCATTCAATTCTAATAAATGTTTTTTAATATTTTAAAATCCAATTCTCATTTTAGAAAAAATGTTAATAAATATATAAAACTTAATTATAAAATTTTGGAATTTCGACATTTTACCTTGTCAGGGTTTGTTTTGACAAACTTTAAAATCTTTTTTTGTCGATTCACGTTCTTATTCTCACTGTCAAGGCAATATTTTAGAAAGAAAAAAAAGTCAACTTTTACATAGTTAATTTGTGCTTCAATATCTTCTTCGATCTTAATGATATAGGTTTCCGCATCATAATCTCTATTGAGTAAATTTCCCAGACCTTTAGCTAAATCTTAATTTTCTTCAAATGCTAATCGTAGCCTTTTTAAATAATCTTCTTCCTATGGAATTTTGTCATATTTGTCGAGACAATTTTCATCGAAATTTGCTCGAACAATCAACTTTTTGTTGGCTTTTGTCCAATTGGATTATTAAAAATAGGATTAAATGTTATCAATAAATTCATCCAGATCATCTCCAATTGAATATTTCTTTGACTGGATTCGTAATAATTCTTGAGTTGAAAGTGCGGTCGCCATGTAAGAATTTTGAAATAAAAATATGCGTAAAAAGTTTTTTTATAAAAAGCCCATAATATATATACACATTAATTATAAGGGTTTACATATAGGAGGCATGGAAATAAAATATCCCAATAACAATTACATCACAGAAAATAAAAGGAAACACGAATACACAATACACCAAAATTCCGTAATAGAAATACTCACATGAAAGCTTATATTATAATCAATATCGTTTGTCACGGGAACTTAAAATTAAAATTAAAATAATATTATAGGATAATTCAGAAGCGACATTAAAATTATAAACGAAACGGAAATTATAATTTTATTTATAAAATTCTTTAATAAATGACAACAGGTGTAACATTTTTAATTGGTCATAAAAGACTTAGAATTTTTTTAAAAATTAAATTAAAATTTTAGAAAACTTTTCAATGAAATATATTTACAAGTTCCATGCCATTTAATTTAAGCAGTTGTTAGAATAGTGAGAAATAAAATTTTTAAAACGCGCAATTGATGTACATCGTCTTGTTCGAGGCATGCCTGTATATTAAATATTAAAATGTAATGAAGAAATATTTATTTATAAATACGATTTACCGCTTGTCTTCATTTATTGAAAATAAATTGATGCCACGCCTTTTAAATTTTATTATTATTTATTATTAATTATTATTTCCCATGAATTTATTTACGCAATTCAATTTCCACAAATTCTTTTATAATCTTTACACTTTCTTAAATAATTTTTACATGAAATAATGATTGGATTGAATGTAGTTTGTATATAGAGAAAGAAGTCAAAGATATCCTTTCAAACTTACACTTTTCGATGGTATACTTTGTTAACTCCACTCTAGCTTGTCAAGCTCGGGACTTTTAATTCTAGTTGGAATGATTAGTTTATTATAATTAATTACTAAATTAGTTTGAACTTTTTCTAGATATTCCAATCGATTTAAAATTATTATATTCGTATTTGTGTCATCATTTTTGTAAAGAGTTCTAAAACTCCTATTTAAAAATAATATAGTTTAAATGTTATAAGTGTGATTAGCTAGTTGGAATAACTATTGTGTTAAAATTTTATATTAAAATTTATATTAAATTATATCATATTATATTAAACTATTTTAAATTAAATTAATTATATTTGTAACCGATAACCTAATCAATATTAATAATTTCCACGCCTCAGTTGTTTAAATTTTCAGATTTAAACGAGAAAATTTGAATTGGTATTTTGTAATTGAATAATAAATGTTAGAAGATTTGAATTTAATTTCGTCTAACATGGCGACCACGACCACATAAATATTCATAACCAATATCTGAATACTATCTCAGTAGGACTTGAAATGTATCAATAGAAAATTAAAGTTTTTTAAATTTTGTAAAATTTGTGATTTTAAAAAAAATCAAGATTTTTAATATTTGATAAAATGTTTTGAGAATTTAAAAGCAGAAATTTGTTTAAGTAATAATGATTTTTTCTAAATAGTTTAAAGTTCAAGACGAAGTACCAGACGATGACTATTAATCAGTCGAAATATATTGTAACTGAATATATATTTTGGATTGGTGTTCTATTTAGTATATATATATTCAGCTTTAAAGCGTGATTTTAGACAAAATATAATGGCACTAGTGAAAATAGGTTCTATAATTATAAAAACTCAAAAGTTATGTTTATTCCTTACACACAAAACAGATTTATTTCGATCACATGAGAAATGAAATTATTTCTTTAACTTTCTCAGTTGTTTTAATGTTATCTGTAAAAATTCAAAAAAACGTAAAATTCTATCAAAAAACTTAAATTATTAAGACACAATGTTGTTAAGAATGTAAAATATAAAGTCAAAATTTTTGAAAATATTTTTTAAAAATATATACTTCATAAAATCCCAGAATCGCGGTCAGGCCTCCCCGATCGTGTATTGTCATAAATAATTGTCATAAGGAATTGTTTTCCACTTTTTTTGAAGATTTTTAAAATTTTATATTAAAATCCCAAGTTGTGATTTCATTTAAAATGCCTAAAAGAATTTAAATTTTGTATTGAACATATTGAATAGAACAAACAAAAAACATTAATGACTAAAAAGCTTTCAATTCAGCAAGGAATTTCTCTACAAAATTATGTATAATCAAACTTTTCAATGACAAAAAGCGACGATTAAAATTTTTAAAAACAATTTTCTTGATAAAACTATAAATATATAATACTTGTTTAAGATAATAATAAATTTTCTTTGTCGCTATGAACTTTATATTTTCTGAGACTGATTAAGATAGATAAAAATTATATAATACAATATTATCATTTTACTGACTAAATTTTCAAATTTTATTATTTATTCTTAAAATATGTAAAATCACACTTTTGTTAACTTATATAAATTATAATTAATATAAAATAATGGCTATCACAAACTAATTGTCAGACCGTAAAATTAATTAAAATACGATCAAGTCATTCAGCGCTAGTTTTTCTATGGACTATTTCTAAAGGAGAAAATGCAATAATTTGCATGTGAATGAATATAGTTTAACTATAATTTAATGATTATTAATTCAAAATTTCATTAGTTTTTATTTACATCTATTTTAAAAAGTAATTTAATTTTTTGAAAAGACTAATTCGTTGAGATAAAGTCAATCAAATCAAAAATTTAGTTGAAACGCATAGTTTATGGTAGTTATAGTTCTACAGACAATATTAAATTGAATGTTTTCGGCTGCATAATTGTTTCAAGTTTTTTCATCAAAATGTGTGTAATGTCAAAATAAAATGACATTAAATTAAATATGGCGGAATAACCACAAATCGTAACCTTATACAACGACTTAGATGTCAGATTAAAAATTTGTTTTATGGTGTTACAGCCTGAAATGTTGCTCGTTCAAAAATTTGAGCTTTAATTTTTTGTTTAATTAAATCAATTTTTTTGTGATTACACTTCTGTTTCCTAAAAAAGTAATCTAAAACTCAATTCGGATTATTCTTGATGAAAATATATTCAAATCTTTCAGAAAAGTCTTTGCAATATTTCCGAATGATGAAAATACATTTGATATATTTTTGTTTTTATAATAGAAAATTTGTAATTTGAATTTAAAATAAATTTCATTTAAATTTAAAATTGATCTATAGCTGAAATTTTAAAAAATAATAATTAATGTAATTTATTTTAACACAATTATTACAATATAATGCAATTCTAAAAGACACATGCATTGTTAATTATAAAAATGATAATAGTTATTAACCTCTTAAGTGACTAGACGGATATATACGTCATCAACATATGCATTACAAAACGCATAAGACGAATATATTCGCATAAAGTTAAATTGTGTATACCATTATGCATTAAACGAATATATTTTCTTGCGTATAATATGTTTTTATACCCAAGACGTATATATACGCTAGCGGATAACAAAACTCGCCACTGAGAAGCGCATTTCGTTTGACGAAATAAACCACTTAAGAGGTTAATGAGTGTTTTATCTATTTTCTGAGTTTTTTCTAACTTGCAATAGTTTAATGGCTTAAGAAACAGTTTTATGTATTCAAGGTCAGAGTTCCAAATTTATTAGGAAGAGTCTAAGTAATTTGTAACCAAGGACTTGCATTTAATCTCCTATATTTGGATAAATGAATCAAAATGATTGTTTCACAAAATTATCTTTTGATGTTCAGAATTTATGTCTAAAAATTCATTATATTTTATGTATTCTTTTTTAAACTCTTTTTTTAAATATAATCAAAATTATTTTTAGTAATTTATAATTATATTAAAATTAATTATTGTTTGTAAAACAAATCATTTACTCAAAATTAATTATGCATGACTTAATTTTTTTCGTTTTTTTTAATTTGACGCTTTGTAATAAAGTAACTACAACTACAACTATATTCACGCTGGTCACATCATGCGCATGCGCAGAACTATGTAGCCTGTCCACTGTAACATGTATTGCATCAATATTTTATTTCTGTGCAATGTATGAGCTTCAATATTGGTATGTTGCCAAATGGCAACACGATGCATTTAAGGGTTAAAGTAAAACAATAGTATATTACAATATTTCTATTCGTGTAATATTTTTTGTATATTTACAAAAAATCCAGCATTTATAAAAAAATAAATTGTATCTAAATTAAATGATATTTATTCAAACTGTATTCCATAGTACCAAAAACAAATAAACAAGATGGAAGAAACATTATGTAAATAAATAGAGCAACTTGCTTTCTAATTCGATTCGATTTTTTGTTTGTTTTTGTTGAGACTCGCGTTAAAAATAAAAACAAATAATAATTTGACGAAAATTGCTTATTATTTTTTATATTAATATACCTATTTAATATTTTATAATAAATATATACTTCATTAAATTTTTATTACAGATTTATCACTGATTTGTGATGAAGGAGACAGGGTTCCAAAGGTTTGAAGCGATAAGTTTCAAGGGAGGTTTAACTCTTTGACGACGATAAGGTGGCAAAAATGAGTTAAATATGCGTGACGTTATTTATAAATAGCTCGGATGCTTATACTAATTACAATTATTTTATTTTATCAGATAATTAAAATTATGGCTTTGATTTATCGGTATTTTGCGTAAGTACTGCATTTTTTACAAGAACCTTTTATGATAGAAATTTGATAAAGGTTGTGCAAAAATTTGTGATTTGGTTTTTATAAAATTATTGAAGTATTTTCAATATTAAAAAACAAAATTTTGATTTTATATTAAAAAACGTTTTTAAATATATCTGTTAAAAAAATTGGTTGTTATTTTCAACGAATCAAAATGCTATATTTTGTTTTCCATGTATGCTTTTTGGACACAAATCGCATACTATTTCTGATAAACACAAAGGATTCCATGATTGACGACATCTACATCTTGTGATTCCTCAACACAAAAATTCTTCTGAGCCCAGGAATAATTAAGTAAAATGGAATGTAATGAGAAAAAATTAAATATCATGTAGCACAGTCGACGATTGTTTGCCGAATTCAATTAATAAAGAAGCAATGGTATGGAGGTAAATATTAAAAATTATTGTAGATGCTATTCTATTTTGCGCTAAAAATGATATTGCTCTAAAAGGTTCAAATAAAAAAAATTGGAGATCCGAATTACGGAATTCTTCAATGCATTGATCGAACAAATACTGCATTACAACGAAGATATATATATATATATATATATATAGACCACGCAGCAAAATTAATTGATGGGCTTCGTTGTACTTTACAGGGACTAAGATAAACAGGTTTCGAATAAAATTTCAAAGAATCAAATAATTAGGCTAAATCCATAGAATTATTGGATTCGTAATAAACTAATGAGAAGAGTTTAAAAAATGGAAACTGATGAAGTACTGGATGAAAGAAGTAGCATGACTTGAAGAATTATTTCAAATGCAAATTTACAAGGTTTTTGACTCCCTATTGTCACAATTAAACTGGCTTTATGAGCAACTAGGGAATATGTGCAATGATTTCAGTTTTCTAAAAGGTTCATCTCTACAAACAAATAGCGTGGCAGAATAAAAAAAAGCCGCTGCCGATCTTTCTATTAAGTACAGCAAAAATTTAAATATGTATGAGATTTCGTGGGAAGTACAAAGTTTAAAATTTGAGGCATCTATATTAGTAGACTATTTAAAAACTGCGACACCACTTGAAATTTTACAAGGTCTGCATGATTTGTGATTAATTGAGTCTTATCCAAACATTAATATTGCTATACGATTATTCCTTACAATCCCAGTATCAATTGCTTTGTATGAGAGAAGTTTTAGCAAGTTAAAATTAATTAAAAATTATTTAAGGTCTATTATTGGACAAGATAGATTATCCAATCTTTCCATAATATCTATAGAGTTTAAGGATATTAATTATGACGATATAATTAATGACTTTGCTCAAATGAAAGCTATAAGAGTAAAATTAAATGAAAATTAAATATTCTTATAATATAAATAATGTAATATATTTTTGTGTACAATAATTTTTTTATATGATATCTATTTGAACTATAATTAAATTTTCCCAAAAAATATAGGAGCCCTAAAAAAGCTAGTTATGGTACTGGATATTTTGTATTTATATCAGGCTAATTAATCATAAAACTTAAATGAAGGAAGTGATTCATGTTGACAATCAAATTGTGTGGATTATTTTACTTTATTTTACTATAAATATTTAATTTTAATATAATATTTTGTATTTATGCAGTAATTATGTCAGAAGAAATTCGCAAAATTATCGTATATAAATAGTCCGACTGGATCTTACTAAATACAAATAGAAGATTCAAAATTTATAATTCATTTTCATACAAATTCAATATTCTAACAAAATTTCAAAATCATTATAACATTTAATAAGATTTTATAAAGATTTTTAAAACATTACTACAACATTTTTTAAAAATGTAATATAAAAAATTTGCTTTTCAGTTCATACGCTTTGCAACTTAAAAAATGTTTGTCAAACATTTTTTTAATTCTTAAATTTATTCTGATATTTTAATCAATAAAATTTTAATCGTTTAAAACTTATTGCTCACACGCAATATTTCCATTGGATGAGAGAAATAAGCGATATTTCAAATTGATGAGCAGAATTGGTTCAAAGAGTTCAATTTTCAGGTGGACATCCTAAAGTCGTTGATAATGAATAGAAAAGTATGGTTGGTTAAATCTAAGAGTACCCACACTAGAGGTGGCCCTTCTGGTAAGGAAAGGTAACGTTCAAATTTCCAATTATCTATGACAAATAGAATGAATCGGAAAATCTAAAAGGTTGTTTTCTCCAAAATTGACTTTAAAAAAGTAATATTTTAATGAATTTCACAAAATTCAAACAAACATAGAAAACTCGAAAATCTCTATGAAAAGCCATGCACCAGCTCAAAAAGTCAATTTTTGTTACATAATAATTCATTGCTTATTAGACTAGATTCCAAAATCTTTCCTCTTCCAAACTCTTCTTCTGAAAAACTTTATAATTTTTTAAATTCACTAAATTTAAATGTTTGTGAATTGAAAATTTATTAACTTCAAATATTCGTTAAAAGGCAATAAATCAAAAAAAATAAATCAAATTTTTACCTCTGAAAAATTGTCCTTTCTGTCAAATTCTAAATCAATATTGTCATTCATAATTATTCAGAAAAGTCTTTTGTCAATGTCCAGATTGCCAGTCAGTCAATTTATTGCATTGATGAATGAAAATGAAAATGTTTTGATTAAAATCAACTTCTAAAATTTCTGAAATTCTCTGAAAAATATTCGATTGAGATAAAACTTGAAAGTAAATTTCGATAATTTGAAAATCATAAATCTATTTCATAATTTTTACTATCGATGTTTTGATTGGTCGAAAATTTGATTCGGTAATTTTTTTTAAATTTATAACTTTTTTAGAAATTTATCATAATTTCCATTACCAGTTGCCAAGCAACAACATCTGGTAGTTTTTTTCCGTAATGGTCACATTTGAAAATCAAATTTTCAAAGGAGAAAAATTTTATCTCATCAATCAATAAAACCCTTCGAAGAAATATTCTTAGAATAAATATCCTTTTTCGATGAAACAAAATAATTTATAAAAAAATAATTTTGAGATAATTTTGAAAACTTAAAGAAATTCTGTAAATTGTTTTTGTTAAATTTATTTACATTTGATTTGAATCTTTATAATAATATTGATTGTGATAAGAAAATTTCTACTTTGTAGCGATTTTATTTTAATATATTTTTAGGTTGTTAAATCGTTTTACCAGGGGAAAATCATTGTTTCGGACTTCGGGTGTTCTTTATTTAAACAATAAGATTCAAGATAGTAAGATTTATTGTCAAACAGAAATAACAAGTATTCAATTTTTAAATAACAAGATACACAATACTTTCTTTTCCTTGAATTAGAGGCAAATTACCCTTTGAGAGACGACCTCAAACTAGTATCAAATTGCACTATTGAAAAAAATATTTTAATCAATCTTACCGGCAAGTTAGACACTAATTGTCGTATAATATTTCCTGGATTTTTTCGTCGACTATTCTGAATATACTAATTAATTTGATTCCTTTTCATAGGGCGTATACCCAATAATTATTTCTCATTAAGGAGATTTTCTGAATCAAATTAAATTATTATTTTAATTATTGTTCTACTCCCTTTGTATAGATTTTTGCAAATATAATTTGGATTTATTAGTCTTTCACTTGACAGGCGTTACACCTATCAATATCGGAAACTCAACAGCTTGATTAGTGGCTTTAAATAATTAGTTAATTTGTAATTAAATAATGTCACCAAGACCTTACTCACTTTCCAGCAATTTAAAATTATTATATTTAAAATTATGATAAAATTATTATTATATTCTTTACAAATTTTCACAATTTTAATTACATTAACACTTCAATTAATTTTTCCTGAATTTTATTAAATTTTGGTTTTTGGTTTCTTGGAACATTCGTGCATTTAATTCGTGCATTCAGATTGTTTGGATGAATTTGAATATATGATTTAAAGTGCTTCTATTTTTGTATTCTTTACTTTTCTAAAAATATGTCAAACTTATCAAACAAAATTGGATGTACTTTTATTCAAAAAATGGCGTATATTAAGTCAGACATGGTAAGCAAAAATAGCAAATTTTACATGATTGCCAAAAGTTCTGTTGTTGGGTGTTTTGTAATCATCAATGATTATTAAACTTACATCAATTGAATAAGAAATATCAAATCGCTCAATTATAACTAACATTGTTTATAAAACCGAATCACACAAAATTGTCTCTGAACTAAATTAAAGAGAACACCAATCCAAAATATATAATCAGCTACAATATATTTCGACATAATTTCTGCCTTCGTCAGGTAGTCTTGAACTCTAAACTATAGAGAATAAACCATTTTTATTTAACCCTCTCTAAGGTGGTGGCAATATACTGTACACCATTTTAAACTAATAAAAATATCTAAGTGTAGCGTTGTCGATAATCATTTTTACTTTTGGTACAACTACTGACATATATTGAGCCACAAGAGAACAAATATGTAGTATTTATAGTTTTTATTTTTTTATGATCATTTGTAACTATATAATTGTTATCAATAAACTTTGAGTTTTACATCACTTTTAGTTTCCTTTGCCTTAGAAAGGGTTAAACGAATTTCTGTTTTTAAATTCTCAAATTATTTTATCAAAAATTAAAAATCTTGCTTTTATAAATCACAAATTTTACAAATTTTTAAAAAAAAATAATTTTCTAAAATTATACAAAACCGAGAATTTAACAAAATTTAAATATAACTTTCAACAAAATATTTAAAATTTTTTTTAATTAAACAACTTTACATTTAGTTTCATCCCGCATCAAAAAATTGCGCTTACTAATATCAATCAATTCCATCAGTCGACTGTGATCGAAAACTTGGGAATGGAAATGACGGGCAGTCATTCCAATTTAAAAACAAATGTTTATAATTTTATATCATAATAGCGTAGATAGATATGGATGTTCTTTTTTATCTATCCCAATTCAATATATAGAACATAGTACAAAAATTTGTAAAATTTTTAAAATCTAAAATTTCTTTAAAAAGTTTTAAAAATGTGCTGAATAATAACTCATTAAGTGAATTAGTTATTTTATTTTCAATAAAAAATACATATTTTCCGAGCATAAACAGAAGAACAATGATCTCTTTGTTATAGTATAATGCATTAACTTGTTTTTAATTTAAATCTAACAAATTGAAGTTTCAAATGTACCTAAATCACAACATCTAAATAAATTAGGCGAAAACAAAAGTATAGCTATATGTTGCCTAATGTCAGTGTTATTTCCTACAAAATTGTAAATTATTATAATAATAAATAAATTCTTTTGGACTAACCTTTCTTTGGTCAATCGTTCACTGAATGAATCTTCCTGGAAGAACGTTCCAAATACCCTGAGAAGAGTCAAGAAATTCTGAAAAGACTAAATATTCTAAAGAAGTCATATACAATAAAAAATCTTAAACTCAGAAATCATTATTTTTGGATAAAATTATAAATATTGTGTTGTTGAAAAAGAGTTGTTTCTTCCCAATTCAATAATCATTTCAACTTTATTGGAGCCGGGTCGAACATTTTGCACGTATTGCAAGAATTGACAATGTTCTTTGCCATTTCATAAGTTATCGATGGGTCTAGGTTCCTGGCCAAGTACAGGGTTCGATCAATGTCCATGTGGTGCTTCTCGTGCATTTTTGTTATAGAAGTTCCCGTGATGAGAGGTGGGCGCTCTTTCATTCAAGTGTGGGGTAACCGTTTTAGAGTATCGGCCAAATTTTTCTCTGATCTAAGAAATTATATTCTCAAATCTAAACCCAGTTCCCATTTTGTGTTTTTCTTTTAAAATACTTTAATATAATTTACCATACAAATTTAATATACAAATTTACCACAAATAGTTATTTCAACTAGCTGATCACAATTATAACATTTAAACTATATTATTTTAAAATTGTAATTTTAGAACTCCTTACGTACAATATGAAATTATTTTCCCCACCGTAAAGTCAAACTGGACTAAAAATCAATCTCATATTTTCATAAAAAAATTATACAATTTTAATTAAGGTCCCTGAAAAATCACCCTTTGGACATTGCATACAGAGTTAAAAAGGGGTTTGTAATATATTTTCTCACGTTCTCTGATGCACAGAAACAAACGACACCAACATAAACTTTTCAAAAAACACAAAATAACTAAAATCATCAAATTTTAAGGTAAATTGTTTCACTTTTTCTGATTACATTTTCTGATTTGCTCAACATTTTTAGCAAATTTACGGAAAAACAATGGAGAATCGCTGATCTTAACGGTCGGTTTTTACTATGTTCCACTGACAAATTATTTTCTAGGAGGCTATTAAACCTCTTTTGATAAAAACTTACAATGTTAGAAAACATTGAAGCTTTCCATATTTATCGTTTGGAGATTCAATTTTTTAAAAATAATTAATAAAAATTCGTGAGGAAAATTTGATATTTATTTTAAGATTTAGAATAGAAATAATTTTGTATTTTAATTAGAAATTTGGAAAGCAAAGAACTTCTAAAATAAAATTAACTGAAATAAATTTCAATTTTCAGCTGTTATTATTAACCAAACAAAAAAATTTCAAATTCATCATGTCAAAAAATTACATTTTTCTTTTTTTTAAGCAAATAAAACTTATTCATAAAATGAAATAGTTTTAATTGTCATTCTCATGAGCATTTATTACATTTGTTTCAATGTTTAATTGTGTGACTTTAAAATGAAAATAATTCGTATTATTTTCATTAACATAGCATAAAAAAGTATGTATTCCTAATTTTAAAAAGCAATAAGGATAATATGAAATTTTTTATGGTGATTCATGTTAACATTTAAAGAGTGAAGATGATCTAATTTTTTCTTTATTAGATCAAAGTAAAAACTTTTTAATGTTATCTATTAAATAACGTATTTGAAAAATTATTGCTTTCTAAAATACGTATACTAAAAATGTACTGATAAATGATAAAGGTAGATGGTCATGTTCCATTTCAGTCACTTCCCCTTATAAAAAGTGAAACAACTCAAAAATTATTGTAGGTCACCTAACCAAGACAACCCTATGGTTATCATGGAAACCAGTGAAAATTTACTTAGGTCAATCCAAAATATATAATACATTTTTAAACTCTGATACAGGTTAGGAAATTATTTCAACAAGTAAACTTTAGGTATATAGGGGGATATTATTATATTTCAACTTTCCAATTACCGGGAAAATATCCTAAATCACTAGAAAAAAGATTTATAGGAAAAGATTTTAATGTAAAGATAAAGTATTCAACTAACTTTATTAAACAGCAGTATACAATCATACAATTTTTAATTAAATTGATCAAAAGAATCACACAACAAAGCGCCAATCCAACATATGTATTATACTACAATATATTTCGACAGACTCACTGTCATCGTCAGGTAGATTCAAACTTGAATCTATAAAGATTTAAACTGCTTAATTGATCTTTTATATTTTAAAAATATATTATAATTGTGGGGTTAGTGGTTCTCGACCTTGACCTTTCTTGCCCTCCAATGGTTACTCGTTGCTAGGAAACGTTGGAACTGCAACCACTGGTTATGAGACTGCCAAAGGTGAGCTCTGCTCTCTGAACTGCTAAGGCCGGGCCTTATGATGGGTTCAACGCACTACCGATAGAAGGTCTATGCGTGATTTACAATTCTGGTTCCTTCTGTAATAGCTTAAACACTATATCAACTTCCTTCCGGTTTATCACTCTTACGTTATACATAAAATCTTTAGTTCCTTGCTCAGTGCTCGGAGAGTATCCATATCTTTAAATGAATTATGGGTTAAATTTTTAGTAAATCATAATCGTTTAATAAACGATTCGTTCACGTAAGTACCTAGGCCGTCTTTCACCTACTTGTTGTTTTATATGAATTTCAAACAAGTTGCGCACACATCCTGGTATTTTTACAAGCATAAATCGATAGTAATTTCTTCTCTGTCGATTTATTAGATGCCCTTTCTTTTCTTTCTAAAATTGGCTGATGAATATACCGACCACGTTTGCATGTGATTTGTGCATTCATGCGAGATCAGTAAATCACTGTTGGCGTGACTTGATGCGAGTATTTTCTGATCTTTCATTAGAATTTTCCATTTTTATTTCTATTAATAAATCCAAGAGCTTTTATTTCGTTGGTTAGGGTTTATCTAATTACCTGTTCATTTTCTCGCCCAGGATGTCAATTCCGATCTCTAATAGATTACTGCTATATTTTCCCCTGTGGATTGCGGGAATATTAGAAAAGTGACCAACGCCGGACTCCTCAACGACTTTACCAGATCAATATTAAGTAAATAATTGAGTAGCTGCCTCCCAATTATGTTTATTGAATTCTTTCCAGTTCATCGGTCGTTTATAGGTCTCCCTAATTTCCTATTTGATCTAGGCTAATACGGTGATAGTCGACAAAACTCCTCTCTGCTTCTATCCGGTTTCATGACATCCACACTGGGTCATTGCTGATTCTCTAGTCATCAAGTGTCACGATTTTTCATCTAATTATAACTGGGGTTTATTTGTGATTATATTTTTGGTCATTGCATCTAAGTGGTGATTTGGTTGGACGTCGTTGATAGTATTTTATTCAACTTTTTCTATAATTAACGATCTTAAAGTGTCTGGTGTGGTAATTAAATTAAATAGACTACATACGAGTAAATTCTACATATATTAAAATACACCGGATGGTCATCTTAAAAATTTTCAAAAAATTTTCACTTAGAAAATGTTTTCCATTAAGCTACATACGAGTAAATTCTACATATATAAAAATACACAGGATGGTCGTTTTAAAGTTCTTAGAAAATTTTCTTATGAATATTGTCTGCATACCACAGCTTTAACTGTAATAAGCAGGCAAATTAATTTTTAGTTATCAAGGAGTTTTACTCATATTAAGCGAGTCATATTTACTACCGCCGTTAACAAATTCAACATTTTTTATTTAGTAAGTACAATGTATATATGCTTAAGTATATACTAAACGCTTACTAACTAGTACTAACTAAACTAACTAAACTAACTAAACTAACTAAATTACTACTTGGGTAATCAGCTTGCGGCTGGTATTGTATTTTAACACATTGTGATCGGGCAGTTTTCGGCCGCGTACTATTGCTGGTAACGGGTGATTTTTATATATACGTAATATATATATAATATCTAGGTACTCGATATTTAGCTTTTAGCAACGTCCGACCACCAAAGAGTAGTGAAATAAACTAAAAAAAATTATTGGAACCCGTATTTTAACGTGACCCGCGCTCCACTAACAATATATCAAAAACGTATAAATACGTGATCCGATTACAATGTGTTAACTTGTTAAAATTGCTTTTAAAAATTGTACACTAGCCAGTTATGGTATATTACCACAGGGGTAATTAGCTTGGTGGGGTTAATAAAATTAACCAGTGAACAGCAGCAATTTTAACTTGTTAAAAATTGCTATGAAAATTTTCTTAGCAAAAATGCCTACATAAAACAGATAAACTGAATTATGCAGGCAAATAGTTAAATTTCAATCTAGAAATTTAAAGTAATTGTTAAGAACACAACGAATGAATCATAAAGATCCAAATCATCGCGTCAGATGAGGATGAAGTTCAAAACCTCGCAGTATAAACTGCTCGAATTCTTACGCTTCCACGACCGTAAAGTAAGTCGTCTACAAACGATTTAATGCCATTTTAACATTTTTATATCATTTATTATTTCATCATTCTTCATTTGAAATTACCCTCACTTGGTAATATAAATCCACAACGTTAAATGAAATTGAATCGTAGTTCTCGTAAGACAGTTTTTAGAAAACTAGTATCTTCTCAGACGCAGTATTTTGTAAAGTCGAGTGATTTTTGGTGTCAAAAAACGGTTAAAACTTTTTCTAAGGAAAAAGTGATCGCTCACAAAGTGATTATGGGTTTCTTCTGACAAAAAACAGCTTCGCTTTTTACAAGAAAAAGTGATTTCTCACTAATTGATTAAAACTCTATGAAAATGAATCGGTATTTATACCTATTATGTAACCCTAACTTTGCGAGTTCTTTTTGATGCATTTAAACAAAATTTGACCTTGGTTTTAATTGCAATATCTAATTCTTATTTTATCATTTTTCTACATTAAATGAACAATATTTTTTATTATTTCTTAATTGAATATTTCTTTATTTTATTCGTTAATTACTATTTTCATGAATTGTTCATTTTTTCAGTCAAGTTTTTATGCTATAATGTTATTTCTATTTTAATTTCGTGCGGATCTTGATGCATATCTGATATTATTTTAATTTACTTTTATGTTTTTTGATTTTATATTTAATTACATTTTCCTCATATTTTAGGTTGTTTACTTGATATAATAATTTTCTACAAAATCTGATTCATAGTCAAATTTGATGAAATTTGACTATAGAAATCAGAGGTGAAAAACAAAAAAAGTCCTTATGTTTACTTTATGTTAATAGGTCTGCTTTTAAATTTGCGTTGCTGTGTTTGCGTGTTATTTCCGATTCATTTAAACAAAATCTTGTCTTTACCCAACATAATAAAAACTATAAATCCTGTTTTATAAATAAAATTGGTGGGTGTTGAAATTTTTGCGACTGTATGGTTGTTACTCAAACAACCCCATACAAATATTTTTCTTTTATCACTCGGCACCCGTTGCTAAGCAACGTTGGAACTGTGTTCGAGTTGGTGGATCGTCTGCAAAAAGTGAGCGCTATTGCTAATGCTATAATTGGCTGAACGATCCATGGGTCCAACGAGCTGCCGATAGAAGGCCTGTGCTCGACTTTGATGTTAAGATCCCATCATTCTCCTATCTCCTTCAAATGTTAATCTATACTGTGCTATCATTTATTCTTATATCCATTCCGATTGTCCTCCTTGTCGCTGTTCGTATTATTGATTTAACTATGACCTGTACACCCTTCGTTATGTTAAGTATCCTCAAAGTATCTTTCTTACTCTTATCCCTATTATAACTAGTATGATCCCTAATATTGTTACTAGCATTATTATCGTTAATATTATATGTATTATTCTTATCAATTATTGCTATTATTATTATTAATATTATTATTATTATTATTATTATTATTATTATTATTATTATTATTATTATTATTATTATTAATATTATTATTATTATTAATATTATTATTATTATTATTATTATTATTATTATTATTACTATTATTATTATTATTATTATTATTATTATTATTATTATTATTATTATTATTATTATTATTATTATTATTATTATTATTATTATTATCATCATCATCATTACTATTATCATTAAGATTATTAATAAATTTTTAGTAGGGATACGCCCTTATTTCTAAATTTTATTAGAATATTTTGATTATATTAACAATTGAGCCATACTACCTCCTGATTTTACAGTTTTCGATAAAGTATTTTAGTTATTTCTAAAATTTGATCAGGTCCCGTCCATATTTTCCATTTCAACTCAAAATAATTTATTTAGCTCTGAGATATTATTTAAATTATTCCCTTTTCATGATTTTGGTCGTTCGAATTAATCTTTTTCCAATGGCTATTCTGTTTAACTGTTGCAACGACTTCGCCATTTCCCCGCTACCCTTTCTTTTTTTGTCCTTATGATCTATTTGTGTTCATATTGTATTTAATGAGTGCCCACAGACTACTCGGTGTTGAGTATTTTAGCCTTATATATAATTCATTTTAGGTCGATTTTTCTGGTGTTGGGTGAAAGAATAACAAGCCAAAGACCTATTGCTCGATCTCCCTTCACCACTATAAGCTATCATTTTACGTTTAGATTCGCCGTTTACCATTGGCAGACCCTCATGGTTACAGCTCTGTTGCAGATGGACTGCACTTACACGGATCCGTTAATTGTGTGTATTTACTTTCTTGTAAGATGTATTGGCTGTGAGCCGGAAAAATGTCGACATAGTTTCTAGTTATGATATAATAAAATATACCTGCTCGAATACATATAATTCATCATCGACAATGGCTACATTTATAAACATATTCATTCTTCAATAATTCAACATCTACAATAGTTACATTTATAAGCATATTCGTTCATCAATAATTCCTCAATTCGTTTAACCTGAGTACTTGCACAATGTTGATTCTGTAAAGAAAATTTCTCTCACACAAGCTTTCTGTATCACACAAAAGCGCTTCCATTCAAGAATAAATTTCTCTCACACAAGCTTCCTGTATCACACGAGAGCGCTTCTCTTAAAGAATAATCTTATTTTGCTAATGAAGAACAATAGAGCTTTTTACAAGCAAAAGTGATTAAAATTATGTTAAAATGAATCGGTATATATACCTATTCTGAGTGTTAATTTTATTGCGATAAAATAAAATTTGACCTTGAAATTATTTGTGTTATCTAAATCTAATTTTATTATTTTCTTAATTTAAATTGACAATTTATTTCTAAAATTTTTTCATTGAATTTCTCCAACCAAAATTATTTTATTTTAATTCATTTTATTCATTAATTTTCTACGTTTATATAAATTGTCGTTTTTTGGTCAAAATTTCTTGTTATTATGTTATTTTTTATGTAAATTTCGTGCGGTTCTTGATACATTTTGTATTTATTTTATTTTAATTTTGTGTTTTTTTGATTTTATATTTATTTATATTCTCTCAAATTTTAGAGTGATTAGTTGATGTTGTATGTTGTATTTTAAGTTATCTTGGTGCTGGGTTTTCGTTCTATATTACATTCTGATACATTTAAACAATTTTCAAGGCCGTTTGTGTTCTGGCCCAACACAATAAATAACTTAATTACATTTTACATCGTGTTTTCAATTTTTTATTACAAAATTTATATATTTATATGGTAGACCAAGGATGGTCAACTTATGGAACATAAAAGTGGCACGCAAGTAAATTTTCATTATGTATATAGTATAGATAATTTTTCCTTAAAGTACGCATGTATTTTCATTTTATAAAAATAATTTTTATTGGCACATACTTAAAAAAGGCTCACCATCCCCGTGATAGTTTATTTTATTTATTATATCATTCTAGTTTTCTCACTGGACCCAGCAATTAATTGTTGAAATCAAAATACATAAGTTTTAGGATTTTATAAATTTTCACTAATTTTATTAAATTTTTTGTCTATTTTTTAAATAGTCATTTCATATAATGATTCCTTTTAAATGATTCTATTTTCTAAATTTTATGAAATTCTAAAAATTGTTTATTAAAAGGAAAATATCAAATATTGTATTTCAATAAAGAAATAATCCACACAATAAATTTCGTCGATTAATGGGATATAAAGACAAACAAAAATTCCATTAAAATTTTATTTTCTTTGTTTTAATTATGAATTAATATTGATTACATTTAACTCAGTCGGTAAGAAAAATCTTTGATTTTTTTAAAATAAGCAAATAAATTATATGAAAGGTAAAAGAGAAATATAAATTTAATTACGTTTCTTCCTAATTAAATAGATTTATTAATTAAAAATTTTCCAAAGAGTTAATGTGTCTATGGAAACGTGAATAAATATTAATTTACCTTTCTCGAACAACTGACAGAATTAAAAAAATTTGTCTTTGAAAGTTCAAAATAAAAACAATAAGGATTTGAAGAGTTCTAGTTATTTACAAAATAAATATGCAGCCATTTATAAAATAAGTTACAAAATACCTACAAATTGCAAAAAATAAAAATAAGAATGCAGAATTTTTGATTGTTTTCCCTCATAATTAATTTGCGGGTCTTTTCAGTACATCCACGTGCGCATATTCCTTTAAAGATTCGGAAATAAATTTTCTATTTTTGATAACCTTGAATTGAGATTGTAAAATCCGGATTTTTCACATTTAAAAATAATATATGAATTGTAACAAATCCAATAGCGTCGACTGATTGAAAAATTCAACAATTCAATAAACTTGCACGTTTGAAATAAATTCACAAGACAAACGAATATAAATTTATTGTTCAGGAATCACACTTTTAGAATTATTCCACAATAAATTTTCAGGCCCTACGACAGGGGATGAGTCGGAGTAGGATTCTCTGGGTCCGAAATAATAAGGGACCCAGACTCCCGAGACATTTTCACGGGGCCATTGCCCGTCCGTCGTGTCGTTTGCCATTTCTATTTATCAAAGGCATTTGATTTATATATCATTACATAAATAAGTAACTTAAGCAACATAAATAAAAGTAACATTAATAAGATAACTCGTAGCGGCTATTAGAAAAGGAATATTATTATTTTCTTTTCTTAACACTGGCGCTTTGTATGCATTTAACCTTTGAGCGGAGGCTCTTGTCAAATTTATGATAAATTTAATTATTCACTTTTGTATTATAATCGGTGTTAAAGCCTTTTTTCGTAAATATCACAACTAGCGCTATATCAAGTAAATGTTGCACATTTATAATTCCATTCCAATTTAAAGGCATTCCAAAACCAAAATTTTATATTTTTAATGTTAAGATTCTCAGTTTAATTTAAAAAAATGTATTTAGATGGAAGATTTGAATCTCGATATGTATTCATAATCATTTGATTATTGTTTCTCCGAAGTATATTTTAAATTCATTGAAATTTTAATTTTGGTGCTATTACATTTTTTTTTACATTCAGTAACTATATTGTAGAAAAGATCAATAAAAATCTCATAATAGAACATTATATTGTTTGTCTTTATTCGTAAATAATACTTAATGTGCACTTTGTTTAAACTCAATATAAATGGATAGATGTGTTTTCAAATTATTTTGATCGTTTGATTTATATAAAGAGACATTGTTCAATTATTTAATTATTCTTAAGAGCAATACTGTTCACCCATGAATTACAAGCATAAATCTGGAGCAGCTAAATGCAAAAAAAAACTTTTGAAAGAACGAATAAGAAAGAAAATTCAAACAACTTTATACAAATTGGGATTTACAGCCTCCACAAGCCATTTCACATCAACCGCCGTACTACAGTCAAATCTTGAGAACAAAAATTCAAACAAAAATAATGAACAGCAAGACCAGGTTGTTCATGAACCAGAAGAAAATACTTCTGAAGACGACGACGCAATAGATAAAAGACCATAAACCGGTGGTGGTACAAGAGAACAGGATTCGTATGATGTAGATGCAATTGAATGTGAATATTGTACATCAGATCAAGTGTAGGATTCTTCTTGTTTCAAAACCACTACTCGTAAATGTGAAATTTTTAAAATTTAAATATTGAAGAATACTATTTTGTATATATCTAATGTAGTAAAAATATATTTTTCTGTTTTACCAATTGAATTTAATGGAAGTTACGACAGTTTTTTATAAAATAAAGTTCAACCTCTAATAATTCTCAACAATGACTGATATATTTCAACGAAACACCCCAAATATACACATGTTTTATAACAAACATATTAAGACTGTTAAATTGTATCAAATAGGTTAGATTTTATTTGTGATAAATACCTCACATTGATTAAAATTTATAACCTCAATTTATGATTATCGTGTTTTCATGTGTGATTTGCCCATTTCTGTTATTTACTTGATTTTATTACTCATCTGCGACCCAAATGCAATAATAATGCATGGTTTTTATTGGTAGATGTGTGAATGTTACATCATGTGAACGCAGATGTGTCAACTTTGTATCAATACCTTTATCAACCCTTTAAAGTAATTTTGTTCCCGATTTATTTAATACCACAATGATGTGTAACCCTTTATCGAACAGTGATTACATCTTTGAATGTATGTGGCTTGGTAATTAGATTCAATATCTACGACAAATCAATGGAAATTCGATTGAATCAGATATTTAAAACAAGCTATGATATCTTTATTGAATGGTATTAATTTGATGATAATTGACTCATTTTCAAGTATTTTTACATAAAAAGCCGTGAATCGTATATGATTAACAAAATCTTATTCATCCATCTGAACATTACATAAAGTACTCAAGTTATGCATCCCCATTAAAATATTTTGTAAATATTTAGTTAGCATCTAATGTTAGAACTATTTTATCTGTCAAATTATTAAAATTTATGATTATAATTAATTTTATTATTATTATTATTAACTATTTTGTTGAAATTATTTATTGCAGTATTTGCAAGTTGTGTAATAATTAACTTAAAACATTTATTATCTTTACCATAATTAACATAAATAATTTATTATTTAATGGAAATATTTAAATAATTATTCCTGGTTCATTACTTCGATTCAATATTAAGTTGATACAACATTGTAACAATTTACATAAAACTTTTTTATATTATTTTACTTAAATATTTTTATTAATTATGATAAAATTTATTAATTTGTAACAAAAATATTGTATGAATATCCAATTTGTTTTAGAATTACTTGATTAAAAAACATCTCAACCAATTTTCATACTTACTCGCCATAATATCGGATGCAGATTGTAAAAATAGTAAACAAAATTCTAAATACAATTAATATCAAGTTAAGAAGAAATAACCACATATATCTTGGCCACGAGAATGCAAAGTTTTATATTGCTAATAAAGAAGTAGATTTTATTGAAAACTTTCATTGGTATACAATTATCATTATCTAAGGATACAAAATCAATTCAGATGATGTCATGACTCTAATCTGGAAAGTCAATAGTGCTAGAATATCATTTTAATAAATATTTTCATAAAATATCTGTGGTTTTATTGTGTAGATTAAATTCCATGTGCTTTTTTTCTTTATTGATTTATTGAGCGAATTAGATTTCTTTTTATTGATTTATTATGTATTGACCCCTTCTTTACTCACATTGTATCCACCTGATAGCCATCTGTTACTTATTTGCACATAGTGCATCAAATTTAATCACTCGAACCATAATTAGATATTTACAAATAATATATATACTTTAAGTTAAAATTAGCTTATAAAATATATTTGAGTCCAAAATTTAAGTAAAAACTTTATAAATTAACTTAATATTATCATTAATTAGTTTATGTTATCTACTTTTAATATTTTAATAATAAACATTTTAATATACTTCAGTTATAAATTTTAGATCTTTAAATATAAATGTTGGTGATACACATGATGACAAAATGGTTGATAATAAAATTATGATAGACAAAAATAATGTCAATGAAATGGTAATAATAATAAAAATAATAATAATAATAGTATTAATTAATAATATTAATAGAAATATGTTGATTATTACAGATTTTTTATTTTATAGTTGTTATATTTCTTATAAAATATATCTTATTACAAATAGTTTTAATAAACACAGAATTACTAATATCAATTATAATTTTTCTGAGTATCTTCAGTTTTCACACTTTTAATTACAAGATATTTTTTGACTCTATAGCAAATTTCTGAAATGCATGGATAAAATTATGTTTTAAAAGGAGTGGACGATTTACAAAGGCATTGCAATACAAATGCATAGTTAACAAAGACATGAGTAATTAATACATTAAAAAACGATAAATCTTTATATTAATAGATTTTAGAAATATAGTTGCATGATGAAAATACTAAGGTATGTTGCTTTACAATATACTAAAACTATAAAATTATGTTAATTAGAAGTATACGTGTGGTCGTTAAATATATAAAATATCAAGCTTTCCGTTTTGACTTAACAGTATCAATAATAATATTGTTGGGCCAGCACACAAATAGCCTTGAGAATTGTTTAAATGCATCAGTAATACAGCACGAAAACCCAGCACCAAGATAACTTAAAATACAATATACAACACCAACTAAACATTTTAAAATCTGAGAGAATATAAATAAATATAAAATCAAAAACATAAAAGTAAAGTAAAATAAATACAAAATGCATCAAGAACCGCACGAAATTTACATAAAAAATAACATAATAACAAAAAAATTTGACCGTAAAATGACCATTTATATAAAAGTAAAAATTAATGAATTAAATGAATAAAAATAAAATATTTTTAGCTGAATAAATTTAATTAAAAATGTTAAAAATAAATTACCAATTTAAATTAAGAAATAAATAAAAATTTAATTTAGATAACACAAATAATTTCAAAGTCGAATTTTGTTTAATCGCAGTAAAACTAACACGCAAGGTTAAGGTCAAATTATAGGTATATATACTGATGTGTTTTCACAAATTTTCAACTACTTTGTAGTATTAATTTCAACCAAAATTAAGTTGCACACGTTTTATCTTGCTTTACTGTGTGCTTTTCAACTACTTGGCAGCAATATTTTCAGGTTATTAATCTATAGTTATGTTTTGCAGCAATATTTTCAGGTTATTAATCTATAGTTATGTTTTGCAGCAATATTTTCAGGTTATTAATCTATAGTTATGTTTTGTAGCAATATTTTCAGGTTATTAATCTATAGTTATGTTTTGCAGCAATATTTTCAGTTATGTTATTTTGGTTTATATGCATCGATGCACGATTTAAAATTTGTTTATATGAATGCCAAATATACAGTTTATGCGTCGAGACTTTTGCCTAATTCACCTGGTAATTTATTTTTCTATTATTATTTTTTTTTTGGTGGCTTACAGCCCAAACATAACGCAAGATAGAAAAATAAAACACACTATCGCAAATCGTGTAAGTGCGTGTATTATCGCCAATGATTTCGTGCCCGTGAAGGCTCCGGCGTGAGAACGCAGGAGCTGGAACGTCAATATTATCCGTATATAAGGGAAATTGTAAGGTAAAGGAGTAGTTCTTTGGCTGCTCCTTCATCATCCGTTTCCTGTAAAATTGACATAAATTTTTAACAACAATCGGCTCAAAATATCTAACACCGAGTAGTCCAGTGGGCACTCATTAATTATGAAATGAACATACATAGATCTTAAGGACAAAGAGAGAGAATGGGTAGTGGGGAAAATTGCGAAATCGTTGCAACAGTTAAAATGAATAGCCATCGGAAAAAGATTAATCCGAACGACCAAAATCGTAAAAAATAATGTTTTTAAATAAGAATTAAATAGATTATGTTAAATTGAAACGGAAAATATGGGCAGAACGCTGCGCAAATTTTTGGAAATAGTTAAAACACTTATCATAAAAAACTGTAAAATAAGGGCGGAACGCTGCTCAAATTTTCCGAATCAACTAAAATACTTATAAAAAATAGAAAAATAAAAGTGAAATGCGACTCAACGGTTGGTATAAGATTATTATGAAACTGAAAAATAAGGGCCGAATGCTGCTCAAATTTTCCGAATAATTTCAAATACTTAACAAAAATAGCTAAATGAAAATGAAACTGTAAAATAAGGGCGGATCGCTGCCCAAATTTTCCGAATTGATGAAAATACTTATAGAAAATAGTAAAGTAAAATGAAAAGTTGTTCAAATGTTAGTGTGATATCCTTATAAAACCGTAAAATAAGGGCGGAACGCTGCAAAATTTTTCGAATTAACATAAATACTTTATCGAAAACCGGAAAAATACAGATGGATTACAGCTAAATTTTTATACAAGAAAAATATTTTATAAAGCGGAGGAATAATGAAGGATCCCTAGTAAAAACTTGATAATAATAATGATAATAGTAAGGATAATGGTAATTATAATAATAATAATAATAATAATAATAATAATAATAATAATAATAATAATAATAATAATAATAATAATAATAATAATGATGATGATCATAATCAGGATAATAATAATAGTAATAATAATGATAATAATAATAGTAATAATGATAATAGTAGTAATATAATAAATGTAATTGTAATTATATAGTAATAAAAATAATAATAAAGGTAATAGTAGTAACAATTAATAAAGGTAATACATATAATAGTATCAATGATAATGCAAGCAATAATACGTAATAAGGGACATTGTAGTTATAATAGGGATAAGAGTAAGAGAGATACTGTGTGAATATTTAACATAACAAAGGGTGTACAGGCCAAAGAATAATCATCAACACGGGCGACGATAAGAAGGACTATGGGAATGGACCTGACAATAAATTATATGAGAGTATAGGTTAACATTTAAAAGAGATAGGAGAATAATGGGACCTAAGAATCGAAAGCGAGCACAGGTCTTCTATCGACAGCTCGTTGGACCCAGAGATCGTTCGGTCAATTATAGCATTAGCAATAACGCTCACTTTTTGCGGACAATCTACCCACTCGAACACAGTTCCAACGTTGCTTAGCAACGGGTGCCGAGTGGTAAGCGAAAGATATTTGTATGGGGTTGTCTGGGTAACAACCATATAGTCTCAAATATCAAAACCCAGAAACCCACCAATAATAAAAATAATAATAATAATACTAATAATAATAATTTGGTGAATATTACAGATTTTATTTTAAATTTTTTATATCACTTATAACATATATAATTATGAAATATAATAATGTTATTCTATTTGATAAACACAAAATAACAATACAAGTCTATGTTTAACAACGACTTGACTAATGAATAAATATTACAATCTATGGTTTTATATTAATTGATTGTAAAAATATAGTTATGAAAAAATACTTTACAAATGTTGGATTTCTGGTTAGTGTAACTTTGACCCCAAATATAATTACTCTCACTCCAATGGTTACCCGTTGCCACGCAACCTTTGTAATTCAACCACTGGTCATGGGCAGTTGGACAGCCGTTACTCTTTGATACAGGGTCCTCATTCTGGCAGGTTCCACCCAGGTTGATTTAACCTGCTGAATCTCTAGGGTCAGTTGGATTAATTGTCGATGGAGATCTGCATTCTCCCTGCGGGCTCCTTTGAGGGCAGTATTCAAAATTTTGTGGGAATCCATTTCTACAACAAGACGGATCATTAAGAAGGTTATTTCATTAGAGGAACAACAAAAATTATCATCAATAGAACTCGGAATCAGGCCAGCTGCAATGTCAGCATTTATCTGGTCCAAGTGGTGTCGAGCCCGTTCCACTTGTCTATCCGTTCTCCTTTGGTGCTCTTCCAGGCAAGCCAGAATATTTTCAGCATGGCCCCGAAGCTCTCGGACCCGGTTACGAGAGGTAGCTCTAGGTCCTCGGTACCTCCTTGTCGGCCTGATCTTGATTCTCTTACGGGAGAAATCGAGAATCCCGCATCCCACATCGCCTGCCTGCATCTGGCAGCGGAGTGAGATGGGAATCTTACCGTAACTCGAGATTCGTCTACCCAGGAATCTGCTAAATAGAATGGAGATCATTATAATTATTATCATTTGATAAGCAGAGGATTTCAAATAAAAAAAATTGAGTAATATACTGTCGACAATGGTTATGGGTTCCTTGAGTCGGGGTCACCTCACGGTGTTTAACGACAAGCTGTGGTTAGTGATGACTCTGCCGGTGGATATACAGAAATATCACGTGCGTACTTTTCGTTACGGTCTTTTCTTATGGTGACTGTTTCATGAAAAACAACTGTCTTCTATTTATCTATGCCGCATAAGGTGTCTATTTAAATCTTTGAACGTATTGAGCCTGCCTGGCCGCTTAATTTGCCTCTGCGTGTCATTTTATTCATCAAGGGTTGTTCTTATCTCGTGGCAGTAGGATGGTAACGAGTTTTCCAGCGCCTGAAGTAGATGGAAAATTAAGACTTCAATGCGATAAAGTTTTGGCTACTGAGATGATCGATTTACGTAGAGATCTACGTAGAGTCTATCCTTTTGTAAAACCTTAGTGTCGCTTTCATCGTACCTGGTAGTTGATCAGTACATTTATACTTGAACATCAGGCTCGTATCAATTTTCTGAATAGCCGACCTAAATTCGGAGTCATGACTCGTTGGAGCATAAGGGAGATTCACAACGAATATGAGTTCAACCGGTTCATCAATTGGGGCATGAATTTGCTATTTTCACAGATTGTATTCTTAGTCGGTACTCATTTGTTATATAATAAAACTGGAGAAGTCATAGATTTATTTTGTCATACAACGGCATAATTTGCAACTAAATCCCACAGATTAGGGTTAATCAATAAATTTTTATTCGGTTCCAATTTTGAACCCCTGATGGCGAACGTTAGATCCTTCTTGGTTTAATTCCTAGGCCGAGGCAATTCATGGGACAATAAGGCCAGATCGAGGGGAGGAGGAGTTATTATGAAATAGATTTTATTAAAACATGTTTAAATGATTAGCTTTAATCTCTTACCATCCTTAGTACCGATCTTTTGTTCCATGACCACCACGTCGGGATTGTCTGCTCGTGAGAGAGGGCCTCTCCTGGTCGTAGAACATCCTTGTCTTCGATCATTTGCGTCCATTTTGGTTATTCAAAATTCTGACTGTGCAGCAGAAGGCCAGACTATTTATGTAACTGTTCTCGTAGTCGTGTCTGATGTTGGCGTGTGTGCACATTAGGTTTTCTATCTGTCGTGACCGATTCAGTGTAACCGGTTCGTTTTCTACCCGGTAGATTATTCTGGAATTGGTGTGAGTGGATCGATGAAATGCTAAGGCACACTCTCCTCGGTTTTCCCTCACGACGTGGCAATTTTCTCTGCCCCGATCAGTTGTCCTCGCTTAGTGTATTGCCTATTATATCGTTTAAATTCCCACTTCTTAATTTTATGGATCCATAATTGTGAGAACAAATTTCAAATTTAATTTTAACTACACTGGTGGACCAAAAATTCCAATCGATGATTGCTGCGACCAGGAATACAATAATGGGGCAAATATGAGTGGTAATTATAAAGGTGTCCAAAGTTTAATTTTAAAACATAATTCATATTCAATATTTTCGCCTTGCACCTGTCATTCACTAAATCTTTGTTTCGTACATGTAGCAGAAAGTTCATTGAAGCAGTAACGTTCTTTGTCACAATTCAAAAATTATATATCTTTAATGCAAGTCCTCAAAGATTGGAAATTTCAAAAGAAAACATTGGTTGCTCATTGTATGGTTTATCCGACATACGATAGTCAGCTAGAATAGATGCTGTCAAACGATTTACAAATAATTTAAACTGTCTGCGAAAAGCGATTGAAAATATTTATATTTTAAATTTAACAATGGAAACTAGAGCCGATTTAAAAGGAGTTCTAAAATAATTAAACTGTTTCGAGTGTTTAAGTTTATTAAATACGTGGTTTAAAATATTAGCGGCCATCGGATTCTAGAAATAAAATTTTGCAAAATGTATGAATAGTCTAATTATAGATTTGCAAAGTATTGGAGTAAAGTGGAGTGACATTTTAAATGAATGTAAACCTGTTGCCTAAAAAATGTTGGAATCGAAAATTCAACAAATTACTCCAATAAAAGACGAAAATTTATAAAAGGATTTGCCGATGAAAGTTCTGACATGTCAATTGGATATCATTTGAAAACGCAGGTGTTTTACAAAATAGTAGATTTTATTTTAGGAAATATAACATAGCGGTATCGAGCTCTTAATGAAATTTGCAGTTCATTCGGTTTATTGTGGAAATACCTAAACATTGAAAATAAAATTTTAATACAAATGGCTAGAATCATTAGTGACAAATATACTTCGGATATTTCGAAAGAAATTTCCGATGAAATTATACATATTAAAACGATTCATGAAGTTATGTTTGGTGAAACTCAATTGTTTCCTATTGATTTATTAAACAAAATGAAGGAAATGTGGATAGATACAGTATTCCCAAATATTATTATAATATTGCTAATATTTTTAACTATGCCTGCTACTGTAGCTCAGGCTATTGGTTTTTTTTTGGTTCGAAAAAACGTTTTTCTGGGCTCGGTGTTGGCTCTCGATGCCCTTGTAAATTCTAGCCATTATTGATTAGAATTTACATTAGAACATTAACATCACAATACAAAGACCGTGAAACTTTCATAAAAAATTTCTTAAATTCCAAGGAGAAGGCATATTTCATCAAATTGAAATTTAGAAAATAATTTCTAACAATATTTAATTTCATCATATCAAAACTTCAAAACTTACTTGAAAAACCTTTTTTTTAAATAATGATTAAAAAAGCATTATTTTTACATACAAAAAAATAAGTCATTTATTGCATTTTTATCTTCAAAAATTTGTATAAATTAATTTACTTTAAATTTTTATTATTATATTATTAAAATATTAATTTTTTTGATTTTATTAACAAAATATTTATTGACACATTCTTTTAAAATATTTTTTAATCTAATTTTTAAATAAATTATGGAAATTTTAACTTGAGTTCATCTGTTTATGATTTTTATATTGTTAGCTGAAATACTTTTTGTATTTGTAACATCCATAATTAACGAAATATTTATTAAATTCAAATTCAAATCAATCAAAACTCATGATTAATTTTATTCAACGTTAAGTAATGTAAGTATAAGGAATTTGCATACCATATCAATTCACAACATACATTCATTTAATCATTTATTTAATTATTATTTATTTAGTTATTATTTATTTAACTAACATACATACATTCATTTAACCATTTATTTAACTATTATTTATTTAGTTATTATTTATTTAATTAATTAATTTAATTATATTCTTACAGATATTTTTAATGATGTTTCTATGAACGTTGGAAAAAAATTTGTACTGAAACGATTTTATTAATTGCTTTAAAACAAATTATCGTCAAATTTTCTCCATTTTTCTTTGTGGATGGATGATGCTTTAAATGTAATTCTAAATTTCCTTAATTTTCTTATATTTATACTATGAAACTCACTTATGGTTTTGAACGTAACTGAGAATTTTTTCTAGGTTTCCTTTGCTTTTATTCGCAGTAAAGATAAAGACCACTTATTATTATTATTATTATAAAATTCCTTCTTTTCTTAAAGTGAATTGCGACCTCTTCAAAATCTCAAACTGATTTTCCAGTTTCTTAACTATCCGGTAAAGTACAAAAAAATATATTACAAGGGACCAGATAGCGCCAACTGAGACCGGTTTACAAGAATCCAGATTCTAATGAATCTAATAAATTACTGATTTCTAACTGATTCGTTGTCTCACTATTAGAGTCCTATACAATTTTTGTAATAGTAGAGTAAATCTCCAATTTCCCCATCAGTGGTATCTTATTTACTGCATAAGGTAAATCGACTTTTTGTCCATTTATACATGATAACAGCATCAGAATACTAAATGAGAATAATACTTTAACTGACTGGGTTGGATATTTAATGAATTTTTGCTTGACGATTGTTTTATTTTTAGCTTTCTTTTTGCTTTAACCGTAATGGATACTCTGATTCATCACTATCTGGAGCTAGCTTGCATCGTTTTGTGTTTACCACTATAGGATTAGTTTTCTTACTTCTGAAAGATAGTAAACTACTACTAGTAGTTTTTAATTTGTTTCTGTCGTATCTAACACTATTATATAGTCCCTTAAATGGCTTTGTAATTTTTGGATAGGCCTTTGAGTGGCTCGGGTCTATTGAGATACATTAGATATCCACGCTTTATTCCATAAGCATGTGCCTTTTGGTCATAGGCTTCTTTTTATTTTTCCTGATTATGTTTTATCAATAGCCCTACTCTGGTCAATAACAATTGTAACCTTTCCTACATTATTCATTTATATATTCATTTATATATATTGAGACACTGGTGTTTAGAATTGCAAATCGATCGGTATGTTATTTCTTCTAAGATACATTACATAAAAAGTGTCTCACTTGTACTTACATTGACCACATTTTGATAAGCAAATATACAAGAGTTTATGAATTTGTCCCAATTCTTTTTTTACGATTTACGTAAGAAGAGATAATATTTATTAGTGTTCCATTAAATCTTTCGACCAATCCATCTGCTTGTGAATAATAAGGAGAAGTACTTATCTTCCAAATTCCGAATAACTCGTTTATTGATTTGAAAAGTTAACTTTTCCTGTTTAATATTTTATTTAAAAATCGTATTACTGAAGTGTTATTGACCGCTGAATTAATTTACTAGCCGAATACACATGCTTCATTAACCATTGAAGGGGATTATCATCTGTGTACACAATGAATTTTCTATCCAACAGGTATTGTCTAAGTGTAGCAAATCCATATACTAATGCCAAAGTCTCTTTTTCGATCATTGAATAGTTTTTTCGGCTTCTTTTTTCATTTGAAATAATTTCCACAATTTTGTTTTTGGTTTTAATAGGATTGGTTTGTTACTTTAATCTGATATTCACACAGATTGTAACTCATTTGACTATTTCGTCGCACATTGGAATGTCATATTTTTCGACAAATGTTCGACTCGATTCAAATATGAATTCATTAGCTCTTGTGCTAGCCATATTTGCATAATAAATCACTTTCGGTCGTAGTGGAATCGTCAACGTAGGTTTATGAACAACTTTGCCAATGGTTTCGGCAACTAGCTTCTCTGTTTATAAATCAAGTGAAATGCAGTCCAACTATTTCTATAAGTCCATACCAATTAAACACAATATGGGACAGTTCTCCCATGCAAAATTACTCTGTCAGTAATATAAATTTCGACTTTTACTTTACCAGTTATAATTAACCATTTAACGCACATGCCAAAGTGTAACTCGGGTATACGAAATATAAAGTTTTGTTTAAGGTTCACTAACGATTATATCTCGGGCAGAGTAATAAATATATTATATATAATATATATATTAATTATCAATAATAAAAGAAATGATTTATTTTTGCCGTTGTATCAAAAAAAACGTGCGTTAAAGGGTTAATACATTTTTTGATAATGATTTGATTATTTCATCTGTTTTTTGATTCGATTTCTCTAGTAAGCAGTAAGCATTTTTTGATATTATTCTGTGACTCGACCAAAATTTCACCAAAGCTTCAACTTTTCTTTTATTTAGCTGTATGGGGATATCCAAGGCTGTTTAGTTAATGGTTATCGGGTAAGTCTAACATGTTTTTCTTTTCAATTTTTCACTAGAAGGTTATGTTCTCTTACATTGTAACATAATGTTATCTACCGGTTTCATCTCTCATAATATATCGACCTGATATGTTGGTATTGCTTGGGTAACCGATTGTGCTATACATAATTTAGTAAAGCTATCTTGGGTACTAATATTAATGAATGTTCCATTCATAAGTTGATAGTTACTCAACTGTTCATTCATTCTCTCCCTCTGATTCTAGTCGTCCAGATACGATGGTGCTTCTTCATCCATAATATCATTGTCGTTTTTATCATCATTTGAAGAAGAGATCAGATTGGTATAGTTCACCATTTTATTCTTGACTAGTTGCGCCTTTAAATCTCCGTCTCTTTATATTGATGATTTGTTATAAACAAAAACTTTAAAAAAAGTATGATTTCCAGCTTTACTAACGTTGCTTTACAACTATGTCACCAGGTAACCTAGGGTAATTTCCGAAAACTACCTGACTCGTCGACTAACCAGTTTCTTTGGAGACAACATTCCTTTGTCCGAGAAGGCATTTTCAGAATGTTCTCTTAAGGTGGTCTTGAGGGTCCTTTGCATTGTAGATGGTGTGCAGTGGTATGACGGTGTTCAATATTATACTTGCTACATAATTCCTTGAAAGATGATGAATATGAATTGATAAAAGATATGAATTGCTTACCAATGGTAAGTTACCATTATCAGTTATTTTGATTTCCGTGGATCCAAATCTACTTAACCATTCCCTTTCGATGGTTTCATAGACTGTTTCACTTGTTATGACTCCGATCGAAATAGCTTCTGGCCACGAAATACATCTGTCGATTTGTGTTAGCACGTACAGTTTATTATTGACTGAAGGTAGTGGACCAACAATATCGACATAAAAAGCTGTGAATTTTCTTTGGTCAGGTAGTTTTTTCATTTCTGATTTTGTGTGTCCAGTTATTTTTTTTTCGTTGACAATTTTGGCAGGTCTTACACCACTGCTTTACTAATGATCTTAATTTGGGTCTTACATATTTGTTTAAAATCAGTTTAATTATTGTATTGGATCCTAGGTGGCATATATTGAGTAGCCTCTTAAATTCTTCGAATCGAAAAATTTCAGACAAAATTATCCAGTTGCCTTTCTTTGTTATATCGATAAGAACTCCATCACCCAATGTCTGCGTTTTAAAAGACGTGGCTTCTAATGGCTTGATGACCTCTTCATTTTGCTGGTGTTTGATGAGATCCAATCTGGAAATTGTTGATACATTGATTTCAGCTTTGTCTGATTCCATCTGTCGAGATAAATAGTTTGCAGTTTGGTTTTCCTTAACTCGGATCTATCGATTTTTGACGTTGAATTGATAGATGTATTCTATCCATCTCAATTGCCGATTAAATGGTTCTTTCATTGACTTTAAGTTTAGAAGGGTTTTATGGCCAGTGAATAGTTTAAATATATTTCCATCTAAATAAAGTTTGAAGTGTTTAATTGAGAAATATATCGCTAGTAGCTCTCGGTCGAATACTGAATATTTCTGCTCAATTTTCTAGAAAAAAATAACCTTGGTTGTAGTTTACGTTCTTTGTTTCGATAATTCAAGACGTCTCCAAACCGATATGTTACGCGTCACTACCCCGTAAAAATTCTCTTATGACATAGGGTGTAATCATCTCAGTGATGTTTTGTAATTTCTCTTTTGCTTTTTGAAATGCAGTCGAATGTTTCGCCATCCAAATGAATTTAAGCTTGTCTTTGTTACTGTCTGCATTTAGATCATGTAAAGAAGCCATTGTATTGAAAAGATTTGGATTTAACCATTGGTAGAAGATGATTGCTACTATGAATCTTCTTAGGGACTTGCTGCTGTCTGGCTGTCTAAATGATAGAAGAGATTTGATTTATCAGAGACTCCAGTGGATGAAATAAAGGAAACCTAAAAATTCAACTTAATGCTGTGCAGTAGGTAGTAGTGAGCCCTTATTATTATTATTATTATTATTATTATTATTATTATTATTATTATTATTATTATTATTATTATTATTATTATTATTATTATTATTATTATTATTATTATTATTATTATTATTATTATTATTATTATTATTATTATTATTATTATTATTATTATTATTATTATTATATTATTATTATTATTATTATTATTAATTATTATTATTATTATTATTATTATATTATTATTATTATTATTATTTATTATTATTATTATTATTATTATTATTATTATTATTATTATTATTATTATTATTATTATTATTATTATTATTATTATTATTATTATTATTATATTATTATTATTATTATTATTATTATTATTATTATTATTATTATTATTATTATTATTATTATTATTATTATTATTATTATTATTATTATTATTATTATTATTATTATTATTATTATTATTATTATTATATTATTATTATTATTATTATTATTATTATTATTATTATTATTATTATTATTATATTATTATTATTATTATTATTATTATTATTATTATTATTATTATTATTATTATTATTATTATTATTATTATTATTATTATTATTATTATTATTATTATTATTATTATTATTATTATTATTATTATTATTATTATTATTATTATTATTATTATTATTATTATTATTATTATTATTATTATTATTATTATTATTATTATTATTATTATTATTATTATTATTATTATTATTATTATTATTATTACTATTATTATTTTTACTATTTTTATTGTTATTACTATTGTTTTGTGCATATTCTTTATTAACCAATAAAAATCGTATTTGTATTATCGGATAATGGTATAAATAAACCAAAAGTTTTTATAAATCAAAAATGAATTTACAAATTATTGATATTTTAAACGGTCTTGAACAAAAGAGAAAGGAATTTAAATGATTTCAAACCTTTGAATTCTCGTTGATGATGCAATGATGGTATACAGAAAGAAACCAGTAGATTCTTCATGGATTTTTTCGAGAAAAACACTAAATGCAAAGGAAAATGCATTCAAGCGGGTGTTCTATACCTTATTTGAAAACATGAAGGGGTCACGAATCATTGCAGCCTTTATGTTTATGAAGATAATTTTTCAAAGAACCGGTGAGTATTATAAAAGATACTTCTAATTGTCTTTACAGGTATAATGTTGAAATATAGTTATATATTTTATTAATATTATTTAGATCATTCAAAATGAAATTTCACCGTGGGTAGCTGATAACGGATCCTGGGATGTTATCAATAAACTGGGTAAAAAAGAAACTTTTCGACCAAAAGAAAACTGATTTTACTTATATTTGGACTTGGTTCTATTTATTTGAGTGTAAAATATTTTGTAAGAAAATAATAAATGTTTTTATTAATTTTTAATGTAAAATACAAAACTTTTATTCTTTTATATTTATTTCATTACAATCACATTCATCGTCTCCACATTTTGTGAACATATCATTTTCTTCATAAATATCCTCACTTTCATCATCAAAATCTTCCATATTCATACTTTGATTTTCAACTATGTCGTATTCTTCATCTTTCAATATATTTTGATATATATTTATCCTGGTAAGTTCTTGTGTTTTTTCCGCCAAGTATTTTATGAGAACAACTTAATAAAAATTAATAATACTATTAAATTAAAAGTACCTTTTTTATTTAAAAGTGACATTTTTACAATATTATTATTAGTAATATTATTATTTGTTTATACATGTCTTTGTTAACATACATGTGATGTGCGTTTCAAATGCACATGTCCTTATATCATGCATTCGTAATACATATGTGTTTTTTACTATACCATGATGTTTAATCATGCTACTGAAATGTATGTTGTTGTAACATCACAACTCGTATATACATGCTATATCTAGATTGCTATTGGTTGGAATTTATTTTGAAACAATTTCATTGGATAATGACTAAAGTAATTTCTTTTTAATTATGAACATTTAGAATATCAATCACTTTTTTCAAACAAATTTTACGAATTTTCGGAAATGAATTTAACCAACTTTTTAAAGAAAGATGGCGAGAAATCGCTAAAAATTATATTTATTATTTTTATTTTAAATAAATTTATATTCATTTTAGGAAATATTTGCCAGTTTGTTATGGGCGGAAACAAGAAGTTTAAAGTTAGCGAACAAAGTAAATTATTTATTTATAATAAGTTTTATTTATGAATTAATAAATGAAAATAAAAATTATTCATAAAATTTGCTTAGGGGCGGGTTACGAACTTTATTATTTTTTTAAAATTTTGACAAAATTTATAGAAAAATACATGTATTTTTAAAAAAATTATAGGTTTCTATATAATGTCCCGTGCACACACGCACTTGGGTAGAAAATTTTGGCTTTTTATTTGCACACACACTCAGGAGTAGAAAAGGATGAGTCATCGCGGAATAACGAGAAAAACGATGAGTCATCGAGGACTCACTACTACTTACTCTGCACTATGTTTGATTTCTTTTCTTTAAAAGATTTGCCGAGTTTAGAACTTCTGACACTTGTTTAAGATGTTTGGCATGTTCATCTTTTGAGAATGAGAAGAATGGCAAAATCGTTCACCTAAGAACTTATAATGATCTGCCTTTCGAAGATCAGGGTTGGAAAGATTTTCATTCCCAAAAGTTGGTCTAGAATATCAGTGATCCTCGGGAGAAGGTAACGGTTGACTTTTGTGATTGCATTGAACTGTCTGTAGTCTCCACACGGACGAAAATTCCCATCTTTCTTCTTTACCACGACCAGCGGGGATTCCCATTCTCTGATGCTTTCACGCCTTATCCCTCGTTATATTAGCGATTCGAACTATTGGCGAGCCTCTTCCAGAACCCTGCCTCCTAAACGCCTGTATCGTTGTAATTTCATCCAGTAATCTTCTATACAAATCTTTTTCAATAACAGGATAGAAGGTCGCAAAAAACCTAAAAAGTAACTTTTTGAATATTATTTATTTTTATAAATTTTTTTTTAAAATTTTTTTGAATTTTTAAAATTTTATTTTTATATTTTTATAATGTTTTAGTGTTAAGATGGTCAAGGCAGAGAAGCGTAGGAAATCATTTTTAGTTACTAAAAAATTAATAGAATTCAATATTTCTTAATAATAAAATGAAAGTCTTGGCACTTTACTTACTAGTTATCCCCCCCACCAAAAAAACGAAAAATACGTTGAATAAACAGTGAATATTTAAGACTTAAGTAACATAAGTATCTCTGATATATGTGGCATTGCATCCATTACATGAAAATTTATACACTATATCAGAAACAAAACCTATTGGGGTTTGTGATTTATTACATATTTATTGATTTTAACAATTTTGATACTATTTTAAATAAATTTTACCTACTTTAAAAAAAATTTTAGCTTAATATTTTTTCTAAGGGGGTTTGACCTATATATGACGGGCTCATATCTTACTACTAATAAGCACTTTGTATAAACCGATATTGATATTAATACTCTTTACGGTTGGGCTTTAAGTCAACCTTTACCTTGTGGCGAATTAAGTTGGGTACTGATGGTTTTGATTTAATAATTGTTGGCGAATAGGGTTGGTTTTTTATTTATTTTTTCTAGGGTTTTTGTGTATCTACCCCCCTAAACGCCAGCAAGATTATTATTCTGTCCCATCTATGTACCCATGGTGAGTGCCATGTTGGTACTGTACATAGAGGTTGAAAATTCATGAGCAGGTGAGCTCCATTACTAGAACTACTCCTCACGATATTTTCACACTCGGGTTCTGGACTGCCGATGGAAGGTCTTACGTCTTTCTTTTTCTATTATCCTGGTCCTTACTCGTCTATTCCGAAAACTTCCATGCTTATTTATCGTCTTTACGCGTTATTTATAAAAATATCCTTCAAAAATTTGGGCAGCGTTCCTCCCTTATTTTTCGGCAATATTCTTATTTCATTTATTCAATCATGGAATCGGCTCCATTTTTCCTAATTTACTTTTATCTTTCCCTATATTAGAATTTTGATCAACAATTCCTTAATTCCCGGTACGTTTCCCATGATTTTAAGTAATTACAACCCTCTGCGATCACTGCAATAAACATTCCTCTCTTCTGTCAGATTAGATCATTCAACTTTTGGAAAACTACTTTCAAATTTACATTCTTAACCTATCCTATCCTTTCCTATTGGATTTTCTGATTTATTTTCTAACAAAGTTTTAAATTTTCCCTACAAAACTTTATTCCCGCTTAACTAAAATCGCACTTCCCGAATTTTATTCCGACTCGTTCCGGCCACATATTTCAGAAGCCGCCCCGAGTATACAACGGCGCCCTGCGTAGCGGTCCTGTGCATTATCACCAGAACCGACTGCGGACTGCCGAGGGGTCCACGAGGCATGACCCGCGAGCCCAACTAAGGGTTTTCACCCACTAGTTAGCCCGAGATCCGTCCCATGGACCATCTATTGAAATACTTATTATAAATAAGATTTTAGGGGATTTGTCAGTGGCACCAAAAGATTCCACGACCATCCAGAACAAAATCAAAGTAACAAGACTTCGAAATATATATTTATACAAGAAAACAATACTTACAATCCACAGTCATGCAACCAGATTTGAAAAATTGGCATAAATTGGCATACAAAATTTGGTCTAAGAATGATTCACAGCTAGTCTAAAAATGTCTAAAAATTTTCTAGTAGTCACCTGACTGAAAAAATGTCTAAGACAGTCTAAAATTTTTGTCTGAAATTATGAAAATGACTGCCGTATATATAGTATTTTTGTGCCTGTGTGCGACCAATGGGCGATTTTTCGCCATTTTTAGGGTTTTTAATTATTTTATTAATTTCAAAATATTTTTGTAATTTTTTATATATTTTTCTTTATTTTTTGATATATTAATATTTTATTGTTGGATTTTATTTTTATTATTATTTTCTTAAAATATTATTTTTAAACCCTAATATTTTGTTTTCTGGTCGCCTCTTCTGCCTGTGTTTTTTCTAAACCTTATTTTGCAAGGTTCTGGCAGTTTATTTTATTTTTCGTATGTTTCTTTTTGCATCTGTAGGCATTTTTCCGAATTTTAATTATTTATTTGTTTTATTTAATTTTTGTTATATTTTTAATTTGTTTTAATTAATATGTTTTATTTTATTTTTGGTTTCTTCTTGCGGTGAGTGCTTATGTTACGGCAGCCATATTGACAATTTCAAAACTACATTAATCATTTTGTTCTAACTTATACAATTTTCACTTTTTTGTTTAAATTGGTTTTGTAATTTTTGTTTTACTTTTGGCTCTAAGCCCAACATAATGTTGATTGTTCGTCTTTGAATCTTTAATCTTTGTTTTATGGTTATACTCTTGAAGTAGATCTTGAAATTCATTCTGAGCTGCATGATAAGTTGAATGATTTCCTTTTTGCTGCTGAAAAGATGTGTGTTTCAAAGGTGGAGAAATTGCTGTTGATTTACTACAGTAGAAATAATTATGTTATTCATTGGCATTTACTAAAATTATACTTTTCTCTTGGTGTTAAAGTAATAAGTGTTATTCGAGCTGTACAGTTCCTATTTTTTAAAAGTACATCGACACAAACACTGAGTTAAGAGCAAAAAGTGCAAACACATTAGATAAAAATTATTATAAGCGCCTAAATAATAGCTTGTACGGTAAAATCATCAAAAACCTAAAAATAAAGAATGAATTTAAGATTATGTAACACAGAAAAGAAGATGATTACATATGCTTCCAAACCAACCTTTCGAAGAAGTATCAATATTGATGATGATTTAATTGCTGCTTTACTAAATCCTTACTCGATATGTTTAGATAGATCTAGGTTTATTGGTCAAACAGTTTTGGATTTATCTAAATTAAGAATGTATGAGCCTCAGTATAATGACTTGGAAAAGTATCGTCATCAATTTAATGATGAAATCAATATCGTTGCGGGAGATACTTACTCCTTTCTAGAAATAAAAAATTTCAAATTATTTCCTTGGTTTCAATTTACGCGGTTTTTCTTTAACGAGGAACCTATTCTTCACGTAAATCGACTGCCCGTATTTTCGACATTTCAAAATAAGGAAGGGAGGGGAAAATATTATAGCATAAAATCAACTAATATATAAAGATAAATAAAAAACAAAAAAAATATCATTTTCAATTATCGTGAAATTTTGTTCCTTTCTGAATCGAGTAACTTCATCTGTATATTATCTAAAATCATGTTTATTAACAATATTTTAATTCGATTTCGTTGCATAATTAAAAACATTATCCCTCGGTGTCTCTTATGTCCCTAAAGCTCTTTTCTCATTGAGTTTATTATCTTTAAAGATTGATTCTTTGGATTGGTAGGATGGTTATGAATTTCATAGGTTAAAATGCATTTTGGTAAATTTGTCTTTACATGACCATGACAGGTTCTTTGATTACACCTCTATATTAAAATTTCTCCAACTGATGGAATGTAGGCGTATCCGTTGTAAGCGATCTTGTCATTGTTTCTCGTGCTTTTTGTGATTTACATCGATATAACTAATAAATCAAATTGAATTGAATTTTTAATATAATATATATTTTCCTAATTTTTTAGTTAGTTACCATCTAATTACATGCTATATAAATTTTCCCTCTCTTCCTTATTTTGAAATATCGAAAATACGCATAACAATAACAAATTGCAAATTATTTCCTTGGTTTCAATTTAAGTGGTTTTACTTTAACGCAGAACTTATCCTTCGCGTAAATCAAAGGATGAGTGTATTTGTTTTGTTCTTATTTATTATTTTTGTAATTGTTGTGTTTATGCAGTAATTTAGTTTTTGACAAGGTTTTAGAGCTTAAAAATATACAAATTTAGGAATCATGCTTTTACGTGATTTATATTGTTGTTTTGGGGTGTGAGGTGGGTGGGCTGGTTTCCTCTAAAATGACACTTCTAATATGCCCACTGTTTTCTGGTCATGTACAGATTTCAGACTTGGAGAATATAGAGACATTATTCAGTTTTTCATGGATAATGAGGATGAACTAAAATTACAAATTATTGAAAAATTAGAAGATGCAAGAAGAGTGTTTCTTATTTGTTCAATTTGCCAAATTAATAAAGTACCCTTTTTATATATGCTTTGTGGACATATAATTATGTATTTTTCTTGTTTCAAAACCACTTCTCGTAAATTTGCAATTTGTGATGTAAATTTTGAAGAATATAATTTTGTGTTTATCCAATGTTGTATAAAATAAATTTTCTTTAAATGCTTTTACCAATTAAATTTGATAAAAGTTAGGATTTATTAAATTTTACTACTTATTTAAATACAGGTTTTTTAATATAGCTGTGGTTTTCATCAAATAGTGACTCAATGAAGCGGTAATTTTGTTTTCATAAAGTTTTATCATAATGTTTTTCGCAAAAGCAAATATTACTTAAGAATTTGCTAAATGATACCCAAAATCTTTACTTGTATGTGATATATCTGATTTTCTAAATGTTGTACAAGTTCACTAAATATTACTTTGTTTTTATTTGTCAGATAAAAGTTTTTAATGGAAAAATCTTGGTTATTTGGATAAACTATCTATTTTTCAACAAAATAATAAAATGATGTCTAAAAAAATTATTTATATTTTATAATTCTTGTATTAAATTTTCCCAGTTAATTCGTTATTTTGATAGATATGATTCAATACATAATTTTGATAGCAGAACCTTAGAGTTAGAGCCTGATGTAGATGCTTTTACCTTTTTGAACCCCAAAATGTAACACAAATTTATAGTACTCATCTATCTTAATACATAAAAGATATTAAAATTTTAAAGGATATAAAATGTAATGAAGACTTTCATTAGTGTATGGTCATAATTATTCAAGATTATAAAGGTGGTGTAAATGACTATCATACTCCCAAATTGGAAAATAAAAGAAGTTGTACGTGTAATTTTTTAAATAAATTTATTGAATGTCATTTTGTCTTCCTTAATCTGAGATAAAACTACACCTATTGGTCCAAAACTAGCATCCGTATTAATGATAAATAGTCGATCTGCCCTTGGATATTCTAATATTGGTGCCCCACATAAGAGTTTCTTTAAATAGATAAAACTTTTCCTACATTCTTCAGTCCAAACAATCATTTTGTCATTACCTGACGTTGCAGCGTACAAAGGTGCTGCTATCATTGAATAATTCTTGATAAATCGTCGATAATAATTTGTTAAGCATAGGAATGATCTCAATTCTGTAGTACTCTTTGACTCAGTTGCATTTTCAATTTCTGAAAACTTTCTTTTATTTGTTTGAATTCCATTTTCACTCACTGTATGATCAATAAAGTTTAATACACTTTTATTGAACGCACATTTCTCTGTATTAACTTTGAACCCGGAATCTCTAATGAGTGTGAATACTTCAAATAGGAGTTTATCATGAGTTTCCTGATTTTCAGCATATATTAAAATGTCATCAAGCTACACAACCATTCCTTTAAAAACTAATCCTTTCAATATCTGATGCATCAGTTTCTGAAAGTGCAGGAGCTGTTGACAAACCAAATGATAGCCTATTGAAACAGAACTGTCCTTCTTTTGTACTAAATGCCGTCTTGATTTGCAAATTTTCATTCAACTCTACATGATAATAGGCCTGTCCTAAGTCATCGGAAGAAAATATCTTTGACTTACCTAAGCAATCCAATAATAATTACATGTCTGGCATAAGAAATGAAAACTTTTCTGTAACCGAATTTAATAACCTGAAATCTATACACGTTCTTATAGAACCATCTGGTTTTCCAACTATCACTAATGGTGTGTTCCATGGACTTTGACATTTCCTCACAACTCCAGCTTCTAATAAATTCTGTATTAACTCTTCAACTTTGCATTCTAAATGCATGGGTTGTCTTCTGGGATTTTGTAAAAGTGGAGGATCTGAAGTCTTTATTTCATGTGTTATTACTTTTGTATGATCTAAGTCAAATCTGGATTTTATAAAAATGATGCTAAACTTAGAAATTAAAGTACCCAACTTCGAATTCTTGTCCAACTTGAGTGTCAATAACGTAATCTTTAACCGTTTATGTTTTTAATATGCATTATTGGACATTACTATAATAATAATAATAATAATAATAATGAAGGCATTAAAAACTATCAAGTTTCTAATTGGTTCATTTTAAAGATATAGTTTCTTTAAAATAAATTAATATTTTTTCGAATGTCAGTTGTTTTTCTAAGTTCTTTTTAACTCTGTTTGTTCTCTTCTTGTCCCACTCATTTATAGCATTTATCTTTATTTTCGCTCAATGTTTCAATTACTGAGTTGATTTAATTATCCTCTTCTTTCTGAAAATAACGAAAATGATTCTGGCTTTTATAATCTTTGATTAAATGATTTCCACAACATCGAAAACATTTTATTGGTGTTATATTGTTGCTTTGTCGTGATGATCTGAAACTGACTATATGCCATATTTTTTGACTTGTTTGAATCCATCTTTGCTCGATAACTTTTCGATTTACCTGCGATTGTTTAATTTAATTTTACAAATTCTTTTTTTAATAATTTTATTATTTCATATGGATGGATTTTACCTTTCAGAGTATTACAACAACTTGGTTCTTCTTCTGTAGAAATTTCTAATTTGCATTCTTCTTTCACTTTCTCTATAGCTTCTTATAATGTTTGCGGCATTGCAAACTTTATAGCACTCGATGAATGCCTGCTTCGAACTCGTCATTCATTTCTCCAGTTAATGAATTTTATTTTGATTCTTTTTTCAATGTAGACAATGAAATATATCTTGATCGACACCTTTGTGGCAGGGTTAAGTCCACCTACGGAAGATTGCCCTTCCTTGTGTTAACAAACTTTACCCCACTTGACCGAGTGTTAAACTTCCAAAGATTATTAATAATATGTCATGACCTTCAAGAATATCTAATAAATAACAATGAAGAGATCCTACTTAAGCGCCATATTCGTCTTAAGAATGACTCGCTGGTAAGTGAAGTAAAATTACTGTAAATGATTTTACCTTATTTTGACCAAATTCAATAAAAGGATGGAAAAACAGACACCGCATTATCAAGTTATCTGGCATCATCTGGCCCAGTTGATAAACTAAATCTAGCAACTGAAAAATCTATTCCCTCAAAGTTCAAACCCTTTCGCTTTAGATGGCAAATGAGCCAAATATAAACACTATTGCTAATGTCTATCACCTTTATCTCTTAACTGAGTTACCAATTCACTTAGGACCGACTAGCCAACCTAATTCACAAACTACAAACTGAGTCTCAAGTTACGGTCATCAAATTAAGACACGTTACCGTTTCATTTCTAAACATTAAAGATTGTCATAAATGTCTTTAAAATATCTAGAAATTTATAATTTCAGATGTTTAAAATTTAGTGAATAAAAAGCTTTAATTTGTTTATTATTTTTATAGCTCAAGGATATTAACCGGATAAGTAGTGTTGAAAAAATTAATTATTTCATCAATTTGAAAATATCATGATAATATTTGACTGGCAATTTTAGAGCAACGAAACAGAAAATTATATTTAATTATAAATGTTGTAAATAATTGCACAAAACTCATTTGTTGCATGAAAATTCTAAATTTAACGAGATATTGATTTTATTTCCCACAGAAAATAAATTTTTCTATCCTCTCTCGATTAGGTGGGAATTTCTCTAGAAACAGAAATCTTATTCTCTCGTTAATGTGCGGCAATAGAAAACTTTTTCTACTCCTTCAGTTATTCTGAAATTATTTCTCATTGTAAAATACTCTTTTACATACTTGTTTGTTTTTATTGTTATCGATAATAATCAATAATCTTTTTGGACATTTCGTATTTATAATTCATGGAGTTTACGAATTCGAAATCGAAAAATAAAAAACGAAAGCATAGAAATAGAAAAAACAGAAATCAAACTCAATCAAATGGAAACAAAGATAATATATCCATCAACCAAATTCCCGAGGATCACTTGAAAAATCCTAATCAACGGCTGCCATCGAGTCCCCGACCAATAAATATTTCAAAAAATAATTTTGTTTTTGAAATAAAACGAAGCAGTGGATCGGAATTTGAAGAATTCCACACGCCAAGTTGTGAATATCCCGAATTTAAAAGTTCCAATTCGGCAAAAGAAAACGATTTGGATCAACAGTGGAATGATTTGCAAGACTTCAAGTCTTCGAGTTTGGAAGGAATTCCGGAAATTATTTATTCTAAAAATTTAATCACGACTGATTTTTCCGTTCTAAACAAAGATTCAAATTGTTGTAATGATAACTGGCAAAAACAAAGAAAACGGAAATCAAACAAGAAACCTAATGGATTCGTGCCAAAAGAAACTAAAAAGAATTCAGATTCAAAAACTGAAAATACCTTAATTAAAAATATTGATTTCTATACAAAAGTTGATCTTGGTTTGGAAACAGAGATAAAGCCAGAAAACCATTTAGAAAACAACTTTATTGTAGAAAATGACACCTGGCAGCTAGATGCATATGAAATGTTGGAAGAGAAATTACAACTTTCAAAGGAAAATCAAATTTTGAATGATAAAAATTCTGCTGAATCTATAAATTCTTTGATACATTTAGAAAATGATAAAAATTATTCAATCGTTGAAACGTGTCTAATATCTAATGAGGAAGAATGTAAAATTTTAATTCCTGTGGATGGACAGTCAATGGAAATAAATCATGATAATGAAGAATTCGAATCTCAAATATTAGACAATTCTGATAATGAAAATATGAATGGCAATACTGAAAATATTGATAACTTTTATCACTTTGATGAAAAAATAGAAATTCAGAGTGCTGATACCAAAAATCAAATAGATATTGAAAACAAGATAGAATTTGATGACATGAAAATTAATCACTACAATCCTGATAATGAAAAACAAATTGATATAAGCGAAGAAAAAGACGTTTATCTGAACGATGAAAATGAAACAATAGAAGTTTTAGATATCAACACTGAAACCGATGAAGACATAAACAATTTGAAATCTTTGACAGACATGGAATACGAAAACATTTATTGTACAGATGAAAAATTAGAAGAAGAAATATTACAAGTGGATGAATCGATCTACAAAATACAATATAAAAGAATTGGTAAAACACCCGAGACATTTCCTAGAAGGAATCTGGATAATTCCCATCGTCAATCTGCAACAACAATTACAAATGTCACTAGCATTAGTGATGAAAATATCAATCTAAATTACCAAGCCGATATTAAAAAAACCAAATTTCATAAAAAAGGAAATAAATTTATTCTGAACATATTTTCCAAATTTAAAAAACGCAAAGCCACAACTAAACCTGAAATAAACGAACCGAATACTATTCTGGCAGAAACCACTCCATTGGAAAATCATGACTATTTCGACGAGGCTTCTATAGATTGTCACAGTCAAACTAAAGGCCTTGAAATTGATTCTAATAAAGCCTTGAAATCATACGACGATTCCATTAATAACATTGGAGATACGAAACCAATCACAGACGATGAATGCACCGAATCCGATAATGTGTTCACAAATGAAAATTTAATAATTGATACAAATAAAGATGATATAAATGTTCCACAACAAACGATAGTTATTGAATGTAAATCTTCAAATATAACGGCAGATACTCAAAGTCCAGCTAAAAATTCGCTTGTCAATGATATTGAATCTCTGGATAATTCATTTAAATTTTTAAAGGATTTTGAAAAAGATTCATTGAAAACTGACAATGAAGAAGAGTTAATAAAAAATGACAAATTAATAAATAGAAATCCAGAAAATTCCAATTTGATACCTGACAAATCCATTGAAATTCCCATTTCATCAGAAAATAACTCCAATACTGCTAAATCAACTTCTAATGAACCATGTGAAAAGACCGATCCAAATCATTCTTTGAATAGAAAATCCAAAAGTCGAATTAAATTAAAATTTTTAACTTTGTTTTTACGCAAAGACAAAAAGTCGAAACCGAAACGAGCGCAATCGTTGCCTAGAGACAATATTAATGAAAATGGCGGCAGGATTAGCAATGCCAATTCAAACACAATCCAAAATAATTCAGTCGACAAACCGATTAAGGAGTTCAATGATGTTGTCAATTATTTAAAAGCAGAATTAAGTGATCAAAATGAAAAAGTCATCTGTAAAAATAAAAATGACTTTCCACTTAATGCCGTAGAAGAATGTTTAATGAATGAAGAGAATTCCTACACTAATGACGATTATTTGTTTCCTGATGCAATTACTCCAAGTAAAATAATACATTTTCATCAAAATGAATCGTATAATTTCCCATTTATTGATGATACAAATATTGTGGCTCAAGATTCATTAACAATGTACAATGGTGAAAATAAAATTCGTAAATTTTTAACAGAATTCTATGCCCCATGTGCAAGCTTAGAAACTCTAACAAGAATAGGTAAATTTTAATTGTTATAATTATTATAAAGTTAAAATTTGAAAATTTAAATACTTTTTTTAAAAAACAATCAATATTTTAAATAGTAAAACTATTAAACGGAAATTTTAATTTCTAATACATAAAATATCGCAATTTATAAAATGTAATAAAAAACAATTTTCACATTCTTTTCAGGCTGCGCGGTGCGCACTGATTTTTTAAAAGCTCCTTAGATACTTATGTATTCTGTGCACTCAATTTTAAAAATGTATTTTCAATTTTAACTATGAAAAAACTCGAAATTATAATATTTGGCGTTTTTTAATTTTTTTTTAATTCTAACAATATTTTTATAAATAAAAGTTTTAAATATAAAATGTAATTCACAATTGTAATGTTTATGGTAATGAAATTTCATATTTGTGACACACCATTTCCAAATTCGATCTGCTATAAATTGTACATCACATTCACGTGGGATTTTTATGGTTTTACAATGCTTGCGTTATATAAAGATCAAATAACATTTTTTTGTAATGTTATCGGGTGCAATTAGATTCTAATGTATTATTCCCTTGAATCTTACAATTTTGTCTTGCATCAGACACTGCACACATTTTTCTGTTAATAGCAGATTCGTTTTGGAAATGATGTACTATGTAACACTGTTACTCAAAATTTGTGAAGAATTGAACAATTTATGATTTATTTTGATCCTAATACGGATAGTAGTGGTTTACGCGCTTGCAGAGTATATATGTACTTTAAATGAATTTTCATTTTGTAATTTGCTTATTTTACTTTAAAAATATTTTTCGAATTGGAAATGTCGAAGATTGAACAAAGTGAGGGGCTATAGTGTATAATATTATAATTAGAGAATAAAGGTAAAATAAAGTACAAATGTTCAAATGAAAATTTGAAAATCTTACGAATTTTACAAATAAAAAATTCTGTCATATATAAAATAGAATAGCTTTAGAAATTAATAAATCGTGAAAGTCCATCGTCAAATAAAAAACAAACCATTAAATTCGGAGCATTTTATCAATATAATGAAGAAACTGAAATTATATCTGCCTTTTATGAAGAAGCGAAAATTTCTAAGGAATTTAATACAGAGTGGAAATAGAATTATTTAAACCGTCATCTGAATTAGAAGATACATATGGACGCAGTTAATAAATTACATGATTTAAAATATTTTTAGAGAGAATACAGAAGAGCACAATTCGAAAAAGTAACGAAGGAAATTCTTGAAATCAGGTCTTCTCAAACAAGAAATATCACATCTTACAGAGCAAAATTGTGTTACGCACCAGGAAGATTTGGTGTAAATGACGTATGGAAACATGTTTCTATTACGCAATATATGGAGACCTTCCTTAGAACTGTATGTACTATATTCGGTCGATCAACGATAAAAAAGGAAATTTCGAAGAATTGGCACAAATTATGGAACCCGATTCTGTGTCATTTAAACCTTTAAATGTGGACTACCGGTTATTAAGATACTTTGGGTTGTATGCTGAGCAAATTAAAACATGTAATGAGCCTTTTTTGGAAATATTTTTTAGTAATTCTAGATAATTCTCAATGCTGTGCAGCATTATTTGCACTTAATGATGTACTAGGTGAACAACCACATTATTATATTAAATCTAAAATACAAAAATTGAAAGCTCAATATCTCCAAAAAAATGTAAAAATTCTTTTTAATAAAGTTTGGAAAGGATGCTGACTACGGCTATATTTCGTTTTATTAACTAGTATGTAACCACTTATAACTGAATTTTATAATGAATTTTAAAATTTTGAAACTTTTGATATTACCATCATTTCAAATGATATAAATAATTTGCCATGTCTAAGAAATAAATGATTAAATTTTTCTAAAGTTAAGAAGACTGATAAAATATGTAAAAAGTATGCCTACTCAAAACCTCAATTCAGAAAAAACTAATAAAGAAACATTGTCAAATATGTTATGCGGATTTCATTATTTCGGAATAGCGGTACTCGATGATAATATGGGTGCAATCCAAACTTTCAATTCTGACTGCTAGAAGATAACTAGATACATGTATTTCACTAGTATACCTCATTTTGGAATATTTTTATAGGATATCTCTTCTATATTTTTCAGCTAATTCATGTGGAAGCCTCTGTCGTGTTCGTATGTCTTCCTGTGTGCTTTGATAACACACTAAAACATTTTAATTTTGTGTTTTTATTGTTTTCGTGTCTGAATTTCAGGTTTGTTAGAATTGTGTTATTTATCGTGTCTCATGTCCCAAGAGAGCTTACCACGAAGGTTTCAATAGTTGTGTTTCTTTTTGAATTTTTTTAGAAAGTTCGCGATACTTATTACAGTTTATGATTGTCGCAACTTAAACAGTTCCTTTATTGTCGAATTTGCATTTAATATCTGAATTTTAATGTTTTCTTTCAGTAATGATATTACATTAAAGGTCAAAGACCAAATATTAATCAGTTTAGTGTATATTGGGTAACATAATATAATGTGTTAGTGATTGTGCAATATACATAAATATTTTAATGAGTGATCTATTTATGTTTGTTTAATAAATCTTTAGATGGAATAAAATGTTTTAACTGGCAACCACGCCGAAAATATTCACACAATGACGACCCGAGGAGAAAGGAAGAAATCCGAATGAGATGCACTGCCAAAACGAGCTCAAGAACTCCTGGATATGGAATTTAAAAGACACGATGGCAGATGTACCAAAGAAGCTGAAAAATTGATACAAGCAATTGATGATTGGATCGGTCGAAATGACTTGAAGAGAACAGAAGCGTTCTATTTTCATCTTTGCGATGAAGCAGCTACGCTGTGGAAAAATTTCAAAACAGAAAAAACAACAGATAAAATAGCTAAAGAATAGTTTACTGAAAAATTTACCATCAAATTAATTATTTTAGACAAGATTAAGGAACTTGTTGCAATCAGACAAGATGAAAATGAAAGATACGCGACATTTGAAATCAGGGTATTAAAACTAGTGGATGAAATTATCAATTAAGGAATGAAGGTAGATGAAATTGCCAATGAAATTATAACTGGACGAGTTAGTGACAGAAGATTAAAAGATGCGCTAACAACGAAACCAACTATGACCAAGAAAAGAACGTAATCAACTGGCAAAAATTTACGAAAAAGTGGAATCAAATGAAAAGACTGAAGATATTATGGTAATAAAGAAGAGCAGTTACGCAGAAGCAACAAGAAGAAGGAATCCAAAAACGCTTACGAGAGAAACAAATAAAACTAATGCCAATGCTTTCAGAAACCAATGCGATTACAGAAGAGAGATATTACCGGATAATTCTAATAACCGAAATAATGAAATGAATCATGCAATCGGACGGAATATACAGAGAAGGACACCAACAGTATCGCTTAAACACTTCGCAAAAAGATTATATAATCGATCTAGAAGCGTTCCTGAACCAATAAATGGTGAATTACAGCCAGGTCAATGTTTTTGATGTGGAGAATATGGGCATAGAAGATATGAATGCCTACTAAAAGATAAATGTTTAATATGTGGAAATGGAGGACATCATTTTCGTGATTGTTTGAATTAAGAAACTGTTTCACTACCTAGAAGGGAATTTCTTAAACAAACATAAAAAATCACTTATTTAAAAAATCACTCTTTAGTTTAAGATTTAGGTCTTTTTTATGTTTTAAATTTTAGATCTCTTAATTTTATTAGCGCTTTTTAATTTCATTATTCTTTGCTGTACTTAGTATATTTTCTAAGTTTCGATAATTCTTTTAATAAACCATGAATCCAAACACACATAAAACAAATTTTAACACCTTAGCATTCACATTACAGTGCATTATCACTCAATAACGCTTACAAAAAATCTTTAATTTCAACTCAGTGAATTTTTGGGCAATTTTCTTCATGTACGTTTAGAAATGCTCAAAAACATGTTTACGTCTATAAACGCACTACATTGATTATAATTATATAGTATTAGTAATATTGCAACAATAAATCGTAAATGGAAACAGTTAAAAGACGAAGAAAAAATAATTGAAAAAAAAGAAAAAAAACTTAATGACTTTGAATTTTTAAAAATCTAAGAATAAGTTTTTTTCACCAATAAATACATTGTAATCTTTAGATTTATTTGTTATTTAATTGAATTACTGATTAACAACTGCTCTATTACACTATATGCGCAGTACTGCATTTGACACAAACCAAATCTAGATATATAGTAGCTAAAGGTAATATTAGTCATAGGAAAATGCTTCGGATATAGGTAGGAAATGCTTCATTTTATCTAAATTATTTGTCACGATTAATATATATTTAATAGCTAAATATTTTTATATTTTTTTTGCAAATAAAAACGGTGCACTGTAGGATTAAATTTATATTAGGTTCATTATACAAATTTAGTTACGAAAATATTTTCAAAAATTCGGTTCTTAAATCAAAATTGAACCAAACATCATATTAAACTCAAATAAATATAAAGAATATTTTTGTATTAGAAATACAATTTAAAAATAGTTATTTTATTTTTTCATCCAAGAAAATATTACATTTTGTAGTTTTAATAAATATTTTATAATTTCTTTCTAGCATTTTCAGAAAGAAATTTGGCAGTTGTATATGAATATGTCTTTCAGAGGTCCTGGAGCATTGATTATATTTGATATCCAATTATTATGTCATTGAGTAATATGTATATTAGTAAATTTCAATGTAATAAGAAGAGCTTCCCCAGAAATATGTATTGAATCGAGTACAGAAATTATAATATTATATATATTCAATACAATATAACTCGAAGAAGTTATTTTTTGAGATATAAATTTTTTACTTTAATTTGAAATGATTTGTTTTATACACGAAGAAAGAAACTAAAATACGTGGTGCCCCAAAAAGTTCGTCCAATAACTTGGAAAGCAATTGAATAGAAACACCAAACTTTTACACAATAACATATAAGATATGTAGACATTTTTTCAACATAAGATCCATTTACATTCACACACTTTTGCCAGCGCTGGATCAGTTCAGAAAATGCATGTTTTAAGAAATCCGAGGACTGGCCACGCAGGAAACTCGCCACCTCTTCCCTCAGATTTTTAGCATTTGCAAACTGTTTGCCACGTAAATGTTTCTTGATATAGCTGAAGAGATAAGAATCACTGGGGACAAGGTCTGGACTGTATGGAGGTTGGTCCAATAGCTCAAATCCACTTTCCTACAGAAATCGCATGGATACTGTACTTTTGTGGATTGGTGCGATGTCCTGGAGAAATCACATGGTCGTCGAGCATGTCGGCATTTACACACAAGATCAGAGTAGTATGCAGAGTTGAGACTAGTGTTTTTTCAGCAAAATCGACAAGTATAACACCGTGGGCATCCCAAGAAATGCTCAGCATCAAGCATTTTCTGTAGGAGGTTCTAGATCTCATCATTTTGGAACTTGAATCTCCTAGAAATTTCCACTCACATGACTCACGTTCAGACTCTGACAAATACAGACTGAGAGAGGGTTTCATCTTGTGTGATGATATTAAGCAGTAACGCCTCACCATGCTGTTGGAAAAGAAGAAAGTTTGCCTGAGAGTCTCTTCTCACACATTTCTGATGAAAGAAAGCTGAGAGCATATCTGGATTCCAGTTTTCTCACTCCAAATTCATGCAGAATTGCTTGTATAGTTCCTATGCTCACATTTGCAGCATCAGCCAGTGCCTACATTGTGATTCGAGGGTCTTCTCGCAGTAAAGATTCACACTTTTCTTCAAATTTCACATGGGCGTCCAGTTCTTTGGTCATCAAAAACTGACAGTCTCCCATCTTTAAACAGTGCAACCCACTTGTACATTGCTCTATGTGATAGAGTCCACGCCATATCTCCTCGAATTGGGAAAAAATGGTCATTGGAAACATGGCGTAATACCAAAAACTTAATAACGCTGCGATATTCCACTGCATCAATCATGAGTTGCACCAAATTTCAAAATCTCGCACATCTCAATATAAACTGTAATAATAATTTAAAATGACAATTTAAAACGTATATAAATTAAAACGAAAATAAATTATGCGTCATCTCATGGATAAATAGTTAGCGTGTATAATTCCTTGCTTCTAAATATTTAGGTGTTATCGTCACACTTCATTCATTTCATGTGGATTGGTTTGGATCCCCTAAGCCGCTCCTTGGCTGCGCCTTGGTCTTAAATGAACATTTGTGTTATTATCAATTATTCAAATTTGTTTTCAATAATTCCACAATTAATATTAAAATATATTTTATATCTATTATATCTTTCACAAATGTTTAACCCAATAAATTAGATTTAATTTAAGCGCAATAAAAATAATTTCATCAGAAAATTTTGTCAACATTTAGTTGGTTCATAGTTCAAGAATTTTATATAATAAAATACTGAAAAACTATCATATATTTTTTATCCAGAATTTGAAATAAACAGATGTCTCATGTCAAACACGATTTCTCTGCTAGTTTTCGGTCAAAATTTAGATATGAAAAATTTATTTTCATCAGAAATTTTATTCGCAACCAGATTGTGCCTAAATATGAATTAATTAGCGACAATATCTAGTTATAATTTTAATCATACGACTTGTTTGGGTTTGACAAAGTAGGCACAAGATAAAAAGTAAAGTCATAAAAACATTTGTTATGACAATAAAAGCATCAAATTCAAAATAATAATAATTTTTAAAAAATCGAAAACTTTCAAATGGATAATCCACAGAAAGAAGTGTTTAAAGAAAATTAAGATTAATTAAAAAGTAATTAGCCAATGGCGACTCGGGTTGTCAACAAAATTATTCAATTATAGTTAAGGAAATTGATCAATAAAGGAAAACCCTATATAAATAAGAACCAGACTTTAATTGAAAGTAAAAGAAATTTTCCATAGGTAACTGAGTTAAGAGACCTCAAAATGACAATAAATTAATTTCCTATAAGGAACCGAGGAGCGGTAACAAAAATTAATAATATTGAGATACGACTGACAGTAAACAAATCGAAACCTAAAGTCGATTTAATTACGATAATAGTATAAAATAGAGAGAGAAAGTGAACCTCGTTAAATTTCCAGTGTTGTCGAAGATAAAGTAAAGAATTTCTAAGGTTAAACTTAAGACAAAGTTAACGTAGAGTGAGTCCGTAGTATTAGTCTTAGCGTACCAGAAGGGAGAACTCTTATTTGAAGCGCGAGAAATAAAATTATTAATAAGAATTGTGAAGATTAACAGTAATATTCCAAATTATTTAGTGAAAATTGTTACTAAAAAATTGTTTGGGTATAAAGTTGTAACGTTTGTGGTAATTTCCAATAAAAGTTGTTGTTTTGGGTTGTTTGATTAATTTGAATAGAGACACTGAGGAGTCAGAAGTTAGAACCGATTTGTAATAAATACCCAACAGATTCTTCTAATATTAGGTGTAACTGAAGTATAAAATTTTTAAAAGTGAAATTTTACTGGTTTACAAGTTTCTCCATCTTTTTTTGCATTCCAAATTTAGAGTTTCTGTTTATAGCTACTTTTTGAATTTTCTTCAGTCAATAATTTCAAATTAAACAAAAGAAAAGTATCATGAGAATATATATATATATAGACAGAAAAACTGTGAAAATATATCGTGACACTTTCTAATAATTAAATCATTTTCAAATTTTAAAAATTAAGCATTTGAATGTCTTAAAAAAATTTTTATTAATATTTAATGAATCATTACTAACTTTAGAATTTTTTTAGAAAATGACATCGACTTCGCAAGCTCAGAAAGCCTTCATATGACAGGTTGAATAATTATTTTAAATGATACAAATAATAATAATTACTAATAAAACTTATTGGATTGATTTACTGAATAATATGTATTGAATAGCAGAAGTAAACCTGGTTTCTGTTAGTAACAATTTCTGTGATCAAAAACTCCATAAAATTTAAATTAAAAAATTATTAATTTTAAACATGTGTTTAAAATATTGTTACTCTCAATAACATGATTGTAGTAAAAGACAAAGCTTGATTTAGAACTTTTTCCTACTAAATACAAATATATAAATTCATATAACTTACTATAAGTGCTAGTTTGAATAATTCTGTAATGTCTTAAAGATTTAAACAAATGAATTATTCTTTAGATAACAATAATAATAATTCATGACAATGATATAATAGCTTTCTGGTATAGCTTGTAGACGTTTGTTGGAATATCAATGGAAGCCGAATAAAAAAATTATCTTGTTGACAGATTTAAATCTCTATTGAATTGAAATTAAAAATAATTTGTTGATTTTTGTAATAGAAAGGGGTAATAGAAAGCTTCTGAGTATTTGAATTTTTTACTGTTTTTGAAAATCGGAATTGATAGAAAATATTTTGTTTGATTTCAAGCTTTCATTGTAGACATTTTTCCATTCACTCGTTGTTATGGAGCTGTAAGTTCAGAAAAGTTTAAAACTTAACATTAATATTTTCTTTTCTTGTTGTAAGAATTATATTTAATCTACATCGTGCTGGGGTTGTTATAAAATTATGGAAATAAAATGAGTGCACGAAAAATCGAAAGTGAACATCAAAAATCAATTTTAAAAAAATGAATTTAAAATTTATAAAATTGATATTGATCGGGGAAAATTGATATGGTTGAACGCCAAATCATGAGATGACTCAAGGGATAATAATAAAAATTTAGTGAAGGGTCCCTAGAAAACGTTATAACGAAAATACAAACTAATTAAGCGACTATTGGAAAGCCCGAGCTAACGGGAAACCAGAGCGATGAAGAAACCCTGGAGCGAACTGAGACCCAAGAGATTAAAATTTGGGTAACTATTAAAGTAATTAAGGTAAACTTACGGGTACTATGGGGGAAATGATATTGTTTAATTTGTTGTTAGTCAATTATCTTCAAATATTTCAAAATAATTGCTTAATCGGTGTTAGTTGCCCTCACAGTGAGAGTATAAAAAAGTGCTTTTAAAAAAGCAATTGATCAGTGGTCGAAGAAAATATTGTGTAAAGTGGGGGCAAGTAATGTAAAAAATAAAAATTATCGTGTCAAAAGGTGATTACCCCTTGGGTAGCCTGCCTCACGAAAACTTGTATTTGTAATAAATTGTAAATAAAGTTTTTCTGTGTTGGGTTTGCTTATTTATTTCTAAAGGAGGCGATGAGTCAGAGAATAAACGACTTTGACGATAATAATACAACAATTGTATTATTGATTATCGAAGGTCTGTCCATAAAGAACGCCATGTGCTAAGAATAGGAATAGGGGTGTCGAATCTGTGGTGAAGAGAATGGAAAGGTATTTAAGAAATGTCAAAAGTGTCAAAACTGGGCTAAAATTTCCTGGAGTCATTTATTGATGTTCACTGACTCGATTTAAGTGAAACATTTTTTGAACAGTTAAAGTGCTTTAAACAAGATTTAAACAGAAATTTTCAGCGACTTCTGCTAAAGATTTAAGTACATTATCTTGCTGTTAACAGTTTGGCTTAACAAAACAAAACTTTGCATATCATCTTGTTTTGAAAATTTTGTTAACTAATGTTTCAATGTTTTGCTTCAAATGGCCCTATCGTTGTGAATTGGAGTTAAAATTTTGAGTAATTTTTTAACCAATTCAAAAAACCGTAAGAAATTCATCGTAGCAGTTAGATGAATAAATTCCAACTAGATTTAACATTTGATTTACAGAAAGAACAAAAAATATGATGAATATTCTTTAGATGAGCTTGTATATCTTCGGGTTCGCCTAAAACTGAGGTGGGCCGTATATATAAAAATAAAACCAAAAATTATTCCAAAATATTTTATTATCGTACAACATTCAAATTTTTTTATTATTTTACAATTAATTGACACTTTTTTTGTATTTTTTTTGAGATTTTTTTATATCAATGAATAATTTAGTCGACGCACATCGTAGTTGATTGGTCATGTTTTCATCGATCAACCTGCTGCACTTTGTTTTAACCAGGTTTAATTTGGAAAATACTTTTCAAAATTTTCATTAAGTGATCCGCTAAGTGGAGATCATATTTACTTAAAACTTCCATAATTCCCAAAGGTTTTCCATTCAAAGTATTTCCAATAATGTGATTATCATGTAAAAGGGACAGGCCAAACTTAATCAGTACTGAGATTCAAAATCATCTCAAGCAGCCGCTGAAACTTGTCAGTTTTCTTTTTGAAGTTCTCTATTTATCAAGACATCGACTTAGTTTTCAGAAGCTTATGTTGCGTGTTTCCTTTTCCAATCATTGTGTTGATGTATTTCTACATTAGTATGTTCTGGAATAACATCTTTCTAGTATTTCCAGCGTATTTTGATAGTCAAACTGGTAGCATTCAACACGCAGCATTCAAGAGCTTGTTTCAATCGTGTTAGCATGCATTTGTTCATCGCTCTCAACTTCGCTGCTGTATTTAATATTGCGTTATATTTATTACGTATTACCATCTATATTAATATGCATGGCCCCAAAACCTAATGAGAAGAAAATTAGGAATCCGCTTTTGTATTTTATCTTAAGTTAGCCTAGCCTAGGCTAGTATTTGTTTACAATCATAAAAGTGCGAATCTCAATCATTATAAAACTTCGAGCATTACCTTAAATCAGCGCATATATATGCTAGACTAAAGTTGTTTACATGTATTTATAGTGTTAAAGGTGTTTATATGTGGTAGCGAGTGAAAAAAGCAAGTGACTCACCATACGGCAGTCGTCTGGAATCGAACCCGCCGTATGTAATCAAAATATAATTCTAAACTGTTTGATGATTTTTAAAAAGAACTTTTTAATATAAAATGTTATTTTGATAAACTTTGAAAAATGAGAACTACTCTAAACCTTTCCACGCTATTTAATATTCTTAGGGAAAAAAACTAAAAAATAAAAACGCTTTTTTATAAATAAACTTTTAAAAAATTTTGAAAAAGGAAAATTGTCAAAAGCATTTTTAAAATGTTGGAAATATAAACACTTTTTCAATGAAAAGAGTTAAATTGTTTTGCCAAGTATTTCAGTGTTATTACGACCATAACATTTGAAATCCAGAACTTTATAAAAGTTAGAATAATTTTCACAATCAGTGTAACATATCTAACGTTAAATCTACAATAATCTGGATTCCCACAAAAGCTAGGGTCCAATGCCATATGATGGAATGCCCTCTTCCATCAGAGCCTGTTGGGTGTTAATTTTTTATTGTTGACCACCTTTTCAAAAATTGGGAAAAAAAATTTCTATGGCAAACATTTACTATATAGATCAGAAATCATTAAAGCAAATTGATGAAAAAAATAGTAGATTCTCAATCTTTCTTTGTTTGCAAGACACTAAATGCACCTTAAAATTTACTTGAAACTCTAGCAATTAAAAATATTTTTTAAACTTCTTAAAAATGCGCGCAAATGTATATTTACTCATCAATGATGTCCATTGTGTCTTTTTTGGGAAGTAATTTTCCTGAAGTCATAATACTTGGATAAACATATAAAATTCAAATTCATTTGTCGTTGCATAAATAGTATTCATTTTTAATTTATTTAATCTCTTAGACAATTCTTTCGATCCTAAAATGTCAGAGAAACCAATTTCTCCCATCTGCAGCAATAGAAGGCCAATAAGTGCTATTCTGGATCGGTTAAGTAGGACCAGATAATTTGAACAGTTGCTACAAGTTCTGTAAATAATATTTATTTCAATTGATATAGTTGTTTATGCTTCATATCTCACAACTATAGGTGCTGTTTTAGACTGACATGATCAATATATAAAGCCACTTTTATAATGAAATCATCTGTGAATTTTGGGTGTATGTTTATTAATTGTCAATTCATATCTAAATGACTTGGGTGATTTTTGTAAAATATGTTGCTGATTTATAAACAGTGTTGTATCGCGGAATAGTGTATTTTTCTGAAAGACATGCAAAATTATCAAGGATAATTTTCAAATGATAATTAATTTAGTAGTTTGAGTTAATTTTCATCCGACTTTGATTTTGGGTTAATGATAAATCTTATTGATTGGAATGAGTCATGCAGTTCTAGGAAATATTTATTAACCAATCAACGGTGAGTCAAGTTATAGTCTAACTCAAGACTGTAACAGAAACAGAAATTTCTCAATTGAGTCTCTTTCTGACTTAGCGGAGGAATTGATGACAATAAATATTTTTCTATCGAGCATTTCAATTATATCATTTGAACGATCAAGATTCATTTCTACCACAGTTTCATGAGTCACTGAAAATTTCAAAACTACTTAGATTACGTCTGAATTTTAACCAAAGGTAATTTTTATGTTTTGTGGAAATGGAATGGAATTAAAGTATTTTAATTTATTATAATTGCGTAAAATTTATAAACAGTGGCATTGTAAATTGGATATTTCTTGTTTTTACTACAGGTATATTGTTTTGACAATTCTTTGGTTATTTTGAATAAATTAATAACAGCATCTTTAATATTTTGTTATTACATTAATTTTGTAATTATGCTTTCATTATGTTTTTATGTTCAGCTTGAGGACTTGGATTTGTAATTAAAAATCAAAGATAATTTAATTTTCAGATTTACGTGGTTGGTTTATTAAGTATACGGTCTGATAAAATTAACAAACTTTTAACTATATATAGCTACATGAGAGTAGGTAAATATAGTTTTCGTGTATTAATTAATTTATAAATATTTAGCGATTTTTTGAAAAAGCATGTAAGCTGTTGAATAATGAAGTATAATAAAAAATTTAGTTTTTTAGATGAAAACCGACAAATATTTTTAGGAATTAAAGGATACATATGGTAAGGATTTCCCATCATATAGCACTGTTAAATATTGGGTGCAGGCTGGCATAACCAGTGGGAGGAGTGGCCATAAAATTTTAATTAACTTAATGTGAAAATATTATGTGGTTAAATTATTAGCAGAACTAGGTAACCATTCGTTATTAATTTGAAGAATCATCAATATTAGTAATAGTATTAAAGTATTACTCATATTATTATTGTTGTAATCATCATCGTCATAGTTTATTATGGATATTATCATTTCCACTAAAAAGAATAGTGTTATTGTTATTATTATTAATAATAATGACATAATCTAAAATAGTGTAGTTGATCGAAGGGCATGCATGATTGAATTAGGGCTGATGTACATGAAGGGATGATGATAGAAACTATTCAAGTGCGAGACGAATAAATAATGAATATGCAAACGACGAGGTTATCATCCGTTTTGTCACCCACTGAGTATAAGAGTATAGACAGACGAGATATAACTAGAAAAATTTTCGGATGAGACCGTTTTTGACTATTCTGAAAAATCCTCCAACAACTCCTATATTTTTTTGTGTTATTGAAATTTTCGTTTAAAAGTTATATAAATTAACCGTAAGTTGTGTCCAGAAGTCGAATATTTAATTTACAAACCTCAGATGTACAAGCTGCCGCGAAATCCGAATATAAGTGCCAGAACCACCCTGACCGAGCCAGTTTTCGTTTTGACCACACTAGAAAATTAACACCGCGTCTTACGCTCGAAATATGATAAAATTAAAAATATTTGGTCACCACCGGAGAAAACCAAAGAGCTGCATTAGAAGATACACTGTCTCTCTCAGTGTTGTAATAACATGATCGTGGAAAGCCGAGCACAGCGAGTCCTAATCTCTCGTTTGACAACCTTAGTGCGAAGGACTTTCACAGAAGCCGAATTACAGCTACTGCTGCCTAACCATGAATGGACCCAGGAAATTGACATTGTACCATGTCAGCACGTTCCAGGAAATAGTCCGTCTGGATTGCTGAGATTTCCCAAGATGCAATTGGAGCCAATCCCCATATCTTACAATATCCCTTTACCAAAGATCCGAAACCCGAAACATAAGCCTAACAAGAACCGTCGGAGACGTGAACGGCGGCGGGCTGAACACACTATCCTGATGGCCCATTTGAAGCAAGCCAAGGAAATAATCACAATTCCAGTTCCCTCAACTTCTATCATGGAGAATACTCGCTCACCAAGATCGGAAGACCTGCACCCTATAAATGCATCAGCCCACACGATGATATGGCTCTAAACATTCGGGTAACCATGGATCAACTGAATGTAAATTTTCCAGAGAAATTTAAGTTGGTCATAGATGCTAGACAACGGAAACATCGCAAACCGGAGATCATCGACCTCAGCGGTTTGCCCCGGGTTGACAATACCAGCATCCTTACGCAAATTTGGTAACTGGTCGAGCAATGAAGAAAGATGTGGGGGAAATTCGACGATCTCCAAAACGTCGTTATTTCCCCGTGGACATCGACAAATGAAAGCCGACTTCTAAATTTGTTTTTATGACTGAAATAAATATGGAGTTAATTTAAATATTATTTTCTACTTCACTCGATTTGTTTCCTTCTTTTCCTGTTACGAGATTTTTTCTCGTTGGGGTAACTGTTGAATGGTGAAAATGCGAAATTAATGATCTAGAATAAAACTTTTATTGACTATGTGAATGAAGGGAAAGAAATCGATAAATGAGATTTTACGAAAGTATCACCGAAATCCGAAATGCTTTTTTTACTATTCCTTCTTCAATTTACTTCCACAAATTTTAGGAAAATAACAACCAAATTATTGTCCGAGATGTCGAATAATCAAATTCCATCAATAACAAGTTAATTAACTAAAATGAAATTAAGGTAAATTTCAAATTTCAAACATTTAATAAATAATTTTTAAGCATTTAAACACAAAGTTTTATTTTAACAGTAAATTTTATCAAAGTGTCCCTCAAATAGGATGAGACGTAAGGTATTTGAATCTAAGCTGATCATACAATATATTATGTGTAGAAAGACGTAAGCTATTCTACGGCAGTCCAGAACCCGAAAACGAATGTCATTCAAGGAGTAGTACTGGAAACGGTGCTCACCTGCTTGGATGGTTTTCGGCCATTGTGCACAGTACCAACGTGAGCTATCTCACGGGAGCATAATGGTGTAGCGAATTTATGATGTGTATGAGGGAGAGGGGTACCCTAGGAAAACATGGAAGGAGAATGGACAATTGTTGTTTCCATGGTAACGTAAAAGGAAATTTGTAACTTACTTGTACACCAACACAACCTACATAGACGTTTGGGATCAACTGCAAATTTTATATTAAAATAACATACCATTTAATTTCTTGAAATAAATACATGTAACTCTTTAGTAGCGCCGTTTTAGATCCTGGAGTTAGAGTACCATATTTTCCTCCCCTTATCTAATGCTGATTTCCCCGAGTTCTACTCCTAACTATCTTGATTTTAAGTAGTTTTTCCGTATAACACTCGATTGTTTCCTATTGCTTTCGTCATCTTATACTTAATTTTAGTCTCGAATCAGAATTTAGACAGTTAATCGTTACACCGATTTCAAATAAAATTCCCCACTTCTTTCTCTATTAATTTTACCTTAGGAGAGTGTGTTCATAACTACGAGTTTACGAGTGTCCACTGGTCTACTCAGTGTGAAGATTTTAAACCGATGTGTAGAAGGAAATAATTTTAGGACAATTTTTCGGAAGGTGGGTGAAAAGGAATCAGTCAAAAGTCTGGCTCTCAATTTTCCCACCATCCCTATATTTAACTTCAATTGTAGTTTGGATCCGTCGTTGCTCACGATTGGGCCTTCACGGGCACGAGCTATAGGCGGATAGATCGCACTTACACCGCTCGATAGTTATGTAATAATTTGCTATCTTGCATTTTATTTGGCTGTGGACCGGAAAAGTTTTGACGATAAAAAGTCAGCTTCATTGGTAATATATAATTGCAAAAACAAATATTTTAAATTGTTGTTTATCTGGCACGACATCCGATAAAATCAGGGCTCGTAAAATGCAAATGGACGGAAAATCATCAAAATAGCCTACATAGCATTAAATAATACAAAAATTAGAAAGAAGAGTAGAAAAATACAAAAAATATGTAAAAAATAAATAAAACTTAAAAAAGAATCAAAAGACCTTAAATTTTAGCAAAATTAACCTATTTCATCAAATTGGCTCCAAATTCATAGAAAACGCTTATATTCTAGAAAATAACTATGAGAATTAAGCTTAAAATGTAATTAGAAACTTTAACAAAAAAGAATCACGAAAATCTGACAACTAAGGGAAAAGTGATGAAATATAGTAAAAACGTGTAGGCGTTTTTTTTTACCGCATCAAAAAACATGATTGTAAAACCCACCTTTATAAGTCGATGCCAGATTGACACAATTTAAAGCAAATGCTAATTTTTGAAAAAGTTAACTCTACTCAACAGAAAAAAATTTGGAACTCTAAGAATAAGGGGTTTTGAATAATTTTTGTTTTTAATTCATATTAAATTTTGATGAAAGGATATTTATGAACCAATTGTTTTGAATTTATGAATTTCTAGGCTGTGTATATGCAGATTTTTAATAGTCAAATATTAAAATAATATGTTTTCAATCGAATTATTTTTTTGTCAAACAAAACTTATATTCAAAATATTCCCTCGTATCGACCAAGTCCCATGAAAACTTCGTTTCCACGGTACTTGACCAATACGGGATGCCTCATGATTAAATTCTCACACGATTCATAATAACTGATTCATTTTGTATTAACCGAATTTGATTATTAGTTATATTATAAATATTATTATTATTAATTATTGTCCATGATTTTTGATCACATGATATCGAGAGTAATCACATGCATACAAGTTATGAAAATGATTGTTTACCGAACTGGTTATCAAACCAGTACTTCGGTGTGGAGGTACCCGTAGTAAATGGCAGTTTGCCGGGTCAGTTCTCTACTCCAAGAATTTCAACACCAGACCCTCGGTAGAAAGTGACTTTTCACGAAAAAGGTCTAAATAATAAAAAGGAATAAAAGAAAAATATATGACTCAGAAAACAAAAAAGAACAGTAACGAATATCATTAAAACCATACATAATAATAGAAGAAGAGAAAATAAAAATTTATAAGTCAACCATATTTATTAAATAGACAAAGATTCGGAAAAATTATGAGTACACCACGGTTTGTTTTAGTAGATTTTTAATGAAATACGAATTTTATATCAAGCTAATCTTATTGAATTTTAAATTTTTTTTATTTTTAATTTCTTTTATTGATTATCTTTTATTATTCCATTCGTCACATAGAGAATGCAATGCTAATGACGACCAGGAGTCACAAAAACAAGCCTAATAAAAAATCTGGAGAAAAAATTATGAAATACGAATTTTATATCAAGCTAATCTTATTGAATTTTAAATTTTTTTTATTTTTAATTTCTTTTATTGATTATCTTTTATTATTCCATTCGTCACATAGAGAATGCAATGCTAATGACGACCAGGAGTCACAAAAACAAGCCTAATAAAAAATCTGGAGAAAAAATTATGAAATACGAATTTTATATCAAGCTAATCTTATTGAATTTTAAAAACATTTTATTTTAAATTTCTTTTATTGATTATCTTTTATTATTCCATTCGTCACATAGAGAATGCAATGCTAATGACGACCAGGAGTCACAAAAACAAGCCTAATAAAAAATCTGGAGAAATAGTTATGAAAATCTCTAACTCAATTGTTATAAAAAAATTAATTAATTAAAAATAAATTTAAGCAATTTTATTATTTCATTCATTTTCCAAGAATCATCAACAAATAAAATTTATTTTATGACAAAATATTGTAAAACATTTAGGTCTCTAAATATAGAAATGATAGCAAAAAACCCGAAGGAAATTGATCCTGTTTCATAACTGAACCAGGCAGCTAATCTTCTGATCTAAAAATAAATTCTTATAAATAATGAAATTCTTTTTCTGTTTATTTAAAGTTTTTAATAAAATTATGTTGAGGTACAAACTGGGAGAAAACAAAACAAAAAAGAAAAACATGCAGATGCCAAGTAAAGGAAATATCAAGCAATCGAAGAAGATTCCCTGCAGAAAAAGAAAAATCTCTATTTTTCATTTTTACAATCAAAAATAAAATTATGTTATGATCGTTTACAATATTGCTTACTTATGAAAATTAAAAATTCTAAATGTTATTTTATAAAAAGACGTATGACAATAAATTAAGATATGAAAGAAAATTCGGGGAATTTAACTGTAAAAATTATTAATGATATAAACTTACCCGTGATGAGATTCGGAGATAAATCCTATAAAATTCCTCAAACGATTGGGAAATTTCCTGAAAATATCTATGAAAATCTGAAAACTAAAATCAATAGTCGATATAACGGAATAATTTAAGTACTCACCCTGAGTAGTGGTGTAGAAGTAACAAATTTCGTTTCTATTTTTAGAAAGGAATTTCTTACTCAAATTAATAAAAATTAAAAATCTGAAATTGGACTTTTAAAAGGAAAGGGGCGCAAATTCAATAATTTGGACCACATTTTTGATTTAAATCACATAATTAAGACCCTCTTACATATGTCATTTGACCACAAAATTTGGAAAATTCATAAAATAAATAAAACTCCATCAAAAGTCAATGAAACTATCGCTATTTCACGAGTATATTTTTATAATAATATCATAAATCATAATAGTCAATGTCCCAAACCGATTATCAATTTAATTTAAATACATATATAAAATATCAGTGAACAAAAATCAGGCGAATACACTGGATATCGAGAAATTTAGACGAGATGTAGCCTATTATCACGATAAGGCTCTGGAACAAAGTCAACGAGTTGAGGCAATGATCCGTCGATGCCGCAGGATGGAAGAAACTTGGACGTGGCCGGAACAAGCAAAGAAGTTAACCCTACATAATGACCTGCTGAAATTGCAATATTCCGAAATGGCCATAGAATTAGAAAAAACAAAGAAGAAGAACCAACAACTAAAATTGAAAGAGACCATTCGAAACGAGATTGGCCAACACCCTTCCATCGCTACTATCACTTGCATCGATCGAACATTTATTCCTTCATGCTCAAGTCAATCCATCAATAGAGACCTCAATACTGTTGGGCCAGAACGTACACGGCCTTGAGGAATGTTTAAATGGATCGGTAACACACATGCAAATATAACATGCAAATTTAAATAAACCTATTGAAACATCAATTAAACCCTATCAAATATGAGAAAAAAGAGAATTAAAAATAAAATAATAAACATAAAAATAAATTAAAATAATAACAAAACGCACCAAGATCCGCACGATACCAACACAAATATAACAAGAAAACACAACAAATTCGACAAAATTGAAAAAAATTAATAAAAGTTCATGAAAGTGAAACTTAAATCAAAAAATTTGAATTAGTAATAATTCAATAAAAATTCTAAATGAAAAATTATTAAAATAAATTGAAAAATAATAAAATTAAAGATTAGAATACACTAGAAAATAACAAGGTCGAATTTTGTTTTACTGCATCAAATTTAACATGCGAGGTTAAGGACAGAAAATAGGTATAAATACTGATCCATTTTCACATTAAATTACACCGGTTTTCAAACCATTAACCATTTTTTCAAACTATTTTGAATTTTGATTAAAAATCTATTACTCTTAGGTGAGAATTTGTTTTATTTGGAACTCTCTCTCCACGTCACATCCTCGCAACCTCGGTAGAGCTCTACTTGGATGTCGGCGTGGGGGGAGATGTATTTTTATGAAATGTTTGATTGGATGGATCAAGTAATTCTGTATTTTTTGTTTTTTAATATTTATTAATACATATTTATGATGTTTAAAACTTGTTTTTCTTAAAATTAATTAATCTGTCGAAATTTTTCCGGCCCACACCCAACACAAATCGCAAGTTAGCAAAATCTACATAGTACAGATTCATGTAAGTGCGTGGAAAATCGCCAATGATATGTACCCGTGAAGACCCAGCGTGCGGAACGCAGGGTCGTAACGTCAATATTGTTCCATATAGAAGAGACGAGAAATAAGGAAGGGGTCTTTTGGCTGCTTCCTCGTTTCTCATTTCTACAAAATCGACTTAATTTATATTACACACGGCTCAAAATCATCACACCGAGTAGTCCAGTGGGCACTCATTAACTATAATATAAACATAATATGCGTCTAAGGTCAATTAAGGGAAGGTGACGGGAAATTAAAATAAAAAATGAAATCGTTGTTATTTACTATAACCTCATGATATCAATCTACGCTATGCATCCTAAATTTATGTTGTAAATTCATAATATTGATCATGAATTCAGATTATCTATAGTAAATCTTTATTATTAAATTCATAGTATTAATTCCTACTGTTAATTGTACATCTTTTGTTAATGGTAAACTCATGTTATTAACTTTAGATTCACATAATTCATTTTAAATCCTTCTAGTAATAGTAAACTCATACTGTTAATTGCAAATCTTTTATTAATGATAAACTCATCTTGTTAACTATATATCCATATTAGTGATTACAAACCCTTACATTAATGATACATTCGAATTAGCAATCGTAGATCCTTTTAGTAGTGGGAAATTCATCACCTTAATTGTTGGTTTTGTTAATAATTAATTGTAATCTTTTATCATACTAAATGGAAAATCGTATTATTTAAACTCATCTTGGTAATCGTAAATTTCAAATTCATGTTATTAATTATAAAATATCATTGTCACTTATAAACCTTTACTACGAGTTCCTATCATCAATTTCAATTCATTAAAGTTACCATTAACTCTCAATTATTAACTATAGATTCATATTATACGATCAAGTATACGATTCATAAATTAATTATAAGCCCCTATCATTATTCGTGTTGCTTTAATATTGTCTAAATGTTTCTATTGTTAACAAAAACTACAAATTAATATTATTGTCATGTAAAATATAAATTATAATTTTCCAATATTAATTAGAGATTTTTCACTTAGCAAATAAAAATTAGGAAGTTAACTCACAAAATCACCCGTAAAAATCAAAACTTACGAAAATCAAAAAATCATAAAACATAAACGAATAATATTCTGATTTAATAGTTCCAACCCTAAAAGCAGGAAGTACATGAAAATCAAGTTGACGAGAATAAGATGCACAAATCCGTCGAATATCAAGTTAGGAATCACGAATGACATATGAATGCATAACGGTGTGCTTCTAATAGGTTAACGTTCTGAATCCAACGAGGGAGAGCCTTCGTCCGAGTAATGCCGTGCTATCCGAAGAGAGTGAGTTATTCCTTCCCATGATAAATCTGAGATAGAACGGAATGAAATCAACTTAGCGACATCAAGATTTCCATTTTTCGCCGATCGATACCCATAATTTTCCTGAAAGAAAATCTCAGTAACCAGACAACGTAAATCTCACATAAAACTAACCACTGATTAATAGGGAACCGTCCGGATGGCCAACATCATCATCAATATCTCGAACCATTATGTTTCTCCGAAAACTCGACATCGATTCAGTAAGATTTAATCTGAAAAATAAACAAGTTAAAATGATAATTTACGCTGACCGGAAACTTACGAATAAACAACTGCAGATTGATTAATTTATTAACCACGGAGACACGCGTCCAAAGTTGAATCACCTTGAATCGCCGACTATTTTCCATGATAGATATGTTAATACAAACTGAACCTGGACATTGATACGTCCGTTCAGTCCACAAAGTCGGAGATCGAATTATTGGTATGAATAAATTATGTAAATAAAAATCTAATCGAGAAATTCCAAACTTAATTAAACAATGTCAACCCTTTTGCCGAATGGCGAATAGTGCATGATCATTTAAATAATATGATTATATTAAGGCAGTACAGAGAATACGAGTAAATACAATCAACAGTATATAAACCCTCGCCGATACCAGTGAATTAATACTACTAATGCACCGCCAACGAAATTATAGAAAGAGAACTATTTCGAACAGCCCAACCGGCGAAAGATCGACAGCCGATCCCGATCCACAACACCGAGGTAACGATTTTTGTATATAAATGGTGATGGTTTCCCTGCATTAAAATTAGTGTTTTGTTTTGTGCTTATAACATAACAATATTGCCGCGTTTGGTGACGATGTAGCGTCGGACTCGTTGTCGAAACTCTATACTAAGTTTCATAATCGAATTCTAGGATGATAATTCTCTAGGTTAGGTTATTGGAAATTCTTCTCCATGGCACTGGAAGTAATAGTATAATCTTTAGATGTTAGCTTCCACCACTCATAGATGGGAGACTACCAAATGTAGGGAATTTTTCTTGTAGAATGTAACAAAGTCCTTTTAAATTTCGTTCGGAATAGAACAATTACATACATCACCGATATAACGTCCAAAAGGGATTATATTAATTATGATTTTCATTCAGGAAGTTCAGACCCAGATCTCATTCCCATGCAACTTGCCGACCGATGGAGAGAAGCCTGGAAGCTTTACTGGCACTCTAGACGTCGCGAGTCCTCCCCACTCGAATTCCAACGAACTAATGGCAGATCAGCAGATCCCCACCAAACTCCCGAAGTACCGGAACCGTTCTGGGAAGAGTGGCACCCTACGGCAGAAACCTACGCACACGCACGGCTCCTACTCGATGATCTTCTCGATCATCAACGACAAGTAGACCTACGAGTGGCCCGGGCCCGTCAATGTTTGGCAAACATTGAGGAGGACCTCGAAACCGGCCGGATTGCCACTACCTATTATCACCCACGGCCACACGGATCCCTGTACGGAGACACCGGGAAAGAGACGGGCGTGCATAGGAAGGACTCGCTGATGACGGGGCCCCACCGGGTTCGGAATACCAAAAGGCCGGTAATGATCATTCCAAACTGCTCCCCCGAGGAATGGGTAGCAAGAGGCTTCACGGACACATGATATTAACATTGTGAATCCCATTTAGTTTAACATTTGTTACAAAAATAAAGATTTTTGTTCGAGTAGACATTAATTTCGTTTTTTTTTGGTGTTGTAACAATACTTTAAGAAAATTTTGTTTAATTAGTTAATGCTATGGTAATAACTATTGTTTTGATATTATCAATTCCAGACATGGATTCCCTACAAACCCTGAGAGTAGAACTAGACGTAGCACGACAAAATAACAAGACCCTATACGATCAGATAATCCAACTAACGCGAGAAGTACACCAAATTCGAGCCACCTGGATAGATCCAGCAAAAATCAAACCCTTATATCAGAGACTCACAGCTGCTCAGAAAGGATGGGCAGAAGAAAAACAAATAAATCAGAGTTTACGTACGCAAATACGAGGACTGGAGGTTGCCCTGTCAGCCAGTCAAGAGGGAGCGGCTGTTACGTATCCGCTCGTATTCGCACCGGCTCAGTTAGCCTATCGGGAGTCGGCAGCAGCTTCAACATCGGTCTCGAACCCTGCAATAACCATAAATACCCCTTCTCGTCCAGGACGCAAGGAAAGAGCTAGGCGTCGTGCCGCCAAATTGTTAACCCAATCCAAATCCAATTTACAAACATTGTAACTCATGGATAATATATATTTTGTAGTTTGATTTGGTTAACTCATGTAAGAAGATCCAGAAGATCATGATAGAATTCCTGTAATTTATTAGACTCTAATGATAAATACATGGCATAAGGGGACCAATTTCAAAAAATCGAGCATGTGTCTTCTAACGACGGCTCGTTGGACCCGAGGGTTGTCCGGGCAATTATAGTATTAGCGATAGCACTCACTTTTTGCGGACAATCCACCCGCTCGAGCACATTTCCAACGTTGCCTAGCAACGGTGTCGAGTGGTAGTCAGAGTAATATTTTGTATGGCGTTACTGGGGCAACAATAAAGATAAACAAATAACGAAACCTTGTAACCCACCAATACCGACAAAACCAAATCTAATAAACTCGTCCCAGCAAAGCCGAGAGAGATAGACACCGAAGATTGAAGACAGCCAGGCTAATAGGACAATTTAAGAAATCCACGTCAGACATCCCAGATAAAGATTGATCGATTAACTCAATTTTATAAAATCTATTTAATAAATGATTTGTGTCGTTATTTTGGAAATTGTTTTGGAACTAATTCAAATTATTTTATAAGTAATACTCGTGAAATAAGATAAATTTACTAAATAATCGATATTATTTCATTTGAATTAACAATAAGGGGACCCGAAATCAAGTGAGCGAGAATACCTTCTATGGTAGTTTGTGAACCCAAAGGTTTTCTATGGTATTAGCAGTCATGGTAGTATGGTTCACCGTTTACTAGAAACCAACCATTGGGATACATTTCCAACGTCATTTTGACGGGTATCCAATGTTTATATCTTTTATGTGCGCTTCTGGTGGGAATCCCTTGAAAGTGGCCGCAAAACTCTTATATCCTTTACCCATCAGATGACCAGCACTATATTTAACTTCAATTGTAGTTTGGATCCGTCGTTGCTCAAGACTGGGCCTTCGCTGGCACGAGCTATAGGCGGATAGACCGCACTTACACCGCTCGATAGTTATGTAATAATTTGCTATCCTGCATTTTGTTTGGTTGTGGGCCGGAAAAATGTTGACGATAAAATAGCAGCTTCTTTGGTAATATATAATTTCAAAACGTTGGCTTCCATAATATTGATAGTACAATTAGCATCATTCATTCACATCAAACTTCCCGCGGGCACGCTCAAGTAGGGACTTACTTGAAGTATACTTAAGGACGTGCCATGTAAGCTGATTTTCCAAAATTCTTCGAAATTCCTCTCTGAATAAGTTTCTCAATGCAAATATATTTTCCTAAAGAAAAACGGTTACAACTTTTCAACAGAAAAACAGTTTTCATAAGAAAAATGTGAATAAATTCTGTAAAAATAAATCGGTATATATACCTATTCTGTGACCCTAACTCTGTGTGTTCTTTTTGATGCATTAAAACACAATTTGACCTTGACTTTATTTGTAATATCTAGATTTAATTTTATCATTTTCTTGCATTAAATGGATAATATATTTTTCATTATGTTTTTAATTGAATATTTCCTACTAAAAATATTCTATTTTACTTCATTTAACTAATTAATTTCTTAGTTTTATGAATTATCCATTTTTTCGGTCAAATTTTCATGTTATCGTGTTATTTTTATGTTAATTTTGTGCGGTTCTTGTTGCATCTTTGTATATATTTTAATTTACTTTTATGTTTTTAATTTTATATATTAATAAAATTTTCTCTCATATTTTAAAGTTCTTAATTGATGTTGATAGGTTCGATTTTGAATATGCATTGCTGTATTTGCATGTTATTTCCGATTCATTTAAACAAAAGTCAGTCTTGGCCCAACAGTATGAATAAGATAATTGTTTAATCAAGTCACATAATTAATTTCATTAATGTTAATTGTTCATTCTAGGGATTGGGTTGAAGGCCCGTTTTGGATTGAGGATTTTATAGTAATTTATTAAATTCGATTTTGGCGCACAGATTTACCCTATATTTTCTAGGCCCTGTCCTATAATATTTGTTTAAGACAAATGTGGTGATGATTTTCAGTGTTTGCCCCTGCACAAATACTTAGAAACCTAGAAGTGTTTAGATGAGTAAGAAGATGTATGGTCTTATACGAGTCTTTGATGAATCATAATATTCCCTCAATTTTGATGGAAACCAATTATGAATTTTCTTGATCTCATGTTGGTTTACCTTAAACTTGATGTTTTATTGGCTAATGTTTTCAACAGTTTACATCAGGGGTCTCCAAACTACGGCCCGTGAAAGCTTTGTATCAATAAAAAATATGGAAATTTACCTATATCCTGCTAAGATTAACCGCCGCTTACGTGGACGTTATGTTTTCCAACCGATCACTACATTGCGAAATAAAATTAAATAAATAGTTAAAAACGATATCCATCTTTTGATTCTTTTTTGTTTGAACTTTGAGTATGCAGTCGGCCCCTGAACTGCTGTTTGATAGTTAATAAGGCTCTCAGAATGAAATGTTTGGAGACCCCTGGTTTAGATAAATGTTTACTTTCAAAAAACTGGTTCTTTCCACGACCCACACACATACAAAAAGAAATCGACCAGTTGTGATTCGTTACAAAGGATCGTTGTTTCTGAGAAAACCGGCTGGTTCATCCGCAAAAAATTCATCTAGTCCAGATGTTACATGGGTTCATCAAGCTGCCAAAATAAGACATGTGCAAGAATTACAATTGTATTATTACTAATTAATAATAAACCAAGTTTATTTCATTTTTATTCGTATATAACTGTGGAGAGATCGAATGTTTCAGTACTTGACAATGCCCTCCGTATCAGTACTGTGCTTGAAAGACCTCAATATTGTTAAAGGGTTGATTAATTTTAACTGGTCTACAATTAAGGAAAAGTTTGCATATAGCAAATTCACGACAATAAGTTAAACATTTTATGTTGATGTTATCATTATTATAATCACTGATTTTTATGTGCAATTCATTTATGCAATTGATAATAAATAAATATTTTTTAGTTAAATCTATGTAGTGAACTTAACCCGACAAGACTAAGGAAAGCTCATACGGGATGTGGCGTGTTATCAAGCCAAAGCCATGAAGAGGGTCAACGTTTTGAATCATTGATCCGACGATGCAGAAGGTAAAAAGAAAAGTGGACACGTCCGAATGCAACCAAGAAATTGACTCAACAAAATGAGTAGGTGAAATCTCAGTGTTTAGAAGAAGTTTAAAAATCCAAGTTAGTAGAAAGTGAAGTCTTAAATGTTGCGATTAAAAGAAAGTAACTGGATTGGAATAGAGCAAATCTCGAGTGCCATAGAGATGATCCAAAGCTTGAGACTCGAGATATTAGTAAAACAGAATAATCGATTGCAATTTGCATTGATGCTATGGCTTAAACCATATAGTCTTAAACCCAGTCCAACAAACACAACGTGCCCAAAAACGAAGACTAAAGACAGCTATGTTGCTAGACCAAGTGTGAAAGTTAACTTCAACGCAAGTGCAATAATGAAACAATTTTTGATATTCAATAATGTGACTCTTCAATAACTCATTAATTTTTTTTATTGTTTAGTCTATATTGTATATTTAATTTTTAATATTCAATTTGATCTTATATTTTCATTATTGTTTCAATTAATATTTGATAATTAAAGAGATATACATGAAACCTATTATGGTAGCTCTTCACTCCTGAGGTGTACCACGGTACAAGGTGAACTTTTACTAGCTACCGTTTATTAGAACACAATTCCAACGTGATTCCTGATGGGTGTCTAAAGGTTACTTTTTCTTATGCGTGTATCTGATTGGATAACCCTTGTGGTGTGCGAGTCTGGAAACCTTATTCATGATCAGATACCAAGCCAACATTAAAGTATTATTCTGTCTTCTCTCATTAAACACATCTTAATTTTTAAACAATAACCGACATACGCTTTTTTAGTCAAAAAATCATTGGTGAACACTTTATTTATTTATTTTAAGAAATCCTGAATTTCTAGTATAAAAGAAAGCGTTAGTTTTAAAACGATTGCATGCTACTGAAATTATCTGTTTCTCGAAAGTTGTGAAGTTTTGTAAGAGTATATAATATTTTTAAAAAATAACAAATTTATTATTAATTTAATTTTTTCGTAATCTATTTATTTATTTATATTTTAATTCTATATATTTGTTTTAATAATTTTATCAATAACTCTATATTTCAAATTTTTGATTTCTCATCTATTTAAAATGTCACAAGAAGCCATAATGATTGCGTTAGTTATTTACTATTGAAATATGTAATATTAATTTCCTTATTTTTGTTAGCGTTGATAACAGTGACTTTATGCGGAATGGTGATTATAATCCTAATCGTTTACAAGCACAAGTAGACGCATTTAATTATTTTACCAATGCAAAAAAAAGAATGAATGTTGAAAATACCTGTGGATTGGTAACTCTTGCTAACTATCAAGTTGTTTGTACTTTAACGACAGATATGTCAAAACTACATAGTAAAATTACCTTAGTTGATTTATCTGGAAATATCAATTTCTGTACAACTGTCCGTGTTTCTCTTTTAGCACTAAGACACAGGCAAAGCAGAAATCAGAAACCTAGAATCGTTGTTTTCGTAGGCAGTCCGATCTTTGAAGACGAAGTTGAATTAATTAAGTTAGCTAAGAAATTAAAGAAGGAGAAAGTGAATATTGATGTTATAAGTTTTGGTGAAAGCGAAGAAAATCAACATAAATTAGCAGCGTTTATCGATACAATTAATGGAAAAGATGTAAGTGGCTCTCATTTAGTAACAATTCCAGCTGGATCAAGTCTACAAGAATCGTTAAGGACAAGTCCTATTCTGATGAATGAAGAAAGCGGTAATCTTGGTGCCGTTGGATTTGGAATGGAGGAAATTGATGATCCTGATTTACTGTATGCACTTAGAGTTTCAATGGAAGACCAAAGAATGCAACAGGAAAGAGCTGGAGTTTCGGATGAAAGTGTTACAGTCGGACAAGCTGGTGTTGGTGGTACTAGCGAAGAGGACATGTTAAGGGAAGCGATGGCAGCTTCATTGTCAGATAATATAAGTGGTGAAGTTGATTTTGCTTCAATGACGGAAGAAGAACAGATTGCATATGCTACTCGAATGTCGCTTCAAGATGACGTTGGAACAGTTGGAAATTATGGCGAAGCAATGGATACATGTGTAGAAGAAACACAAAAAGAACAGTTTGACGTCATCGATAATCCAGAGTTAATCGGTGCAGTTCTCGAAGAAATGGAACAAGATGAAAAGGACGAAAAGGACAAAAAAGATTCTGTTAATAATAATTGATTTAATTAATAGAAATTTTAATTTGTGTTATTTTAAATTCAATATTTATTAAAATCGTATGTTTTAATCATATTGATTCTATCTTAATTATCATCTCTGATTTTAATTATTATTTCTTTGAAATTGTCCACATAAAATGGGACTATAAAACTTGTTTTGAAGGCCTTATCGGATATAAATTTTGTTTCGGTCCAATATATTTTACAGCTAAATTCAATTAATATTGTACAAATATTGAATAGTTGAATTACGTTAAAATTATAAATTATTAACGAAATAACTAATTTGAGACTCACGTTCCTTCAAAAATTGCGCCCATGCTACTTATGAAGTTGGTAAACGTCCTATATTCTCCAGAAACCATGTAAGGGAGCATCCATGAAGGATGTCTCGTAAGAAGTGCGTCTTTGCAAGAGGGAGGGTTAATCAATGAGTAAATCAAATTCACATATTTCATTTAATAATTTAAATAAAATTGTTGGGATTAACAAAATGCACAAAAGTAAAAATGAAAACTCAATAAAAACATTGATATTCGAAATAATAATTAAAAAGCCAAAATCAATTAAAATTTTAAAATAAATATTTATCGGGGGAAACGGGTATGAGCGAATGCCAAATGACGAGACAAATCCAAATATAATAAAATTAAATCGACTGGAGATCCCCAGAAGGAAATATTTAATAAAAATAGAAATTAATTGGCTAAATGGAAGTCCGAGCCAACGGAAAACCCGAACAGTGCGAGAAACCCGGAACGTCAACAAATTTTCTAATTATGGTAAACGAAATTGGTTGACGAAAAAAACCCGGGATAAAAGAGAAACCCGCCACCAAAAATAATTATTACAAAATGGAAACAACGGGAGCCCAGAAATAACTATTTTGGTCAAAAATTCCAAAACCAATTTAGTTTGCTGCTGACTTGAGTTGCGAGATGAGTATAAAAAGAAAAGGCATATCAACAAAATTGCCAATTGATCGAAGAGAATATTTCAGAGAGCGGAATAAAGGAGGTAATAAACTAAAAGATAAATCAACCAGTCAAACAAATTGCGTACCAGACACGGACACCTCCCGTTGGAAGACGTATCCATACGCATTGAATTTTGTGAAATCGTGCAGAGTAATTGTGTAGAGTATTGTGAATTGAATCGATTTTTGTGAAAGTTGTGATATATAAATTGGAAATAAATCTTATTGTGTTGGGTTAATTAAATCGATTAAAGAAGGACACTAAGGAGTCAGACCTAAGCACTTACTTTCTAAATAAAAACCCAACAAAATTTATAACTCGTGCACTGTAAAAAACAATAAAAAACTTGAAATTAGAAGTAACTATTCGCTAGTACTTGATAAGCGCATTTGTTTACTACGATAAGAGCCAAAGTTAATGTTTTCACTGCTTCCAATTTCTACATATTGTGATTCAATAAAGCTTTGCGTTCTGTAATAACGTTATGAACAGATAAACTGTTTATGAAAGCTTTTGCGTAGACATCTTATTTACGCTTTTGTTTTTGATTTAAAAATTTTGTAGCAATTTTACCTTGATCCAAAAGTTTAATCAATAAAGAAATACAGGAAATTTTGAATGCTCTAATAACGGATGGCTAAGCACATCAAAAATGTTTCAATATATTTTTTAACTTCGAAGATAGACTAATTTTTACTTTTAGGTTATCAGTCAATGAATTGACGACCGTTCTTGCTTTTATATCGGGTGTAAATATTGCTCGGCTTATAAGAAGCTTTGAAATTCGGTCTTCAGAAGTATTATTACTATAAAATAAAGAAACTCGGTATTTTGAAACATTGAGCCTACTAGTTTGCCACTAATCTACAGATGCAACTTATTTGTAAAATGCATTCACTTCTTTTGAGATTTTTTTCTCATTCTTTAATAGAGAAAAATTGTCTTTTTATCTTTTATTGTTTTAAGATTTGTTGGTGGCTCTGATTCTGAATTATTTTTTTTAAATTTTTAGTATATAATATTTTCATTCATAATTATCCGTTTAAGCAAACAACTTTTTGTTTCAAGTACTAAAACTTTCTCTTTTTTCAAAAGAAGTTCCACTGTTTGAGATTTTGGAAGTGAGTTTGAACCCTAGAAAATAGATTCACGAATATAATTCTCATTTTTTTGAAGTTTCGTTCAAGCTTAAATATTTACAAATTAATTTTGAACCATTCCTTACATTCAAAGGGTTTTATTGTTTTTCCAAAGTACTGGCTTTTCTTTGTCGATTCATATTAATTTTAGACATTTGTAATTACAAGTTAGGGTAAAAGTTCTATTAAAACACCGGAACTTTGTAAATGGGTATCTTACCTTTTTTAATTTATAATCTGATATCACAATCTTTGATAAGTTCACTTCAAAATAAACTAATTGGATCATACAACTCAAAGCGTTGGATTCACTTTGTCGATTTAAATTGGCTTTCAGGAGTCTTCTACGAGGTTTTGATTTGTAAATGCACCTGTTGACTTACAAGACAATATAAACGAACTCTTACTTACCATCACCACATATTCGTTTTGCTTTTTTTCAAAATTCCACCAAATATATATTAAACGTCACCATGGTTTTACTGAATTTGAAATAAGCCATTAAAATAAATCAAACTGGTTCAAATATCATTTTGGTGTTTTGATTACTTTCCTACATTCGACAATGAACTAACACAAGTTAACACTAGCTACCTCACTATACAATTATACTTATTTTCCCATCAGTCTGTGACACATTCCCACTAAAACAACACTTAATTGTAAAATTTACACTTCACGGATACATCGAAAAATATTAATTAATAACAAGTCACTTTATTATTGATTTTAAATACTAAAAAAATTGGATTTGAAATAGTTTTGTAAACTGCTGTTACGCACGAGGACCAATTAAACCTAATTAACTGTAAAAATGTGAAACAGTACCACAATCAATATCGTTTCACTGTGCAAAGAAATACTACAGTACACACACTGGCTCAATAACGTTATCTATATAAATTTCATTACAGCTAAAAATTTAAAAACATTTTTTTAGAAAAATAATTCAAAAAATGAGTAACATAATTTGAAAATATTTTTATACAAATCAGTGAATAGATAAATGACGATCGTTAAAACAATTTAATAAGTTGTCAAACATCTGGAAGTCCAGCTTTTTCTCTACATTTTTTAACTGTGGCTCGCAGCATAAATTGTCTCCTCGACAGTTCTCGAACTTTCTAATGAAAAAATTAACAAATACAAAGTAAATTTGAAATAATTTCATCATACCTTTAGAAATAGTTCAATATCAATCACCTTTTTACCCATAGCCTCGCCTATGAAATACAGAGCATCTTCTAGGCTCTGTTCTTCAATGTAAAGATTAACTAATCTAGAAAACAATAAAAAAAAGTTAGAAACAAATGAAATAATTCCAACTGTCGATAAAGTGGAGCTGCGCCCTCTACAGCATCATCGTAATTGATACCAACATCCATTTCAGTTTCACATTTAGCTAATTGGGCTTTCAATTCTTCATTTTCCTCGTATAACTGCTTTTGCAATCTTTTGACATTTGCCTAATATATCATCTGTTAAATTAATCCAAATGCAATCCAGGTCAATTTTTAATTTCAAGAACTACTACAGTAATACCATGTAACTTTTTTAATACTTATGTGAAAATAAATAATATTCTTAGCAAATGCATTAATTGTTTAAAAATTGACATTGAAAGAGATTTTATTTCAATTTATTTTTGTAGCAAATATATTTCATGAAAATTTCCAAATGATTATTAGCGTTCAGTGCTTTTGGTACTATACTGACGTGTACTTACAATACTATGAAATAGTGTGCCGCCATACTGTTATAGAAATATTACTGAATATTTGGATTTGCAGAACATTTACAAGCAGAAAAGGTAAAGGGTGAAGATAAATTCATCAAATTACCACCACCACCATTACAGAACCTAGGGCACCCAATAAGGCACGTTTGAGAATTGTTTCCAAGTTCAAAAATATTTTTAAAAATTTTTAAGTTTAAAACTTTAATTATCAAATGTTTTCTAAGATAAATGACAATTGTTTTATTAATGCAAACGACAATCATTTTATCGTGGCAACTTCAAACAATTTTTAAGCTGACAATACTGACTGACATTTGTTTTTATTTGAAGTTATATTCATTGTAATTTGTCGTTTATTATTGCTTATGTGTGAACTTCAAAAGTAATTTAATTAAAGTATAATTTAAAGTTTTGAATAAATCCTATTTAACATGGTTGGTGAATTGAAGAGTATGCCATAATAAACAAGGCCAGAAAAGCTGTATGCAGAACTTTGGCAGTTAAACGATATTTTGATACAAACCGTAAATCTCTCCTTGAAAAAATTAACAAAAATAATTTATTGCCCGGAAAAAAATGTGCATTTTACATTCCCAATGAAATTTATCGACGGTCGTTCAAATATAACTGCTGCTAGTTTTGATGCCTCAAACATAATCGCTAAACACGAAAAATCATTCAGCGATGGAAAATATCTGAAGATTTTGAAAACAAAGAAAAATTATTTGGCTAGAAATACAGTGATAGATAGAATCAGCAAAATATAGATAAAGACTTCAGATTTAATTTCCCTTTGCCTTGATGAAAGTACTAGCAATCTCGACTCGATACTGCAATGGAATTAATATCAAAGAAAAATTGATCAGTTTAATATCATTAGCAACAACAAAAAGAATATATTTACAGTGCAGTTTTAAAAGAAATAGATCTTTCCAAAATTGTATCAGTAACGCTGCATGACCGAAGAGGAAAATTGTTTTATCAATTTATTTACTGAAAATATTGGGCTTTCTTTGCTTTACACACCAGCAGCAAGTTTTATCTGCAAAGCACAGATTCAAGTCACTGGAAAATGTTATGATTCTTGTAACAAAATTGGATAATTTTTAGGATTAATAAATGAGACAAACTCAGTATATAATAGTTTACTTATGTACTTCAATGTGCAATAGTTAAGTCCTTCAAATATTCGTTGTGTTTGGATGAAGTTAAGGTTTTTAATGAAGAAAACTCTCACTGAAAAATGCAATAAGTAACTAGACGTTGAATGGCTTTCAAAATAAATGTTTTTACTGATTTGTGCTTACATTTAAATGAATTAAATATTAAACTGCAAGCCTCTAACAAAATAATTATTGCTGTTGAATTTAATCAAATGATTTTAAGCTAAATTACAAATTTTTGATCCTGACGCTGTATCGGACTCCTTTAAATATTTCCCAAATACGAAAAAAAGTTTTGCAGAGGAAAATCCAGATCAAATTATAAAAATAATTTCCTGTACTTATTCAATAGATTATCCACGAGTTTTATTCAAGATTCAAACAATTCAGGAGATGTGAAAAGAGATCAATATTTATTTTATATCCAGACAAATTATCATCAGATGACCTCAATTTTGAGATTTTCGACGTTGAGATGCAATTTATCGAATTCCAATCGAGTTCGAAATGGAAACAAATATATTTGTTGATCTGAGAAATGATATGGAAATAATTGAAAGCAATCGATAGACGAACATAAATAATAAAAATGCAGAAAAAATAATGAGAAGTTGGGGAACGTCATTCCAGAAACCTTTAGCGATTTAAAAAAACTAGTGAGAGCGATATTATCAATTTTCTCTTCCACGTGTGCTCGTGAATCATTATTTTCAGAAAATTTAATTCAATAAAGAGAATGACTGATAAATAAAGTTGGTCATTGATAAAAAAAAAACTAATGTGCATTTTTATCGATTTCGACTTTATTTTTTCTATCTTGGCAATTATTTTACTGCTTGGGCACGCTACAAAATCGAGGAATAATATTTGAGGATATTTTGCATGTGGATTCAAAAAGGTTCTCCATGCCCAACTCTACGTTGCAAATAAATTTTTACAACGTATAGAAAACCGGATTATTATTAAACAATATGAATTGTTTCTAGTAATTAGAAATCGGATGTCCATTAATTCTACACGCGATATAAACACCTGTAGCTAAGTAACCATATGTAAATAAACGTCATAATATAAAAGCACTTAAATTTAAAACATGTTTTACTTTTCACTTTGAATATTCTTCTTTTCATAACTCATCATACATATTCTCCTTTATCATTATCCCTACCTCTTACATACTTTAAATGGCATTTATTTTATCAGGAAATTTATATGCAATTCAAATTTGAATTGGACATCTCAATTTGGTTACGAATGCAAGGTTTCAATAAAAAATAATAAATTTATCATTGCTTTATATTCTGATAATCATAATGACCCAATAAGTTAGTTTTTATTTTATTCAGTTTTGATTCGTCGAGTAAACAAAGGTCAAAATTGCAAATTACAAAAAATATTCTTGCTTATGAAAATAAAGAGTCACGTGAAACAAAATGGGGTTTTATTATACTTTAATATTCAAAAACGTAACAGCGTGTGAAGAGAGACAAAGGGGATTTACAGGGGTTTTGTATGAGAATAACGGGAAAGTTAATCAAAAAGCGTAAAATGATGAATTTTATTCGTACTGTTAACAAACCTTATAACATTCATTTATACGGTTGTTTGATTCCAATGCTCATTTCTGCGTCCTTTATATCTATCTATATATATATATATATATATATAAATGCTGAATAGAAAAAAACCCAGCCAAAATGTCATCATTTCTTATCATCACTACATTGGCCCATTTACGGTAAAGGAAATCAAGAGCACATGGATATTTATATTATATAGTAAAGAACAATTTGGAGAAATTCTAACCAAATAAAAGTATTAAAAGAAAATGAGTATCGAAATACAACTGTAGCATAATATCGAAAACTGAACCAGAAAGAATTCAAAGATATCTATCCAGTCCGAGAAACGAGAAGCAAAAAATCCAAGATATAAATCCACAACAAATTTTTACAATATATATTGGGGCCCCTTTATAAGTAATTCTTGACAACTGATATCTATACATCTAACAAAACATATACCGTGTCTCTTTCCATATCTTCTAGCATTTTCTTAATAGTTTCAGTTCCTTTTTTTAAATCCCTATTAGTATTCTCAAGAACTTCAATTTCAGCTAAGTTCTGAGCAAAAACATCTGAATAACTTCTATGGGCTTTGTCTTCAACGGCTGATAAAATCGACATTTTCAAAACATCTTCATTTATAAGAGCTAAATATGTGTAATAAACATCGAGTGATATTTGCGTTTGTAAATAAACCTGAACCACCAACTGAAATAGAATTTACTGGTGGCTGATAAGGATTTGAATTAGCAACGCCAGGAATATAAGAGTTAGTTGGTATATTACTTTGAGGATATGGTGGAGTTGAATTAGCCCATCCACTGCCTATTCCATGTTGATTAGATAACGGAAAGCCACTTCCGGACTTCGGATAAGAGCCACCTTAAAAAAAATAAAATATAACATAAGATTTTCGGTGTAGTTAAATAATTTTGCAGGCGGCAGTGAAATGAAAATATATTTAAAGTATAATCAATACAAAATGGAAATTAAATGATAATATGTTTAAACTTTTTGTTGACTGAAGTTATTGGTTATTAGCAAGATTACTTGAAAGTAGATTATATTTACTTTAATCAACATAAAACAAAAAATTATAGCAAAAATTTTTTTTGAAAAGTACTTCAGACATAGCTTTATGATTCATTGCAAATGAAACAAATGCCTCTGTACCCATGGTCCTGTAAAACGACCGGATTAGAAACTAATGCTCTCTGGCATTTATAGGTTTTGAAAAGTACATTCAACTTTCTAATTTAAGATCATCGAAAAGGACATTTTTATCCTAATTGCGGTAAGTTAAAACGGTTATTAATTTATGACCATTTATATTTAATACAAGATTTTATTTATTAATTATTATCTCATTCAGTTTCATATTCCCGGTAATATTGATACTTCTGACATTATTTGTATTATGATAGAAAAAGTTGTTATAATTTCAAACTAAGTGTTAAATCCAATAGCTAATAAAGTCCATAATTATGGTAATGATTAGTTTATGTTAAATTATTTCATATCTACCTCGTTTAATGTTATGTAAATTTGGAAATCGGAGTATTACTGTATATCACTGGTTCCCAAATTATAGATCAGAAGTCGACTCAAATTGAGTCGCTAAAAATTTTAATATTTAGTTGTTTGTATTATTATTAATTATACTTGAATATGTGCTTTTAATAAATGTTTAAATTAAAGTTTTCCCGTTTTTAGAGGTGGGTTGCGAAAACTTTACGATTTAAATAGCGGGTCTCGATTGGTAAACATTTGGGGACCCCTGTTGTAAATCGATAGGGAATTCAATAATTATCTATAAAAATATTTTTAATTACGATCTTTCTAATTACTTCAAAATGTCATTTTTCAATCTAATAAACCAAAAAATTACAACACAAGATGCAAAATATCTAAATTTTTAGTCGGAAAATCACAAAACTTAGTATTTCGTTGTGCTAAAAGCGCTCATAATATTATGTATAGAATGTATGAAGTGCCGCAAACTTGAGTCGCATCGAAATCAGAACATATTAAATATTAAAACAGAAAATTACACAGACAATACTTACCTGGATAATACGGTGGGTTAGTTGTTGCCATTGGGTATGTTGATTCAGTTGTTTTTGAAAAAACTGGAGGTCGTTCACCAAATTCAATTTGCATAATAGACAATAATCCTTGAATATCAGATTTTCTCTTAAAAAATAAAACAATAAATTTTAACAAATAAAAATTTAGATTATTCAAAAACGATTTAGTCAATTAATATTAATTTAATTAGAAAATAATTTAAGAGGATAAAATTCTAAAAGGTAATTAATGACGACAAACCACATAATGCGAAATATGTACTCGAATAAAAATTATTTCACTTAAAATTTTTAAAAACAATATATTGGAATTTTTGGACTATTGAAGGATATTAATTAAATTAAAAACATTATCAATGAAATAGTCCAAAATTTGAAAACTTTAGTAACAAAAATGTTACCGGAGAGAAATACATAATTTTACAATCCATTAATATTAGATACCTTATAAATTAGACAACATACTTCCATAATCTCTACGATTTCTGAATTGCTCACTCATTAGATTTTTTGGAAGCTTTAAAACCAAACACGACAATTTATTTTGGCTGCCAGTTCACTTGATAAATTAATATTTTTCCTAAAAGATTTTATAGAAGCTGAGACAGCTCAAATATCACCATAAATGTATGAATTTCAATAGATAATTTGTTTAAAATATATGAAATTAAAAAGTACACATTCTATTTTCATATGTATAATTGGGATTTTCTGAATACATTTCCCCCATTAAACTCTAACTATTGTAGAATGTCTTTGTTATTTTTAGATTATAAATAACATGAGACAGTTTCTCCACAATTAGAGCAATTACTTTTTCGAATGTACAAATATTATATTTTACACGTTAAGTACTATAGAAAAATCTTTAAAGTTTGTGGGACCAAAAATTTTTCTTTTTTATTTCTAACTAATTATATGTTAATAATAAATAGACAATGCATTTTTATTTATTTGTATTTAAGTTGTTTAAACAAAAAGATTTCTCTGGGGTCATAGCGATCCATGAAGAGTGATAAAAACATGGAGTAGCTGTTACCTAGCCAGTACAACTGTAAATTGTAAGTTTTGCCGATCGGTACCTTCGGACCCCCATAATGCTTAATTTATTAAATATGTATTTTTTGAACACCCAAAGGTAGTGATTACCAGCAAGGGTAAGTTGAGTTTGAAATGCTGTAAATATTTTACTACAGCATGATAAATTGAATCTTTCTTCGATTTTTAGTATTTATAAAAATGAATTTCAGACTTCTATTGCCGGTTTGGAGAAAATGAAAATTTCTGTTGAATCTTTTATTTAAAATTCTTTTGCCGTGTATAATATTTTGTGAAAAAAATCTAAAGTTGTTAAATCTAAAATTAATTTTCAGACAATAGTCACACAAAAATCAATACTCCAAATATCAAGAACTAAAAAGCAATTTAATAAAGCATAAGCTCTGAAAATGGCATTAATGTTTAATCAATAATTATATTATAAACATAAAATACTTCATAATCAAATAAATTTTAGGTTGATTATGGATACCAAGTTGATTCATTTTAATTTAAACTAAAATGTTAAATCTTTATTAATTAATTGAAATAAGTAGTATTTTTCAAGCAATCTGCTTTCAAATATAAATGATAAAAAATAATTATCCTATCGTAGTAGTAAATACTTAAAATTTATTAAAATAATTCTCACTTCTGACCATTCATTTAAGTAAGGCAAATAGATTCGGCCTTGAGCATCAACGTGTTCATTCTGTTTTATTAACATGGTCGGTGTTGGTTTAACATAAGGTATCGGGGCCTTATAAGGATAAGTCTCCGGTAAATACACAGAAACCGGAATGTTATAAGTCTGGCCCATAAAATATACTTTGATAGTTCCACCAAGAGTGACTAATGTCCGCTGAACACCATCATTAGAAACTGTTAATATCAAAAATTAAAAAAATTATATATAATTTTTACCGTAACTTTCCATTTTTGGTGAAAGATCTGGATAAACCTTTATAGTATCTTGAACTTCATTTTTAACTCTATCTTTGTAAGTGTACTGAAATAATTAATTTAAATATCTATTCAGAACAATAAAAGTGTGCATCATAATACCTTAGAGAAATTCAATCTATTCATCCCTTCATAAAACTAATAATTTAAAGTAACAAATAAATAAAATAGTTTAAATAAACAATATTTTTTTTCTTTTTATAGACCAATGTTTTCTATTGTTGTGATTTTGTAATATCATTTTATGAAATAATTTCTATTAATTTACTTCCAATTTACGGTAAAATGGTTATATAGGGTTTAGCAAAGAAGCTTATTTTGGAATTTAAACATTTTATTTAAAATTATTCATTTAAGATGGTAAATTAATTTAAAATGAGATAATTTTAAAAAACTGCCTATTGGTGGGTAACTGGGTACAGTTGTTTGTTTAAATCTTACTGTGGCTACCCAGGTAACACCATATAAATATTTTTTACTACCACTCGGCACCCGTTGCTAAGCAACATTGGAACTGTGTTCGAGTGGGTAGATCATCCGCAAAAAGTGAGCGTTATTACTAATGCTGTAATTGCTCGGACGACCTCTGGGTCCAACGAGCTGTCGTTAGAAGACTTATGCTCGCTTTAAATTATTGGGTCCCCTGTATGGCGTAGATGTTATCCGTTGGAGTTCACCGTAATCTAAGATAGAATATGACAGTGATGTTTTAAACCCTACACAGGTGGCTCATGTCGAATGGTGTCTTCTAGTGCGTAGGTTGCAAATTTTAGATTCTTGTCAAATATGCGTAGACCTCATTTTAACTCACAAAGAAGATATAATTTGCAAAAATATACATATTTAATTTACACCATAAACATATTTTATAATTTCGTCAGGTTTTTATTTAATAATCGAGCGGCTCGGCGATTCGCTCGCTCCTTTCGTCCGGGTCGGTAACTATTCGGTGTTGGTGTTGTTGTTGGTGTTGCTGTTGGGATTGCTGGTGGGGTTGCTATCGCCTCGCGGTAGGCTAATTGAGCGGGAGCAAAGACGAGGGGTAAGTTACAGCTGCCCCTTCTTGACAGACCGACAGCGCAACTTCCAGCCCCTTTATTTGGGTCCTTAAGCTCTGGGTCAGTTGCTTTTCTTCTGCCCATCCCTTTTGGGCTGCGGTAAGCCTTTGATTTAGTGATTTGGCCTTCTTTGGGTCTACCCATGTGGCCTTGGTTTGTTGGACCTCCCGGGCTAGTTGAATAATCTGATCGTGAAGATTTTTATTGGCCTGCCTTGCGTGGGTCAGTTCCGTTTGCAATATTTGCAAGGGTTCCATTGCTGCAATAATGAATATTAAATTTTTGTTAACAAATCTAAAATTTAAATGTACAGTTAATTTAAACATAAATTCGCAAAGTTATATCGTGAAACGAAAAAAAAATAAAGGAAAAACTTCAAACAAAAAAGTTTTTATTACGTTGACAATCGCTAAAAGGTCCATATCCTACAGCTCAGCGAGATCAGGACTCTTCGAAGAATTTTCTCACCCTTCCTCAGCTGAGTAGCCCAGGCTTATGAAGAAGAGCCGTTTCGTATTTCGGGCCGGTCTGGAGTTGGGCGGCGGCATACATGGGTAGACGTCCGCAATTCGTCCGGCAGCGATGTCGTCCTCCACGTTGGCCAGGTATTGTCTGGCCCTGACCACGTTTAAGTCGACCTGTCGCTGATGGTCCTCTAGGTGTGCAAGGAGCTCGCTGGCGTGTTCCCGAATTTCCCGGGCCGGATACTTCTCGCCATTTTGTCCATTTCGCAATGACGGCTTCTCGTCCAACCCTAGCAATTGCCCGATGGTCTGTTTAGGCCCTCTTGGTTGGGGCTCCTCGCCGCCTCTCGCTTGCCAGGCTCGTCTCCAAGCTTGTCGCCATTGATCGGCAACGTGCGTGGGGACACAGATAAGGGGCCCTGATTCTCCTGAATAACAAGAAAAGGTTTGTCTTTATTCTTATAAAATTAATTATATAAGGAACATCAAATTCCCATCGTAGCAAAAAAAATTTGATATCGAAAAATCGGGAAATCCTTGTCGACCCCTCTGCGTCTAACTGTTGTGGCACTGAGATTTCTAATACAGTCCGACTCCTCATTAATAACATTTTTCTCTTTTAACCCAAAACTCTGTAATTTCATAATATGGACTATATACATACCGACGGGTGACAAACTCATAACTCGTGAATTACCTTTAACTTATTTTATATACTGATAAATATTCAATAAGAAAATTCCTATAAGGTACTAATAAATCAGACACACTTGTCTTAAATTTAACGCTTCGCTTTGAACATTGGTTAAATATTTTATTTCCATTAATTGAATCATGGAAGTAACTAACTTTAAATTATTATATTTGGTCGCCTAGGAACGGTAAATGGCAAAGGATTAAAATTTAAACTAATTATAATTTGAATATAAAAATCGTAAGACTATAAAATAGCGTAATGAAATGTTACCTTAAATTTTTGGGCATTAAAATATACATATTATATTGACTAAAAAGCTGACATCGTACAACCCAGGTGATATCGTCATACCTAAACCAAGTGTAATTGCGTTAACTTATCCTGATTTCTGAAGAACCCAAATTTTAATTGAGTGTAGCTGGGAACCATCATAAAAAATGTAAAAGGAAAACAAAATAACAACAAATGGATTTGATTGATATGATTCAAATCTGTACTTTAACATTGAATTAGACTGTTTTACCGAATCCTACATTTTCCGCGTCTAAACTTACACGAGCTCGGACAGAGATTGGTTTGTGGATCCATTACTAAGTTGGCTTTGATGTAATTCGGGGATATCCAGGCCTATCTCCTATCATAAGAGTTTATCATTACTGTTGGGCCAGAACATAAACGGCCTTGAAAAATGTTTAAATGGATCAGAAACACACACGCAGATACAACACGCAATTTAAAATAAAACATAAAAAACACCAATTAAACCATATAAAATCTAAGAAATAAAAGAATTAAATATAAATTAATAAACATAAAAATTAAATAAAATAATAAAACGAAGACTAACATCCAGCATGGGAGAAAACAGAGATCAAAAGAGAGAAAATGAACGATTAAGACGAGAATTGGCCGAAATAAAGACTCGCGTAATCCTGGAAGATTATTGGAAAACCGAAGCAGAACGAATGAGAGATAGTAGAAAAAGTGAACAGAGATATGTAATACAACTAGAAGACAGTTGTAAAGAAGCCAGAGAGATAAAAGAGAACCATCAACAAGCTCAAGATGAGATTAAAACGCTAACAGAACAGCTCCAGGAAGCGAGACGAAAGCTGGAAAAGCAAACAGCTAAACGAATAAATAGTAAACGTCAACTTAAAAGAAAGCAAGCGAAAGAAATAAATCTTCAGATGAAAGTCTATAACCAACAAAGAATAATCAAGGAAAACAAAGAGCGACTAAAAGAACTCCCAAAACTAACCGAGCGATTAATAAAAAGCCCAAGTCCTGATAATGAGATTCTCAGAAAAACAAAACTAAAGAGGAGTGCGAGATACACTCAACCCCAGAAAAAGAGAAAGAGTAAAAAGGGCTAAACTCCACTGTAAATAAACGAAATAATCTTGTAAATAAATATAAAACTGATTATGTATTCGAAAATAGAAGTTATGAACCCAAACCTGTGGATAATAATGATGATAATAATGAGAAAATGCAATACTGAGAACCCGTTAGAAAAATGCGAGAAATCTCAACCCTTCAGAAGAGAGGACAGCACCTGTGCCGATTTCAAAGAAATTTGTAGTAATCCCAATAATGAGGAATGTCAGCAGATAAACCTCCAATGTATACAATGCCCCACAAAAGAAAACAAGGACGAGTTGAAACAGAATATCGAGAAAACCCAAACAATGGTACAAACCCTACTGGAAAATAATGAAGAGATAGCCAATATAAAAAATGAGAACCGTGAGATAAAGAAAGCCCTGGAAACCCTCATCAGACAAATTCAAAGAAAAGCCAAAGCAAATCCCAATAATAAACCAATTCAAGAAATTCAAAAGATCGTCCTATCAATCAAAAAGCAACAAGGGAAACAGATCAAACAGAAAAATGAACCCCATGCAATGACAAGCCTATCAATCGAACTAATACTACCGATTAGTATAACATCTAACATAATACTCCTAATATGTTGTCTCATCCTCGGCCTAACAAACAACAAGCAAAGGCAAAATACCCAAATCCAAAAAGTCAGAAGAATGTTCACCCAAATTCGGAAAACTACCAAACCCAACGAAATGACAAGACTCTCGCAGATTTCCATCAATCACCCTTCAAGATCAACCCAACTCGAAAGCGAAACCCAAGCCGTCAGCGATTCATTCGAAAACAAATATAACTGATTTACATTGATTCGAACTAATTTTCCTAACTCGAAGTGATCTACATTGATTTGAACTGATTTTTACCAACTTAAACTGATTCACATCGATTTGAACTGATAAACTTACATTGATATTGAAACCGAACTATCTGATTTTATTTGATCATATACAGTAGCCGGACCTTAAGTCCATCTTTCTCTTGATAATTAACCTTACAGTAGACATTTTTATGAATGTGAATATTGAAAACGGAATTGTATGTATTATTTTGAAATCAATTGAAATTGCGGGTCGCAATTTTACGGACCCCCGAGTGTTTTATGTTGGGCCAGAACATAAACGGCCTTGAAAAATGTTTAAATGGATCAGAAACACACACGCAGATACAACACGCAATTTAAAATAAAACATAAAAAACACCAATTAAACCATATAAAATCTAAGAAATAAAAGAATTAAATATAAATTAATAAACATAAAAATTAATAAAATAATAACAAAATGCACCAAGATCTGCACGATACCTACACAAATACAACAAGAAAACACGACAAATTCGACGAAATTGAAAAAATCAATTAAAGTTCATTAAAGTGGAATTTAAATCGAAAAATTGAATTAGCAATAATTCAATAAAATTTTTAAATAAAAAATTATAAAAATAAATCAAAAAATATTAAAATTAAAAAATAGAATTTGCTAGAAAAGAACAAGGTCGAATTTTGTTTTACTGCATCAAATTTCACACGTCATACAAATAGGTATAAATACTGATCCATTTTCACATTTAACTTAACCGAAAAACCATTTTTTGAAAAACCAAAAATCGTTTTTGAAACTAGCCGTTTTACTTAGTTCTTAAAAATCTTAAATTATTTTCGAGATTAATTTTGAAAGCGTTTAGTTTATTTGAATTTTCAGCAACAGAATTTTTAGGTAAGAAGCATATTGGTTGGAACCCTCTTTCCACATCACGACCTTGCATCTCAATGGAGCTCTGCTCGGCGTTGATGTGGGGAGAGAGGTATTTATGTTGTTTTATGCTCTATTTTATGATTTGATGTTTTTATGGAATGGTTAAATGGGTAAATTTATTTGTTTTATAATTAATAAACTTTATTAATATGTATAACTTAATTTATATGTCTTTATAAATTATAAATTTTAAATGTCGAAATTTTTCCGGCCCACAGCCGACACATGACGCAAGTTAGTAAAATCGACATAGTGCAGATGCATGTAAGTGCGTGGAAAATCGCCAATGATATGCACCCGTGAAGACTCAGCGTGCGCAACGCAGCGGTCGTAACGTCAATTATTATCCCTATAGCTGAAGCGAGAAATAAGGAAGAAGTCTCTGGCTGCTTCCTCGTTTCTCAATTCTGTAAAATCGACCTAAAATTATCTTACAAACGGCTTAAAATCATCACACCGAGTAGTCCAGTGGGCACTCAATAAATATAATATAAACACAAAGGCGCTTAGGATCTATTAAAGGGAAAGGGTACGGGGATAAATCTACTAAAATCGTTGGTATAAATAAATTCAATTGATGTTTAAAAATGATTCAACTGGTAGTATATTAACTCATCGAAAATAAAACGTAAATATCGCAAATAGTTCAGTGAGTCCCCTAAATTGAATCTATTCATCAAGTTAACAGATTTTTGTCGTCATTGAAAATAAATATTCCCTTAATTAATGTAGATTTTAATAAATTAATTATTGGAAATTTAAGTGACTCATGGTTCAACCTAAACTAAATCCTTGATTCAGGATTAAAGTAAACGAGATAAAATGGAATGTGAAAAGGGTATTGTGATAACTTAAATAAAAATCACTGATATAACTAGAACTCGTGAAATAATTTATAGAGTAAATTGAATACCACTTATGATTAATTTAAACCCCTGATTTAAATTCAATACTACGATAAAGGTCGATGGTTCAAAGAGATTAAGCAACCTTAGTGATAATAATAGTAAACCAAATTCACGTTCTAAATGAACTTGAGTGCGAGAGGTACCCAAAATGCCAGTGGAGCTTTAAATAACTTAGACGAAGGGTAAATCAACTCATTAGGTGAAACTTACGAGAAAGTTGCATTGGCGAACAGTAATTGTTAGCAATAATTTAAAGTTATAGTTCAATTTTGGCAGATGAGCTTACTGAGAGAACGATTCGGAAAAAATCCATTCCTAGGAGTAAAGCAAAGTAATAAAACTAGATAAACCTGATTGCCAGAAATAAAATGAATTCCTAGTTAGCTATATTAGTTGCAATCAATTTCAACGAATAAATCCATTTAATGTCGTAGGAAATTTTCGTAAAGCTTATTTTAATGGAATTAATAGTTTTAGTTCTACCCTTAACTTCATCCCACCTTCTGCAGTAAACGAGTAAAAATCATTTGAACCATCAACCTAATTCGAGTAAACCCAATGGAATAAAATCATATTGACCGTAAATTGTTAATAAGTTACGGCCAAAAATCAAGTAAACATTTGATAAAACAAATCATGAATTACAATCTAACATGAGTAAATTCGACAATCTACTGATTAGGATCATCAATTAGCAGTAAAGAACCCATAGGCCAACTGGTTAAAAATCATATTTTTGCGACGAGAAATTAGTGATAGAATTAGGTACACCAAATTAACTAAGCGATTTGAATCACGGGGATTTTCATAATAAATAGTTCACGACATTCGAAAGTCCATAAAATGAAAGAACACAGCTTTATATTTGCAACCAATAGATCAGGAGAATGCAAATCTGTCTTACGATCGACCAAGGTAGACGTAAACTGAAATAACTTCCAACCGCTGGTAGATAAAATATCCAAGCGATACGGGAAATGGTCCATCAAAATCCATGTAGAAGCGCGTACGTGACACTAAAAATCTAACAGATAAGGCATAAGAAGCAATTAAAAAGAAACGATAATTCACTCTAGTTGAATCTAACCGAGCTTTGCAATTGAAAATTTTGAGATAGCCCGTTGATTAAATGAAACTGAACGATAGATTTGTCGAACGAAAATATAGCCGGTTGATCGGCGAACAATAAACATAGACTGAATATATTATCGCTAGATCAATCAGATCGGTGAAATCGGAATTACAGTAGATAGACGCCGTAAATCTAAACATAGACGAGATGTGCATCTCCGTCATCTTAAACAAGCACGCGAATCGAATTATGTAATTTAGTGAAATTCCAAAATTGATCGAATAGCTCACTTATTTTGAAACATGAGATTTTGACCAAACATAAATTTCTCCTTGTCAGATTCATTTCATTAGCTTACAAACTGTATTACAAAATTCTTTTTTATCTACACTTAATACATTTTTATTTGATAGAAATCGAGGAAAATTAAATAAAATGTGTACAATAGTTTTCAAGTGTACCAGATAATTGTAAGTTAATTAAGAGAGGTGCATGGTCAAGCCACCTAAATAGGAGACACGAATCAAGGTTGACCAATTCAGACCCTTTGAGGGCCCGAAATGTTAACAAATAAATGGAAACCCCTCCGTAACTCCTAACCCTAATGTTAACGTCAATTCTAATATAGACGAGATCCAACGTTAAGTTCCGCCCAACATTGACAAATGACAGTACTTGACCCGAACGCAAGTTTCTACTCGTCTCAACAACATAATATTAAACAATACGAAAGCCCAACCGCCATCACTTAGCCATCAGCGAGTCAGATAATAAATCGCGCGCACAATTTAGATGATCCGCTTTATTCTTTCGTCCATCATACGCCAGTGATTGATCATAATACATTGCTTTCAGCCAAACATGCCTCTAGAATGGACAGACACTAGATCGACCGACACGCCATCTAGGAAGGAGTCACCCAGGAGAACAGGAACGATCGGGAAAATTCGTCGGCAATGGCCGTATCCTGCCACTCGGAGAGCACCGGATCTAAATAACGACCCCCTGAGGGACTCAATAGACAACAGTACCCGGCTGCCGAGATATTTTCTAACGCGCAGGACCTCCTCACCCAGTGATAGCGGGTGCAGGAGCGGGTGGACTTGCAAGTAGTCAAGGCAAGGATGTACCTTGCAAACGTGATGGATGACATCCTTGCCGGGCGGATCGCCGTCGCCCATCCACCTCGTCCGGTTCGAGACACTAGGCGACCCTACACGGTGGAAGCTCTCAAAAGAAGCCTAGAGCGGTACTGCCCGGACGATTGAACTAACGGACAAATTGATGTAGTGATTTGATAATAATTAGGACTGCTGATGTCCTCTCTACGGATCCTACAGACGGAACTAGACCGCGCGAGGCAGACAAATGCAGAGTTACTTAGTCAGGTCCTGCAATTAACTCGCGAGATGCAGCAGGTCAAAGCGACTTGTTTAGACCCTAAACGGACGAAGATCCTTTATCAACGACTCACCGCAGCTCAAAAAGGCTGGGCCGAAGAACGCCAGCTCAATCGGAGTCTGCGTACGCAGGTTCGGGGACTCGAAGTCGCCCTAGCGGTATGCCGGGGAAGGTGAAGCGGTAACTTACTCGCTCATCTTCGCCCCCACTCAAATGCCGCAGACAGCTACCAAGTCAGCAGAACAACCCATCACCCCCAACAATCGTCGACCGGGACGTAAGGAGCGTGCCCGACGTCGAGCAACCCAACTTCAAAACGTCAAACAGTAGATATTCCACATGTGATTGATTTAAATAGAGTAGTTTTAGCCTTAGTTGAGTCGTTTTCTTTTGAAATTGCATACCAGTATAGTCACGAGTAACCCTATTACGTCTCAGTTTTCCACAGTCCATTAAGCACTAGTCGCGAATGATTATGAGGGACAGAGCAAAGCGAGCATAGGTCTTCTATCGACAGCTCGTGAACCCGAGGGTTGTCCGAGCAACTATAGTACTAGCACATGGTACTCAATTTTTGCGGACAATCCACCACTTGAACACATTTCCAACGTTGCTTAGCAACGGGTGCCAAGTGGGTCAGTATCATTTTGTATGGCGTTACTAGGGTCGCCAGGAGGATAAGCAAGATTTGAAACCCTGTAACCCACCATTACTTTACATACGAAATTAATTTCCCGTTATTAATCTTCAAAATTAACGTTAAGGCTTTACTAATATAATCGTATATCAAATCAAAATCCATCTTTGAAATCTAATTTACACTCCCTAAAAGTCGAAATAAGAAAAGGAAAATCAATTATCGGAATTGTAGAATTTGATATATTATGGGGATTCATTATTTGCCAGTTTAGAATCTTGGAAGTAAAATGGAAATTTTATACAATTATATATTTATTAGAAATTCATTATTGCAAATCTAAAATCTTAAAAGTAAAAATAAAATGTTATACAATTATATATTTATTAGGATTCATTATTTACAAAACTAAAATCTTAAAAGTAAACATAAAAATTCATACAATTGTTGGGCCAGTACAAGCTTTTGTTTAAATGGATTGGAAACAGCACGCAAATACAACACGCACATTTCAAAATCGGACCCTTAAACATCTAATTAACACCTAAAAATGCGAGAAAAACACATAATTTAACATATAAAATGGAAAACATAAAATTAAATTAAAATATTAACAAACGCACCAAGATACGCACGAGTTGACATAGAAATAACATGATAACAAAAGATTTGACCGAAAAAGCGACAATTTACGAAAAATTAAAAGAGTTCATGAATAAAGCGAACAAAAATAAAATAATTTTAATCAGAAATGATTGAAATTAAAAATAAAGGAGTAAATTGTAAAAGAAATCAAAAAATAATAATAAATTAGAAATTAATTAGACACATAATTGCAAGGTCAAATTTTGTTTTAACGCAAAAAAAATAACACGCAAGGTTAGGGTCACAGAACAGGTATAAATACCAATCCATTTTCACAAAGTTTGAATGAAAATTTACTTTTCACTCAGTGAACAAATTACTTTTGTCAGACCAATTCAAAGGAACAACTCTCGATAACCGTTTTCATTCTGCGAATCAAGTATCTTAATGTAAGCCCTACTTGATCGTTTGTGTGGGAACCTCTTGTCGTATGTTGATATGCATGATCTATGAACGAGCTATGATGAAATTGTTTCAACAAATATATGTATTTATGAAAAAATGAATCTTCAGTTTTATGAGTCGAAATTTTTCTGGCCCACAGCCACACATCACACAAGAAAGTAAAATCATAACATAACTAGTCACACTGTGTAAGTGCGGTTTCTCCGCCTACAGTGTGTGCCCGTGAGAGCTCTGTCGTGCGTAACGACGGATCTCGAACGTAAATATTCTACCGTATAGGGGCAGTGGGAAGATTGAGAGCTAGACTTTTGGCTAGATCTCTTTCACCCATCTCCCATAAAATCGACCTAAATATTTAATCACACATCGGCAAAAATGATAACACCGAGTAGTCCAGTGGGCACTCGTAAAATCTAATATGAACACAAGAATTTTAGGACTAAAATTAAGGCTCGGGTAGTGGGGACTTGAAACCGATGCGATGCAGATAAATTTAATAACTAAATGGAAATCAAACTAAGTTAATTTAAAGTAATTGAATCCATAATATTAAACTAGATGTGACGTAAATAAATTATTCAAATTAAAATAATAAAATCATGACTAAATTTGTGACCAGAACATTCATACGAGAAGACTTCTGCAACGTAATCAGGGGACAGTAATTAATTAAATAAATGATCAGAAATTAAATACTCATGTAATAAAAATTGAGAAAAATTTAATGACTATTAATGATTTAAAGTATCCTCGGAGCTAATCTAAATTAATAAATGACTCATGAATAAGAAGCCAGAGAAAATGGAGTAAAGAAACGAAATAGCAAACGACAGAGTAGACATAACTGATTCCGAGAAAAGTACGACAGAATCTAGACCCGCTAAAATTTCATAAAAGTAATAATACTTAAGGCATTAAGGCATTGATAAACTGTAAACCAACTTAATGAGTAGATTTAAATCATTGAAAGATACATATACGATTCACGAATCCAAGGATAATAAAATTTATTATGTTACGAATAACCGATAAAAAACGACCAAATAATCATATTAACATGCACACGAATAAATCAATTAAGAATTGTACACAATGATAATAGAACAATATAACAAAATATCATAGATGATGCACAGACGTAAACATAATAACTCAACTTTCGTGAAGGGATTCGAATAACACAGACTTGCCACGAACGATATTGAATCTTTGAAATCGAATAAAATTAAGAACACCCTGAAATTAATAAAAGCAATAAAATCAGGAGTTCCAACCAAGAGAACAAACCATAGTGCAATAACATGTCCCAACTAAAAATCCAAATGAAGATTTAGACTCTTTCCCAACCGTGGTATCCTCTTCACTGAATAGCTGTCACCACGTATTCCACCCAGCAGTTTCTCCCTAGCCAGCATGTACAATTAAATCTTCTTTCAGCAATGACAATAATCCGGAGCGACTCGTAGTGAAGTGTTTTCTTGGATACACCGTCGTCGAATGAGAACAGCAATTCGGATAATGAGCACCAAAAATTCTAATCGACAAGTGAAAATTGTGATTAAGTGCATATTGATACATAGACCCAATACAGATCAAATTGTTTGATCATACGCTAAATAAACTACGAACAGGTCATAGTCCGAGATTGCCGCGGAATAAATCACCAAAAATCTGACACGAGTGACAAGTCGATGACGATGATCATATCAACTTGTCATAACAAAGGAAGATGAAGCGATCAATAGAAATGAACTTTTACCGCCGAACTGAACAAAATAAATAATGATCGGTATCAAATAATAAACAATAAATAACTAAAATAATTATATTATCATTCCACCGCGAAAACGAATAAATTAAACGCCAGTTCATTCACCCCACCACGCCCTCGCAAGTAATTCACGAATATATAAGAACCCAGCAAAAACTCACATTCCATACCACGTAAATGAACCACCAAACAACTAGCACCGATAGTGGACGTGTTCGAACTCGAGACTCTTTACGAGACCGGATCTCAAGAAACGATACTCAGATACCTAGTGAAGAGAAAAAATCAGGTAATTTCGCACGTTACGTTTCAAATTTTATCATAGCCAAATTCACCCTAGTAACACTCGATAGGAAAATAGCATAAATCACTAACGTCCATGTTTGCACACGCAGGCGCATCAATAAGAATGATGGTAATTAATTATTTTCACGTTTAGATCGCAGAGACCCGCATGGCAATTGGAGTGACAATTCTCGAGTGACTCTACAGATCCCGAGCGCTTCTGCCGCTCGATACCGACAAGTTCTGTGGGATAACGGATATCTGTTATCCACTTACGGAGACTCCAGTTGGCCAAGAAGATCAGAATATCAAGCTGAAGAGATCGAGCTGCCGAGTATCGCGATTAAGCGCGAGCCGGGCCACAATCCAGCACGAGAAGCCCGCCAGCGAGCCGAATATGCGGCCATGAAGATGGAAGAACTCGAAAGAAAGTACCACCGGAAGGCGGTGTTGGCCCGACAGCGACTAGTGCAAGTGAACAGAGATATCGCAAGTGGTGCTATCCCGAGTACCGATGGATTCCCGCCAGAATATGGAGTGTCTTTCGAATTAGACGACCCGAGGCTGACACAGATGACAGCACCGACTAAAATGGTGATACCGGAGAACCTCGTGCAGTCAACTCTTCGAAATCGACTCGGATCTCGTCAAACCGGCGATCATACCTATGCGAGCAGGCATCCTCAGTGGAATTACAAACACAACAATCGAAAGAGTGAACGATTTAATGGTCGTGAATGAATTAAATCGATATGTTTTAGTTTTTTTTGTTTAATAAATGTTTATGTCTCACGGGTTAATTTTTCTAAAGTAATTACGTTGATAATTAAGGTAACAAAAAATTGAAATATAAATTTTTACTCTTTTGCAATAACATTCTAAACATTTTATGGATAATAAATGATAGGGAAAGATAGAACGTTTTTGTTATTAAACTTGGACCAACCAGAGTATTAACACCAACCAACTAAAACGCATGAGACGCCACCGACAATACATTGTAAAATTAATTAAGAGAGAGGATCAATAGAGTTGAATCAATATTGTAAACGACTAATCACTTAAATATTGTAATTTCAGAAATGAAAGCCACAAAGATATTGCACCAAGAGCTGAAAGAACTCAGACGAGAAAATCAACACCTGCACCGACAACTTCTACAACAAAGTCGAGAGATGCAACAGCTGAAAGCCACTTGGGCCGAACCCGAGAAAATGAAATCATTATACCAGCGCCTCACTGCCGCACAACAGGGCTGGAAAGAGGAAAAAGTGTTGAACCAGGCGCAGCGAACACAAATCAAAGGACTGGAGGTCGCCTTGTCGGCGTGCCAGGAGGGAAGTGCAGTGACTTACCCTCTGGTATTCGCTCCGGCACAATTAGCCTATCGCGACCAAGAAAAAGCCCAATCAGCTAGCAAGAAGCCCAGATCACACGCTCGACCGGGTCGAACCGAGCGGTTGCGAAGACGTGCCCAAGGAGTAGCCAAATAAAATGAGAAACTTAATGTCTGATGATAATTTAATTTGTTTGTCGTTAAAAATAAAATTGTTTCGTTTATTATGATATTATTTGTAAATAAATATAGAAACGAAAAGTATTAAATAGAAAGTGATAAAGGGACCTGAAATAGAAGACGGACATAGGCCTTCTAACGGCAGTCCGCTGAACCCGACATAGGACTAACCCTTAGCAGTTCTGATATCGGAACTCACCTTTGGACGTCCTGTGACCAGTGGTTACATTACCAACGTTGCCTAGCAACGGGTAACCATTGGCGGGAGCAAAAAACTATTTTATATGATTGGGGTGAAGGTCATCCACACCACTAACCCCACACAATATATATTTATTAGGATTCATTATTTACCAAACTAAAATCTTAAAAGTAAACATAAAATTTCATACAATATATATTTATTAGGATTCATTATTTGTAAACCTAAAATCTTAACAGTAAAAATAAAATTTTATACAATTAAAAATTTACCCCGAGTCGGTGAATTCGGATCCCGAGCTGCTCCTTCGCTTGATGCGCTGGTTGTCGTTCTTTTATTGTTAGATGGCATTTTAAATTAATTTGAATTATTGACCTACCAGATGTTACCTGAACTCTTATAGAAGTCGGTAGAGTTGTGTGCCTACTGTGGGGAAGTTCCTTTAGTCGTTTGGGTGGATTCATGTTATGTTCGATATATGGAACTGGATGAGTGTAATTTGCGCTATCCCTCCCTATATTGTGTGTACGTGATGATGCCTATTGATTTATTTGTAGTAAGTTTTCCAAATTTTTCCTTTTCACTGCTTTTATCTGATTAATTATCACTTGTAGATTCACGCTAAATTTATATGATGATAATTCTTTCCAGTTAGATTATGCCAATTCCAAGTATGGATTGAATATTACATGCTACAACAGCTGTCACTGAGATAAATCACCTATAATATAAAAGAAAATCAATAAATTTATAGCATATAAACACACCAACTCACCTTGATGTTGCTTGTAAAATCGTCAATGAGACAAACCCTAAACTATAGAGACACAAAAAGTGAGAGAGAAATAAAATAATGCACATTAACTCAACCTATAATAAAACATGAATGCTAACTTTTAACATGTAGCCATCCGAAGTTGAAAAAATCCCTATAATAAATAATTTTATAGACATTTTTGAGATCATTTTAGAAAGAAAAATGGCGGAAAAAATTTTTAATTTAAATTTTGAGGTTTTTGCTAGGAAATTTCGAGTAAATGAGGATGTATCTCCATAATATTTACCCTTAAAAGTAAAATTAATCTAATATTTCAGATATTTCTGTAGAAAAAAGCAAAACCTGAAATCCGAAAAAAAGCATAAATTTTTAAATTATTTTTGTAAGTTTTAAAAAATAATCATAAACCAAATTATTTCGTGTACATAATCGATGGTTTTTTACAAAATATTTATAAAAAATATAATTATTTAATGCACATAATAATTTTTATAAGTTCAAAAATAATTTAACTCACAGTTTTTGAATAATAATATCCGAAAAAAATACATATTTTTGGAGAATAGTTATTGTTACTAATTTTCCTAAATATTATTTATAATAATATATATGAAATAGTTGATCAAAGTTATATTTAAGAGCTTGAATTATGATCATATTTCCTTATGAAATCATAATTTAACTCTTAAAATTTAACTTTAAGTTATATAACAATATAAAAAACAACTTACTTAGCAACCATTTAAAAAATGGCTGAAATCCATTCACAAAAAATAAATTCCGCTAAGTTGATTTATGTATCAACTTGAATTATAGCGGAATTTATCTCAGTGACAGCTGGTGTATTAATTTTATTTTATCTCTTGATATTACGTCATCAGTAACGGTGGTTATATTGACTTATGTGGCATCCGGTATCTACTTTTATTATATGTAATGTTTGTTTTATTAATTTATTAGGTTCGTGGAGTGTGTGTGACCCATTTGCCATTGATTTTGGTTGTTGTCGAAATTATAGTAGGTGTGTGATCGTGACGTGCGGGTGCGGTATCGATCTTATCTACCGTTGTCAGTATCCCGGTGTCAGAGAAATTCACTGTGCGGGATGTTGGATGCATGCCTTAAAATTGGTGGCGCATCATGGTGGATAAGCAATGATATTATTTTTAATTTTTTTTATTCCTTCAGAAATTTATCGTCTTAAACAAAAGATGGGCTATTTGATTTCACGTGGAATTATACGTTATATTTGCCATATGGAAGGTATCTGGATTTATATGTGCAAGTTATTTTATTAATTTATAGGTTTATGCTTGCTGAGTTAGAGTGGATGGGTAAGTCGGGTGGGATGCGGTGTAATTATGGGTATTAATGAACGAAAGGTGGGATGTTATTTTCCAATACTATTCTATTCATTCAGTATTAATCGACGGGGCATCGGCTGGATGGGAAGGATCCGTTGTTGAAATTATTTATGGATTTTATCTGCTAATAACTGGTTTGCTAGTAGTATTTGGAGATCGGTTCCGATAACGAGGCTAATTAAAGGAAAAGAAAAAAAGGGAATTGTTTGCTTTCGTTCATTCCGGGGAACTAATAACTCCTAGTACTGGTACGGGTGAGGAGTAGGTGGGCTTTGATTTATTTTATGATCATAGTATTAAACAATTATAGTCAGTTTCGTTTATCACTGTGGGATTTTACCCTACTGGAGAAGTGTGGGTCCCTATTTATCTAATGACATCGAGAAGGAGATCTTGTTAAATTTTAGAACACGAATGGGGAGAATGAAGACAAAGCCGATTCGCCTTACTGTAATTTGGTGCTATTAATTTTGTAAAATACATTATAGATTTATCTCCTGGATCTGGGCATGGAATCCTCACGAGTGCGAATTCTCTACTTGTTTCGGTGTTATTTTTCAATAAAATTTTTTGCGGAAGTATTATTAGTTTTTAATTCTTTAATGGTATGAATTATGGTGAACGGTGGGCTCCATACGGTCCTGTGGTTGTATTTGGATAACATGGGTTATGATTTGGGAAGTTTAGCAAAATTTGGGTTAGTGAAAATTTCAATATTCGTTTTGTTGCCTTGTTCTCGGATTCCACTACTTCGTAATATAACGTTACCTCTGACTTTATTTATGACATTAGTGGGGTCTTGGTTGATTAACTTTCCTAATCCCGGTTAGAGTTGGCCGTTTCTTATCGACTTCTTTAGCATAAATTTGGGTGGGTCTTATTATATTCCTAAACATGAGGTTGAGACCTTTGTAGCTTATTATAATTGAACTCTGGTTTGATTTAATATCCCCTCTTCGGTGGTTTTATGGTAATTACATTATCATACTAAATCTCGTGGTAGCCGTGATTATTTAGTTTAATCTACCTTTACTTGGGTAGTAATGTTGATTCTCATCGTGGGATTTGAAATATCTAACTACTCCCATTATTTTATGTTTAAATGAGTTTTTGACTATCTGGGTTAACCATAGCAATGAGAATTTATAATGAATACTTTAACAATTTTCGTTCAGGATTGAGTTTATAACGACTACATTGAATCTACGACTTTATTTAAATTTATAACTTTACTTGAAGTTATTATTTATATGCTCATGATAACCGCTTAATATTTAGGATCATTTTAAATTATTGTTCATCGTTTAAAATTCGTGACTATGTTGAATGTTTAGTAATAGTTGAATCTATAGTTGATTTTTTCTTTTAAGAGTTATAACAAAGATTTCATTTTATAATTTCCCGTTATTTTCCCTTAATTGACCTTAGGCGCACTTGTGTTCATATTATAATTAATGAGTGCCCACTGGACTACTCGTGTGATGATTTTGAGCCGTATGTAAAATAATTTAGGTCGAATTTAAAGAAACTGAGAGACGAGGAAGTAGCCAAAAGACCGCTTCCTTATCCCTCCTTTCTCCTATACGGGATAATATTGACGTTCCAGCTCCTGCATTCCGCACGCCGGACCTTCACGGGCACGAATCATTGGCGATATTCCACGCACTTACACGAATTCGAATAATATGTTGATTTTACTAACTTGTGATGTGTCTTTGGCTGTGGGCCGGAAAAATTTCGACAATTAAAAAATAATTAAAGAAGATAATTTTATGTATTATAAATAGTTTATTAATATTAAAAATAACATAACAATTACTTGCTCCGAGCATACGAAATATCATAAAAATATCACTCTCCCACGCCGACATCCAAGCAGAGCTCTATCAAGGTTGCGAGGGGGCGACGTGGAGAGAGTTTTCAAATGAAACTCTCACTTACATAGATTTTTAAAAAACTGATTTAACGATTTTCAAAAACGATTAAAAATTATGTGAAAATGAATCGGTATATATACCTATTTTTTGGCCCTAACCTTGCGTGTTCTTTTTGATTTAGTAAAACAAAATTCGACCTTGGAATTTTCTAGTGTATTCTAATCTTAATTTTTATTATTTTGCAATTTTATTTGATAATTTTTCTTTTAAAATTTTTATTGAATTATTTCTAATTCAAATTCTTTGAATTTTATTTCATTTTCATGAAATTTCACATTTTTTGTTAAATTATCAAATTTCGGTTAAATTTGTTAGGTTTTCGTGTTATGTTTATATTTATATCGTGCGGATCTTGTTGCCTTTTGTTATTATTTTAATTTATTTTTATGTTTATTATTTTATATGTAATTGTCTTCTTTCTCATATTTTGATAGGTTAATTGGTGTTTTAATAGGTTTGAATTTAAATCTGCATGTTGTGTTTGCATGTGTGTTACCGATTCATTTAAACATTTACAAGGCCGTTTGTGTTCTGGCCCAACACTATAATTGGTTTGCAAAACTAAAATATAACTGCTCTATATTATTTTTAAAATAAATTTAAATAGTTAATGATGAGTCGGCAGGTATTAGGCACCTTGTTTTTCTTGGGCCATTTTTAGGTTCGTTATCGACTATTACCTAAAAACCTTCGTTCCTATTTTGTTTTTAAACCACTCATGTAACCATGACAACTACGATTTTGTTAATGAACATATTTGATGAAAATCAACGAGCGGATGACCATCATTACGAGAATTATACCTGATTGCGTTGAGCAAAAACACAGAGTCCTTAAAGTTTAGTTTAAGTCATCTTCACATACCTCGAGAACCCTACACCAAAATAATTTAAAAACGAACACATACACCAAATAAACACAATAAAATAAAAAAAACTAGAAAAAATAGTTACAAATTGCACCAAGACTTGAAATAAATGTGGGGTTGCTAGTGGTTAATATGCCCTTGACCCCCCCCCCCAATCATAATAATGCTTACTGTCTGCCACTGGTTACCCGTTGCTAGGCAACGTTGGTACTGTAACCAATGGTTCTGTGACCGTCAAAGGTGAGCTTTGTTTCCAAAACTGCTAAGACCCGGTCTACAGCTGGTTCAGCGCGCTACCGATAGAAGGTTTATGCTAGACTTAATTTTCCTAGGTCCCTTACTCACTCAACTTCTCGTCATCTCATCTTTATTCCTTATAAACCTATATTAATAAATACACATAGAAAGATAAAAACGACAACAAGATTTTATTTGCTAATTTATTTCATTATCCATTTGATTTTTGTATTAGTTGTAATTTACATTCCTTCTGTCTCCTTCTCTCCGCGCGTCCTGGCCTTGCGCGAAACTTTGGCCTGAATGATGGTGGAGTCGGATTAGCTGTGTTCGGGTAAGCTACCTGGGCTGGCGCGAACACCAATGGGTAAGTAACAGCCTGTCCCTCCTGACATGCGGCTACGGCTGCCTCTAATCCTCGTATTTGTATTTTCTGGGCTTGATTCAGGGCTCTTTCTTCTTGCCAGCCCTTCTGTGCCGCATCGAGCTTCTGGTAGAGTTTCTTTACTCTGGCCTGCTCTGACCACGTGGCTCTTACTCTCTGCATCTCGTGACTGAGATACAGGCATTGTTGATGTAGGCTTGAATTCTCTTTACGGAGATGTTTTAATTCTTTAGTAATCCTCGCCATAGAATCTTCCATAGTTTCTCCTTATTGATAAAATAATCAGAAAATTAATTCAGATAGTAATTTAGGAAAAATCATAAGGCAGAAATACATAAACGATATACAATCAGTCCTAACGTAAATATCTCGGTTAATTAACTATCGACATTAAGACAAAAAGAAAAGAAAAACATTTCTATGACAGATTTATTAAAGGTAAGACATACACCAAAATAACACTTCAATAGTTAGTCAGTTGGTTCCTTGTAAATCGGCGGCGCGAGTAGGCATGTTCTTCGGCGTCCGATCCTCCAGAATATCACGTATATCGGGTTACAGGAGACCCTTCGGTACCACCAAGTGGACTAGTGCATCACTATCCAGGAGGGCTAGATCTTGGTGGTCATAGGCCACTCCGTACGCGGGCAAGTAGCCGTCTGAACTGGAAATACGCCCGTTTGCGATATCCCGATTAATCCTTGCTAGTTCCTCCCTTTGTCGATGTGGGAGAACATGGTAGCGTCTCTCTAGCTGTTCTAACCAATGTAATTCGATCTCCGCCTTCTGCCGTATTTCCCTTTGATAAGAATGCTTGGTAATTCTACATCGGCTTCCTGTCCGTTTCCACTCCTGTTTGGCCACTCAGAGGATCCGTACGTGGATATCGTATAACCCCTGAGCCACAAGGCCTGTCGATATCTTCCAGCGAACCTCGTGGGTACAGTTAGCGTGGTACGGTCCTCATCCGTCCAATCTTGAGAATGAGTACCTGCTGAAAAGTGAATGTAAGAATCATCGAATTTATCATTGTTCGTCAACCGAAATCGATATACGTTTCCTTATTGAAGTTAGTTTATTTACAGAACACATATCAACGACATATAACTTAGTTCCTTTTCTTAAACTGAATCTTTCGTAGCGAGACACGGCGATTACTTAAATTAGGCTATTATATCTCTTAACAATGAAGTGAACAAAATGCTTATAGCGTGAATTGGAATCGGGATCTCTTAGGGTATTAGACCTTTCCTATACAGAATAATAAGTTTTTCCGTTCCTTCTGCAGGTAGTTATTTCAGTTCTATTTATGCCATTTAAAACAATCAGATGTAATCGAAAGACTTTGTAACGAATTTGGGATTTATTTTCAGGTATGCTTCAGGGATTCTATATAAATTCGGCTCTTTCTAACTTTTATACTCATTCTTCAATTTGGTTGCACAAGTGCAAAAGTTTTAACACCACATTTTCATGAAGTACTAGCCTAGATTTCTATTTGAAAATTTCGTAGATCAATACATAAGTTCTGGTAAATAGATGCAAGAGAATGTATCTAAAATTATTAGTCTCTAAATAATATTCACATCATTTTAAACAAAAGATATTAGCATCATTGTCAGCTAATGATGACTTTATTCACATAAATATAGATTTTCGTACGAGAAAGAATTAGACATTCCCTGTAAATCGGCCTTTATGAATTTTTAGAGCCAAAAATTTATGAAAAACTGAAAAAATAGTTACATATTATTATTTGTACAAATATATTTTGATGTTATTCATTCCTCTTTAAATAATATTACTATGGATATGTTATCACAACATTTAAAATTGTAGACAATTCATTCAGGACGGAAACTCTCATCTCCTTTCGTCTTTTCTGCCGACTTGATTTCTAACGAATTAGAGGTTCCTAGTCTAATTTATTCAGGGCCATTATGGCGATGGCATTCATGCATAATCATTAGAAAAACTCTTTTATTGACTCGACATTTGAATAGCAGTCGTGAGAGGCATTAAAATAAAATTTTCTTTAACAACCAAAAATTAAAGTAAGAATATTCGAACAAATAAATCATATTATATTTTCGTTACTAACAAATGGTAGTTTTCTTACTCGATCTAATATCTTTGCTTGTTGGATGTCTCCAATCTTGATTTGTATTTCTCACAGGTAATGATTTAAGCTCCTCGGACGTCTGTGGGTCTGGATTCCCATTACGATTGGCTTTCTTCATTTCCACGGGTGTGACGACTTTATGTAGTGAAGTTACTATCGTTGAATTCATTCTGGTAATTTCTCGGTTGCATGCGCCTCTACTGTGTATTTATAGCTCTACTTGTAGGTGTGTTGCTGCGTGGCATAGAATTGTCCGCGTGGAAGATTCTCATTCACTAGTTTCTACTTCCTCCACAGCTATGTTGTCTATAGTCATGTCCTGATCTCTGACTACACCAACAGCGATGGTTAATTTTTCTCTCTACTATTGATCGATTTTCCTACCCATTCCTAAAATGGTCGCTTGGGAGTTGGTGAATTCCATCATATTTTTAATTATTTTATTAATTAGGCCCACGAGGATACCGAGACATCACAGCTGTGCAAGAACCCCGATCGACAGATCCAATTGTGATTTTTTATTGAATTGATTCAGATGGGTTGATGTTACTTGATTGAAGATTAGAATGTTTGCGTCAGAATTTGTCCAGGCTTTTTCATTTGATTGTTCACTATGACCTGAACCCAACGCTGCCATCAAATATCCCAAAACTATACCATCAAACAGAAAGTTATGATATTCATCCATAGCACATTCTTGAATATTTGTAGGGATTTTATCAAGCGCAGTTTCAATACGACTTGGAACTGTAGCATTTAATATATCCATCCAACGAAGAGTTTTTCCTGCTTCACTTTTATCGAATTGTGCAGCTTGAGGAGAAACAATATGAGATATAATTCCAACTGGTGGTTTAAGAGTAGACAAAGCTTCTCGAGCTGTGGTAGCCTCTTTGGCTAGACGAGTCACAACTCTACACGAAACATCGTATTGATAAAGAGCGTGAGACAATTCACATTTAAGAGCCTGGTTCTCTTTTTTCATAATAAATTGTTGAAGCATCAAAGCATCGCATTCATCCTGAAAAGATTTCAATAAGGCTGGAATGGATGTAAAACTGGACATTAGAACTCTAATTTCGATCAAATCATCTCGAGAAAACTGTACCCCAGTGACTGGATTTAAATCATTGGTTGTTAAGTATTCATCAATTAACCTTCTTCCATAATCATGCACTGAAAATCTATTAAGAACTGGAACTTCAGGAATTTCATTAGAAATCGAACATATTAACGACATTTTAAGAATATTTAAAACGTTTTTAAAGATCCAAAATCCTTTATTTTTGATATAAATACTTTTCAATAAGTTTACTCACGAATACAATTTTTAAATTACAAATTCCAATTTCTACCATTTACATTAAAAATTTAAACAACAATTTTTAATTACAATTATTTTTAAACTATTATCATTTAAATTACAAAAAAAACCAAATTTCCAAATAAAAGTCTTTTTTTTATTTTCATCTTTTCACAAATTCTATTTTTATTTTTCCAGGCCTTAATTTTAATTATTGTTGTTACTTGGAGAAAAAACTCAAATTTTGAATCCATTCTCCAATTTACTAAACTACATGGGGCTAAGGGAACAGACTAACCAAATTCTCAACAGGAGTTTATATATACATGTATATATCGAGTATTTTGTGGATTTTGTTTTTATCGGAATTATTCGTTGCCTTTCCCTCGCAATATCCTTAAATCATTTTTTCTTCTATAGAAATTGAAACGAAATCTCGGATGGTAATTATTCGCCACAATGTTTCAATCAAGTAACTTGTAATTTCATAAGTTTTCTTTTACTAATTATTTCTAGGAAGACAAGGCAGGATGAATTTTATCTCAAAGCAAACCGATGAACGTTCAAGTTAAATGCCTTAATCCAGATGGATTTGCCTGCATATCTATGTTCCAACATTGTTTTATTTACAGTTGTATTATTACCTAAATATTAATTTTTGATTGTTGTCTCATTATTATTCCGGCATATTTTAGGACTATTTTAGTTAGAGTGTTGTGATTACTACCCATTCAGTCCACAAAGAATTTTATCTTTACATTATAAGTTACGAATATAGTTATTGGTCAAATTTTTCGTGTTTTCGAGTTATTTTTATGTTTGTTTCGTGCGGATCTTGTTGCATTTTGTTAATAGTTTTATTTATTTTTATGTCTTTAATTTATATTTCAATTATTTCTTTCTCAGATTTTAGAATGATTAATTGGTGTTTAAAGGGTCCGATTTTAAATCTGCGTGCTGTGTTTGCGTGCCATTACCGATTCATTTAAACAAACTTGTGTTCTGGCCCAACATAAATAACAAATAAACACCAAATATGACGGGAAAATTGACAGCTTATAAAAACAAAAAATTTAAATAAAATATTTGTGAATAGAAATATATAATTAGAAATTTGCTGGGTACCTCTTGATGAAAGAAGAAAATTTATTGGCGCTCCCACATTCAAAGGGATTCTACTAGGTACACGCATAAGAAAACTGCTGGGTACTTATGGGGAAGAACTATGCATAGGTGTCAAAGGAACGGCTACAAACCCCATTCAGTACGCGCATAACAATTATTACCACTAGGCACCCGTCACAAGTGACATTGGTAATGTGCACTAATGGGTGGAAGGTTAACAAAAGGTGAGCTCCTCTACAAGAACTGCTAATGCCTTAACCTTCCGTGGGTTCATGGACTACCGTAGAAGGTTTATTGTCCAACTCGTTAAGGTCCCCTTCTAACTCTCCTTTCAGTTATTTTGAAACAATTTGCGAAAATTTTAATTTCAAGACATTCATTAAATAACTAAAATTTCAAATTATAATTATAAACGATCACGAGTGTACAAGCTAGTTTTTAGTGCAAAAATATTAAATAAAATCGAAAATGCGCGTGAATTGCCCCAACAGACGGGCTTCCTTTAATGCTCTATTGCTGGCTCTTTCATGCTTGCCCGGTCGTGGTTTCTATGGCGGCGGTCGTTTTCGGGACGGCGTGACTATTGTATCTGTCGGCTCCGGAAGAGGTGCTGAAGTGGAGGCCCTTGCCTCGATTATTACCGTATCGCTGTCCGCAAACAATTCTGTTTCGGCATATGTGAACTTCGGGGCAAGATCGGAGTGAATTTGTAGTTTGGTCTCTAAGGTCGCTATGGTGCAGGCCTGCTGTCGTATCTTCACTTTTAGTGACCTGGAAAGAGTTAGCTATTTGCTGGTGAAGCTTTTTCGCCTCATCTGGCCGGATCCATGTCTCCTCCATGCGTCTACAGCGCCGCACGAGGAACTCTGCGCGTTGTGATTGACTCATCACCTCTTCATGATACCTGGCGACGTCCTTTCGGGATTTTTCGAAGTCCGATTTGTGATCTTGCACTAGATAAGATAACATTAAGATTAGTGATTACATGCTAATACGGGTAATTGCTTCCAGAGTTAGTGCGTTACAGTGCCATCTAAACTTCCCTATTAGTCTCTGACATTTTCGTTGGGGTCCTCAATCAGATTACGTGGGTGTAAGCCTATTCATTGAAGTTGTTTTCTTGTCAATATTCGGGTCATAACGAGCTCGTGGGATAGCATGTGATAAGACAGTGATTTACGCTGGGACTATAAGATTGGCAAGGTATATAAGTAGTATTAATTGATCAAAACCAACGTCCATAATTTCTAATGCGAATCAATAATCATTACGTTCGTCGCGGACTACAATGTTAATAAAAATCACTGTGGAAACTGTAATAACTATCGAAATAACCTATGGTGGGCAAAAAAATAAAAATAAAAATCGTGCAAGTGTTGGGCCAAGACACGATTATTTTTAAATGAATCAGTAACACGCACTCGTTTGCAATCATCACTGAAATCAGAGAGAGATAAATAAGCCCATTTAGAAATAATTGGCTCCAAGAAGCAAGTAGCCCATTACCAAAGTTCAGGCGAAAGTTTGAATCAAATAAGACGATAGATATTCAGAATGACGGAAAAGAAAGTCCAATTCAATGTAGTTATTACCAGAAGCTGGGGCAATACGTTAATCAATGTTGGCTCAAAAATAGATCTCAAAAGAGCCCAATTCAAATCCAGTGCGATCATTGCCAAAAGGTGAGACTTGATAGTAATCAATGCTGGTTCAAGAATAATGTGCGGCGAAGCCCAAAACAAATGCGATCAGATTGGGTGAAGGGTAATGGTGAGAAAAGTTTTAATAAAATAAACAAAAAATGATCAGCGAATTAATGTTAACTCTCAATGCTATAATTGCGGCAAAAAAAGGCATATCACACGAAATCGTTTTGCCTGATCAAGATCTCCATCAACATCACCTTCAGCACAGAGAGACAAATTAAATCTTCAAGGTCAAATTCAGTGTCACTCATGCAGAGGTTATGGACATATGGCCAGATCATGCCCAAAAAATGTAAATAAATTTCAGAAGCCAATATTAAAGAAGTCAATTAGATTTCAAGGTGACAAATCGCAGACAGACAATGTAGCTTTTGTGCAACCAGATAGTTTCAATGAAAGAATGGAAAGAGAAGTGAGAGAAATGGGTCGAAGTTTGGATCGCTTGATGTCAAAGTTCGAATCAGATGATGAATATGATACTCACATGATGTATGATTCGCAAAAGAATTGACTGAGTTAAAGATGAGAAATATAAAAGATGATTTGCAAAGTGAAAAGGCGACGATGATTGTGTCCAAAATTGGGAAATTAATTGAAAATAATGAAATAGATTCGACGAAAATATTGAAGTCATTTACAGAATTGAGTGAATCGTCTTTGAGTATGAGGAAGTTAAAGAGTGTAATTAGCTTGTGTGCAAAGTACTATAATATGAACTCAAAGCATAATGATGAGATCAAAGAATTAATGAAAATTATTTTGGAAAATCGTTTAGCGAAAATAAATGGTTAGATTTTATTTTTGTTGATGTGATTGATGAAATTAATGAATGTGTAATCTGTTGTCGTAAGATTTGAAAAACAGATTTAAAGGAGAAACATGAAGGATGGATAGTGGAGTTAAAATTTATTGATAGATATTTAGAAAATGATGAATTTTTGATAGATTGTGGTATTATACCAAGAAATAAAAATGAGTTACAAATAGCAGATATGATTAGTGGTAAGATGCTGAGTGAAATTGGTGAAAATTAAATGGTAAAAAGAAGTTTGAGAAAAATTTTAAATGAGTTAAAGGATAGTTTATGTATTGGAGATGAAAATGAAATAAATAATAAATTAGAACTAATTGAGGAATCGGAATGGGAAACAGAAAGTAAATTAGAGATTTTGGAGGTGATACGACCATTTTTGTATGGAAAAACTAGATATGCTGAAAAATTGAAAGAATTAATGAGGAAATTGGGCAGAGAGTTGAGAGTTTAATTAAAAACAATTTGTAGTAGCATTTAATTACGAAGGTTACGGGAAAACTGAGTATACTGAAGAACATTGGTGCTCAAAAGTCAAAAGACTAAGGAAGAGAGCTGCTTAAATTATGGGAAAAGACGAAATTATAATACTGACACATAAAGAACTTGGTGATGATGAATATTTAAGAATGGACGGAAACGTAGGATATTTAGTAAATCGTTTAATAGCGAAAAAAGGATTAAGATTTGAATGGAATAATAAGTCAAGGAAGTCATATACCGAAAAAGGAGAAATAAAAGAAAATCAAGGAAACACGAAAAAGAAGACGAAATAATTGAAAATAGAGAAATTAATGAAAATGAAAATGAGGATGTTAAAAATGAGTGCGGTATTAAAGATGAGTTTATAGAATTAGAAAGGCAAAAGAAGTTTAGAGTATCGGAAAATAAGGTTCTATATAAAAGCCCAACATTTTTATTTTGATGTTTCTTAACTAAATGAACTTTAAGTTTTGAAAGCAGTACTTATTAATTGCAAAACACACCTTTTCATCTAAAAAACACATCGGGTTGCTATTGCATCTGAACTTGGAACGAATCTATAAAATAAATAATTGACGTGATTTCTTTTTTTGATTATTTTGCAATCATTTAGAGTTAAAAAAATAACTGTCAAGTATAAATTTATATTTCTTTATTAAATCATTTTGGAAAATTTCCTATAATTCCTATTTATAACTGACATAGAAAAGTTTTGAAATAGTATGCCCAATTAAAATATAATACAATTCACTTCACTTTTGAATTTGCTAAATGTCTCTCGGCAAAAATCCCCTCCTGACCTTTGGACTGGAAACGGCTAACTTAAATGTACTTATTCCGAAATTATTTGAAAAAATAACTTTATGATCGAGATATTTGTAAAACGTTTTGATTATTTTTTTATTTATACTTACAAATTTTGACCAGGGACATTTTTTATAAAACACATCGACAGTAAATATAACACCATAGAAATTATAATGCTAGGAACATATTTTTGCGATCACAGAGAAAAGTTTCATGTGGTCCATGGACTCTCAGAAAAAATAAATTCATAAAAATTCACCGGTCATACACTGGCAGTCAACGGGTTAATCTCATAAAAGGACCATTGAAACAAAAGTAATAAAAAAGAAAAGCGTTGATCATATATTTATAATAAACAATTGCAGAATTACCACAAATACATAATAAATCTAGTGTAATAAATGCTTCTACTAATCATAAAATGGTGGATCAAAGTTTAGATGGGAAACACAGACAAACAAATAAAGTGGTCACAGAGGAAAAGCATTATAAAATATGATAAATATTAAACAATATAGCTATGTTCACTGTCATTATCAAGGTTCTTACTATTGGATATATATTTCACAGGAATATCAAAACATGATCTGCGAAGCGTGACATTTGATATACAGCGTGACGGTTTAGACAATGTGTTGTCTTTTCTCAGCAAATCATTCAGGTGGGAAGCGTACCCGTCTTTTAAAGGCTAAAAAACTAAAATTATTCCAAGAAAATATTATTCTAACTAAAAATAGCAGAAGATTTTTCAAATATCAAACTGACAACTTCAAAAGCGGCATTAATCAAAATACACTCGAAAAACATAAGCAATTCAAATACAATATGTTAGACGCAATTAAATTTAAATCTTCTAACATTTATTTATTATCACAAAAATGCTAATTTAAAATTTCTCAAAATCTGAAAATTTAAACAACTGAGGAGTGGTAATTATTAATATAATTAATTTAATTTAATATAATATATAATTTAACATAAATTTTAATATACAAACTTAACACAAATAATTGTTTCAACTATATTATTTTTAAATAGGAGTTTTAGAACTCCTTACACAATAGAAGGATAATAATTATGTATGATTATGTAAAAACGTTCAGAGGGCACACGCAAATAAAAATATATTAATTGAATTCCAAGTGCAAAATTTAACATTATTCGGCTGATGGGTAGGAAAGGGGAAAACAGGTGATCACTTTTATAACAAGTAATTTTTAATTTATCAAAGAAAGGATAAATGCGTTAAATTAAATGTTTATGATATGGAAATTTGTGTAACTTGTGGCAGGTAAGAATTAAATCACAAGGATCGAAGAGGATTTGAGACATAAAGGTATCCTCGAGTAACGAGAAAAAACTTCGGCAATGCTCAAGTTACGCATTTTTCGAGCAACTTTTATTAAAATGAAAATATATAATAAAAGATGAATATTTTTGCATAAAAATGATAATATGTATTTCTCAATATGTATGCATATTTCCCCATCATCACTATTTATTACGTCTGCTTTTTATGCAAATGTAATATGTATATGTCACGGGTAAAGTACAAAATATCATAATGTATATATTTGACGGTAAATGTGTACACTAACTACAAGAATAGGCAAATGTAAGTTTACCATCTCGAAAATGTTAATAATACATACATTATGTGTACGTCCTTGGAAAATGTAGAAATAATTAACAAATGTATATATTTACCGGGTATAGTACATATAATCATAAACAAATATTAAACATAAACTTAAAAAATGTATTTAGAATTTATTTTTCGTTAAATAGAGTTTTGTTTACGTCAAATCCCAAGAGATTGCCGTTAGTGATTTATTGATTTTATCTACTCCAAAGTAACTCAATCTGTTGGGAATTTTAAGAATCTAATTTAAAACTTTTCTAATCAGTTGTGCTTTGCACTTTTACCATTACCTCTAGGTTAAAGTAAATATAGTAACAAAATAATCGGTAAATGTATGCTATATCTAAATTTGCTTAATTTTATAGTTAATGTACACATTTACCAATAAATGTGTACATAAACCTGGAAATTTACATTTACCGTAACATATACACCATACCATCTTCAAACAATACATTCGATACATTTTATTCACAATCGTTAAATCTGAATTTTTGTCTACTAAATCATGTTTATGAACTAAAACCTAGATAAAAAACTTTTTTTTAATTGAAACACTCCATAATTTTTGCAATCGAAAACAAACCCTCTCTTTTGTGTATGTTTCTAACTTCAAATTACAGTTTCCTGTAATAGATAACGTAATACATATTGTAGTTTGCATTAATCCTGAGTCTCGACATATGCGGAACCAATTAACTGCGTAACTTGAGAGATACCTATATAATGACGGTTAACTTTATTCAGGCTTGCTATTCATGGCTAAAGGAATCGGTATTGTGCCCGAGAAACATATGTGAAAACAATTGAACTCAACCGCAATATGCTCATTTGATTTAAGAGGAAAATAATAAATCTGTGAAATTTATACATTTGTAAATTCAGATTTTGCTGACTGAGAGTTTTATTTTCTATGGAAATTGTGTTCTTACTGAAACATCATTAAATTTTACAAAATAGAATTAGGAAATATTTTCAATTCATGAATAAACAAGGGTAATAGCCAAGAAATGTAAATAGACATTTCATTATTAGGTTGATGGCGTTGTATCATAACCGAAATACATGTAAAGGTTTGATGTGTTATTTGGTTGTTTATCTTACATTTTTTTAAGCATTAAAAAGAGCAGAAAATAAGAAGCGTGTTGACATATTAGGCTTTCTTTTATTTCTGGTAAGCAAAGAATGGTTCGCAGACGCAAAAGAAGATATGTGTTTTATACACGATGAGGATGCCGTAGATGATTCAGAAAGTTTCGTAAAAGCAATTTTAATCTAACCGATGGACCACGTGCTGGACGAACGGCTGAGACTGATAGTGACGAAATATTTTAATAGATAAATTAATAAAAGTTATTCCGAGTGCTAAGTTAGCAAAAATGCATATAAATTAGCAAACAAAGACTAACGGGTTGTTACCACTGAAAGGATCAGAGAAGCTCTTAAACCATATAAGATAAAGTTTTGTAAGCCAAAGCCTGACAACAATCAAAAAGATCAAGGTTGTTCGATTTCAATAATGGTAATGATAGTATTGACGAATAAAGTTGTGATAATGGCAGTGCGGTTACAGAAATTTCAAGACACGTAAAAAAAAATTGACAGGAAGTTTTGAATTGAACATAAAGCAATATATTAGGGTAAAATATATGATGTGAGGTACACACGTGACCTCTTCTGCGTCTTTCACCAAGTGTCTCAAGCGCGTTTACTGCTGTTTTATTTGGAGTCTCAACTCCACAAGATACCATTTCTCTACGTATATTCTTTCTGTGTGCCTTGTATGTGGTCTCAGCCTGTAATGAATAAGTGACTAGGGATCTTATTTTCTCCACATGATGGATCATTAGAAATCCAGATGATGAAAGCATTTACAACAGAAATGTCCAACGTGTTTAACAAAACGACAAGACACGAGCGCTTGATTTGAACAAACTATCTATTCCCCCTGTTGTTCAATAATAGTCTAGAATTATGTGTGGCATTTATCATCCATCCGTAGAGACCGCAGCATCATGATGCATCGAAGACATCCGATTACCAGAGTTATATATTTTGAGTATGAAGAAATCCCTTCTGGACGTTCTGAGAGCAGAAACCTTTGTGATACATCTCTACCAGTGTTCCTAACAGCTGCAATGGTCGTGATTTTTTCTTTCAGTAGATCTTGATCAAGCTGATTATCAGTGAAGAGATTATGACAAGTAATGCTGCAATCGCATCAAAATACACATGCCAAACACAACTCTAGCTCTTTGTCATTTCTCTGGAGCTTGTCCTTTTTATCAGGTGTACAGCTGGAGGTTAGCACAGTATAATATTATGGCATCTGCAGCTATCCAGAATCTCAAACCATATTTTGCTGGGTTGTAATGAAATATAAACTTTCATATACTGCATACGACCTCACCAGAGATAAAGTTCTTATCTACAGCAGAGGTTCTCAAACTTATTTGTCCTAGCGCCCCATTTTCAGAAAAACAATTACACAGGACCCTTAAAATATTCATCATGTTACAATATGTTATACAACAAATGAAAATGTGTGAAAGGCTTCACTAATTTTTCTTATTTTTTCTTATTTTCCATTATTTTTATTCAACGGCCCCAAATGCAACCGAGGCTATTATCCCCCCTGAATCGTTACAGTACCACTAAGAGGTGATATCGCCCACTTTGGGAATCACGTATCTACAATGAGCTCAATATTTGATCCACAATTTGATTCGTAAGCATCAACAAACTGGTCAAAATATTCTCTAATGGTAGCCATTTGACCATCTCGCCTTCACAGCACTCTCGTGTCTACAAATCATCAAACTAAATACAGGCCAGTTTTACACGAATTATTATTCCGGTTTACAAATTATAAAAAAATACTGAAAACAAGTTAATATTTAAAATGATACCAAAATAGAAATCTCAAACCTTCCGAGAATTAATATAAATTTTTATTAAATTTTATCAAAATAACAAAAACATACAAAACTATTATTCTTCTTGTGCCTAGGCAGCCGTCCAAGAGTAAATATCTGATGGGAATGCAGCCCCAAGGAGCGATAAATGGAAACGTCCTTAGATGAGCCATAAGCACAGTGGACTTTAATTTGAACCTGAAGAAGTAAATAAACGCAAATTGGATATATATAACTAATTTACTTCTTTTATCAATTTAGAGAGAATTTGTAATTTTTGCTTCAGTGGTTCTGCCGACACGCCATCACTGAATAGAATCATTCCGAATGGAAACTTATGCTGAGCAAGCCAACGCTGGACATGTCTTTGTTGCATGTTCGGTCTCGCTGAAATGTATATCAAAAGATAGCCTTTGTCTTGCCAAAATCTTGCCACGTCAATACTTCCAGGACGAACCTTTGGATCCTGTATAAATTTCAAATTTACATTGCGATAAAACTTGGAATGCAACAAGAATTACAACTGTTTTTAATTATTTTGTATAAAAAATGTGAAAACGAAATATCAAATGAAATTTATAAATTTATTGACTATCGAATTAATCTTGAAAATACATAGAAAAGTAACCAGTGTTCGACAACCTTTTTATTAATAAAGAAACCCTGAATTACAAGGATACGAAAAAAGCAGTGTCAAAAATTTGTGTTAAATAGAAAAAAATTATCGAATAGGGTTTGTATATAAACGGAGCTTGTACCTAAAGGGTTAATGAAAATTTAAGGACATGCGTAAAAACATTGATGTGACACTCAGCATTGTAGATATTCAGCTATTATATGATAGTAGAGAACGTAACAAAATTTTCTGATTGTTATTTCTTATTTACAATTGTCAAATACGTAAGAATTCCAAAACAAGGTGGTCATACGTAGAAACTTTATCAAGTTCATATTGATAGACTGAAAATCTTGAAGATTACTCGACCATTTAAGTCAGTGTTGTCCAACTGAAAATCGCGCACAGCACACTAAATAAACTCAAAATTCCGCGGCACTTTCAAAACAATTTAAAATATTTTATAAGAAAATTGATAGTGAAATAACGAAATTTTAGAAAGTGAAGAGAGAAAAATTGAATCACGAGTTCGAGAAACTTAAACAACCATAGATGGATTAATACAATGCTTACTCAAAATTTCGATTTGAATATAATCTCTAACTACCATTGTGAAGAAAGAAAACCAAGTGATAGATTTATTTTTTTATACAACTCGAAGGTACTCAAACCTTAGTAATTTAACACGTTTGCAGATTTTTTTGTGTCACACATCTCGAACAACACTGAGTTAAGTTAAAGCTCTAAAATATTATTGACAATTTCAGTTGGTTAATTTAACAAATCTCCGCTGGTCGACATCGTTCAAATCTTATAATGTAAATTCATCATAAGTGTCGCTATCGAAATGTTTATTAAATGCGAATCACATATGATCGCTTAAAATACCGCAAGTTACACTGCAACGTAATATGTAGGGCACAATATATAACCAAGAATTCGATAATTAATACGTAATATTACTATATATCAGGGGTGGGCAACCTACGGCCCGCGGCGACGTTTTATGCGGCCCTTTAGACTTTTCACATATTTTTTTAAAACTGCGTAAACAATAATAACGGATTTCAACCAGTACTTTAACTCCGGATTATGGAAAACTTATTAAGAAATGCTCGCAGTTGCAAAAATCCCATTAAATATTTTTAAAAGTAAGTCACTAGGTAACTAACAAAGAAAGAACTAACTTACAAACTAGTCCTGATGGTGCTATAGTCATACCTAGCTACTAGTAACGAGTTATTCACTAGTAACTATTCAGTATGTTATATCATTATAGGTTTTTAATTTGCTCAAAATGTGTTGATTTTATTGTCTGATCCGGGTTAGAATTCTTGATTATTTAAACAAAATAGCATGCGGCCCTTCAAACTATTTTAATTTTCATACGGCCCCCTGGCCAAAAAAGGTTGCCCACCCCTGCTATATATAATAATAATAATAATAAAATTGGGTTATTAATGTTTCAGAAGAGAAGGAATATTCAAATTTGACTCTTCATAGATAAAAAACTACTAACAAAACCAAGAAATATTGAAACTTCATTTTTATCACAGTTGCATATTAATTCTCGATTCCAATCTATCTACTCTATAAAATAAATAATAAAATGGAGAATACATTTTTAACGATTTAATTAGTGAGTTTTGCCTAGCTTCATTAACCTACCTGTAAAACACACAAAATTATCTCTCACGTTTTTACTGTGCTTTAAAGTTAAGAAAACCGGCCAGCTTTCATCAAATCGAATCTTTTCCATTTTGCGAATAATTTCATCGACGAAAGCTTTGAATCCATCTATATCCCAGTTTTTGAATACATTTTAATATTTTAATCTTTTCAAAACCTTATTAAAATGACTGATGTGCAAAATAACGTTAAAGTTAATGATATTTTTGTGCTTAAAAAGATCAAAAAACTATTTTTCCGTTACGTTCAAATTGTTTGTAAAACAAACATTACTTTGCCCGAAATGGATACACTGGCTGCAAAACTTCCATCAATACTAAACACAACTGCTTCAACATTTAGAGGAAGAACAGCCAAATGAAACTGAACAACAGACGAATCAGCTTTAAGTACCATCCTTATCGGGTAAACACCTTCAGGCATTCTCCTTGATTCTGCGATGTGAAAAATAACTCGGCCATTGTTATCTGTAACTTCGCTGCCTTCTTTCTCCCAGTGCCCATGGCTGATTGGCAAGTTCATGATATAAATATCAACCTAAAGAAGTCAATTACAGAATCAATAAAAATTATGTAACAATAAACACATTTTTATTGAAAATTAAAAATTACTTTTTCGTTTTTTGGAGTTAGCATATCAAATGTTCCATACATAAATCTTGCCAATAGAATTTGCGGTTGACCAGAAAGCACCATTACATCATTGGCACGGTGATTAGCAGTCATATTCTACAAATATTTCTTTTTAATGGTTTAAATTACATTGATAAATTATCAGGAAAACCTTTATCATACAGAACCATCTTTTTGCGTTTAAATTTAAGTGGATTGTTAATAATATATAATTATTTCTAAATTTGAAATATACCAAATACCATGTTATTAGATATATTGAAAAAAGCGAAATCATAATAAACAACTAGAACATATAATTTCACAGTAAACCGTAAAGCAGGGGATTCGTATGATAACAAAGCAAGGTAAATACACAAAGTCGATCATATATGGCCGATTATCTAACTGTAACAAAAGTCACTGTTATTCGATCCAAAGAATTATTAATTATTTTGACAAATACGACTCCAACTCAACCTGACTGGTTTCGAAGAGTTAAAATAGATTTAGAGAAAACTCGAATAATCATTCATTTTCATGAAAGTTAATCTGAGTTGAACTCTGCGTGGAAACATAGCAACACTGGACGAGGAACTACAAAACTAAAAGTGCCTTTTCAGGTGCATGAAGCAAAATCAAAATTTAGGGCTCTCCTCATTCCCAATAATAATCGACAAGGCCAAGATGAAAAAAATCTAAAATTCGATAACAGATTTTCTTCGATATTTATCACTTCTGTTATTGAAACATTCTCCTTGATATTTTCATTGAATAAAGCTAGAATTCATTAGATAAAACTTCCAAATTATCATTTTCATCAGATATTTGATTTATATCATTCGATTGAATCGAAGTAGAAGCAGATAAAATTTCTTGATTTAAAAATTTTAAAAAGTAAAGAATATTAGTTTTCTAAAATATTAATTTTGAATAGTGATTATTAAAATTGGAGATATTTTAAACTTACAAACAAAAACTGAATTTTTCAACAGAGAATATAGAATGTAAATGACTCTCTATGTAGATTCTACATACAATACAATGCAGCGACGTAGCCAGGATTTTAGCTTGAGGTGAGGGGGACAAAATTAAACAATGTTAAAAGTTCACAAGGAAAAATAGAAAAAAATATTTTACACAAATAAAATTCACAAGTAAATATGTTAAATATTTTTATTTGGGAGACAAATGCCCCTTATTCCTCACTACCTACGTCCCTGATACAGTTAGAGTTTGTTACATTTTAATATTGAATTTAAGTCTAATCATTCAAAATAACAATGCAATATCTCTTAAGGACGTTAAATATGAAATTGAGAGGTTATCACAAGAATATATATAAAACTTTGAAAAGGGGTAAGATTTAATAAGTAAATCCTAATAAACTTTAATAAAAACTAACTTGTTCAACCATTTCAATTTATATTCAAAACTATAAATCTATATAGATAGTCTGCTTAGTTTTACTGTCAAACAATAACAGCAGTCTTTAATGGCTTTGTTATCCTTTGATAATCATGAATTGCCGAATATTAAAAAAAAATTCAGAAACCGATTCAATAAATGTTTCTTTAAAATACTGAATGTCCCAAGAAGAGAAATAGTAAATATGTTTTTTTTCATAGGGGACGCCTTAAATGAATGCTCCACAATGAAAGACATCAACTACTATCTAATTTATGATAGACTAAGTTTTACAAAAAAATATTAAAAATTAGTAAATAATTGAAACAGTATTTCAGCAAACAAATTGGGATATAATGAACAGTAATCTTAAATTAATTCATATTGTAACGGTACATACAGCGCAGTTTCATATTATAGCTGTAAAATCCACATGAAATAATGAAAAATAAACATTAAAAGAATTATGATAAAAATTTTATAAATTTATGATTCATTTTGATGTATTTTATAAAAATTGTACGAGAATAATTGCTAACTCAAACAAATAAACTAAACAAAAGCTCACAGTGACATTGAATGACAGAAACACACCGGGAAATAATTTCTATTAAAATTCAAGAATTAAAACAATTTGAAAACAAAATTATAAACGAATTTCATTATTCAAAAACAAATATAAATGCAAATTTATAATTAATACCGGGATATAATTCAACTTAATCATTTCAGAAAATAATTGCATTCAGTTAAAAAATTGATAATAATAATAATAATCATAAAATATTTTATAATGCTTTAAAAAGTTAAGAAAAGCGGCACTATATAGAATGTGCTTAAATAATATATTAATAATATCATGCTAAAATTGCGGCAGCAAGACAACAGCATTGAAAACAGTAAACAGTGCATTGTGACAAACTTACTATTCGATATGGTACGCACATTGCCTTGAATAAAATGACGTTAAATCAATCATAATCAAATTCATTTTTATTTGTTTATCTATTGCCGGCTGTGTAAGTAAGCGTTGGAATCACGTAAATTTTAACTAGTAACCACCGATTTAAAATTACAAATAATTAACAAGTAATTAATTAAAACAAAAATTTTATAAAAGATCAAGTTAATCGAGAATTTCACTGAAAAGCAATTAAATAATCAATAAATTATAAAATTAATTTATTAATCCAATTTTGAAAATATTTAATAATTAATTTAAAAAAAATTCAATCAAAACAAGTTATCAAAAAATAATAATAAAATGTTGATATTTTGTGATAGGAAGACATTTCCGTGTAAAAATTGTGATAAATTAGCTGATTAAAACAAAAGTAACTAAACAGTGGATGACCGTATAAATAAATCAAAATACCTTAAATTTTAAAGAAGATTGTTTAGATTTTAATTTCATGTTTTTGTCTATGAACGATGGTTCTGAGAAATTGTTGAGATGAAGAGATTCAACATCTGCAGCAATGTCGTTTGCGAATTCTTGATTCTGCATTGATGCATCGATGATCTGAAATCAAATTCACATATTTAGATCACAAAAGATGAACGATAAATTATATATTCCATGTGAAAACAACAACTGACATAATTAATCATCTAAATAATATTTGCAAATTTACAATGCTGGAATTAAAAATTAATTAAAAAAATTATAAGAATTATGTACCAACAGTATAAAGTATATTTATAAAATGCACCGAGTAAATATTTACACACGTACTATAAAAGTTTACCCTTATACTCATTTTTTCGTATACATTAATTTTTTCTGTACTTGATATAGTACAATTGGAGTAGTTAAATATATTTTTATCCCGATGCTTTATAATTTGTTCAACATATTTTAGAATTAAATTTAAAGTCATTTTGAAATTTTTCCCCGAACGCTTCAACCTTCACTTCTTAGTCTTCACCTAAAATATTTCAGGATCAGACTCAAATTATTCAATTTTAACAATTAAAATTTGGTTTTAATGACAATATTAAACGAATATTTTGAAAGCAATTTACAAAAAAGTTTAGGGAACCATGCTAAAATAACAATTTTTATTGCAAATTTATTGCAGAGTATGTAAAAATATTCATTGATATTGCTGGAAAAATTATTGTTTTTACTATAATGTTAACCAATTTCTAAAGATATTTTTATATATTCTGTTTCTGTTTATTATGAATTATTTCCAAACCATTATATATATATATATATATATATATATATATATATATATAAAGAACTTTTTTTTGGTTTTCACCTTGCTTTTCATTTTCCAATTACAATAAAAGCTTCTAATATCTTTCAAAATTTGACAACAGACTCCTATGAACCTACTTCATGAACTTAATATAACCTAATGTTAAGTCACGAAGTTTTTTGAAATATAGAAAATATTCATATGACAAAAACAAGGTTATCATTAAATGGTTTTGTCGTCTACTTTTGAACATTGAATTGCAATCTGGTCATTCATCTTAAATAAAGTCATTTTGGTTTTGGTTTTAATAAGATTTGATAAAAAAATAAAATCACAAATGTATTTGTCACCAAAACTCCAAACGCAAACAATTGACATATACAGTGAAAAGTCAGGAATATAACCATTCTGCCTATTTCCCCTCAATAGAACCATAAATGTTTGGACGGTGTTTAAACCAAAATATAATTCGAGTAATCATTTTAATAATAATATTATAAAACAAGATTCTCATATAATTTCGCGATAAACTTGTATTAGGATATAATTAATAGTGATAATTGGCAACTTAAACAAAAATCCAATATTTATAAATAACCAGATTTTAATTTAATCTCAAATATTTGATTTAATTATTATAAAGAAGCCAATAATTACATACAATTCTAAATATTTATTATTTACATTGATTACAAAAGTAAACCAAGCAAACTGGACGGCCCTTTTTATAAAGTATTTTAAATTATGTTATTTCCAGTTGAAATCATTTCCAGCTGCCAAATCCTAGAAGATAACGTACATTTTTACTGCAAAGAATCGTTTAGCTTTATCCTTTAGATATATTCAAATAGATTGGATAGGTTTCAATATGTGTAGTAGGTAATAAACAAAACAAGATTCTATATGTTTTAATTCTATATAGCGCAGGGCACAATTTAGCCGATATATCTACTGAAGGGAGATTAAGTTAATTGATAAATTTATACTATATCAAATGCCAAGTTTTAATGCATTTCAAATGAGCGTCAATGGCAAAGTGTTTTGTTTATGTAATGCATGAAAGTTTATTTTTGTGTAAACATAAAACTAAATTCGGTAGTAATAAAATATATATTACAGAAAATAGTAAATCAGCAATATTTATTTCTGTTGGCAATTTCAGTGTTCATCTAATATATCACATGTATTTACTAACAAGTGTTTATATAGGTCCTTGATAATATCAGGTTAAATCGTTACTACAATCCGGGTCTTATTTATAATAAGAACTAATTCGAAAGTGTAAAATCGGTATTTAATAGAATATAATTACAAAATTACTTGTCTAATAATAAAAGCAGCACAGTCTTTAGACTCCCAATAACTGGCATGTAACAAATGAGGCAATGCACCAAGTGGAAAAGCCTGAACTCCATCTGGACAATGCAAACCGTAGTCAATCCGCTTTTCACCCCACCATGAATTCACAACTAAATATTTAATAAAGTTTTCTATTTTATTTTCAGTGACAAAATATATATTTTAAATGAATACAATTTAGAATCGGCCTAAGATTCACTTTCAACGCCAGCCTGACAAGAAATGTATATTATTACCAATTGCGGCTTTGGTGTTTACACCATATGAATCAAAAACGTTTTACATTAATTAATTTCAAAATACAGAATCATTTTGCACAATACAGTGAATTCTCGATAAAATCGACATCAATAAAGGAGACCTAACGATAAGATCGACTAAAAATTCTAAAAACTAAAATATATTTTGCGAATAAAGAATGTGATACATTGATGTGCCATTAATCGAAGCATATCAAGTTAAGATTTTGGAGGTAAAAACTGTAATACAATTAATGTTCAAATCCGTCTTGGTTACTTTACAACCTTTCTTTACTCACTCGCTTTGCACTTCAATAATTATAAAATACTTATTGATATTAATTAATTTTAGAATTTTTGTATGGACTAAAATCAAATGGCGCAATATCTGTCCAGGACCATTGCTCAACGATCCGGCATGTTTAAACTGTTTTTTGGCGATCGGTGTTCCAGTCCAAAAGACCTGACAGATGCAGGATTTTAAAGCTAACCAAAGCGAGTTATTGAATAAACGATTATAAACAAAACTTACTTAACTAAATAAACTGCTATTTAGGGATACAGAATACATTAGATCGATTTTTATAGTTATTTGTGTTGATTTTAATTTGTTTTTTAATAACTAAAATTGCCTTTTAGTTCAAAAAGAAAAATGAATACAACATTTTGACAATTTAAGTTCACATATAATTTTATGGTGTTGATTTTTAATACAATTTCTTAGTTACACTTATGCTTTTTTCTTGATTTTTTTGACTTGATGATAGTGACAATCCATTGCTATTTAATCAAAAATCAATTCAGGCTAGGTCGCTCTTATCGAGAATTCACTGTATTATTTTTACAATATTTTTTTGAAGGACAGATTTCATTTTACATATATTTAATTTACATACTAAAATTATTATTTTAAATTTATAAACCATTTAACATTTTACATGATTCATTTAATGTGTTTATTTGAACATAGTATTTTAAAAATATTTTACATAATTTATCTTTAGTTAGTATTTAATTACAATATACACATTGACTGCTTATAGGATATTCAGTTTGGAAATGGTACATCGTTATTTTTGATTAAATTAACTAAATAATAGAAAAATTAATAATATTATCACAGTTGTAATCTAAAGTGCTAACATTTTAGTTTAACTCTTCAATTTTGACATTTTATTAATCATTGAAGGCCGCCTGAGAAACATTTTTGACGTACAGTTTCTCTTGATTCAAGATTATATGAAGAATAGAAAATACTTTTATTTTTTAATAACATCTATTATTTAAAATAGACGTAAAATGTCTGAAAGCACACTTAATAATAAAACAATAATTTTTAAATAATAAATTCTTTGCAATCATATTAAAAATATCTTTAACATTATTTAAGCATCAGTATTTAAAAAAAATTAAATATTATCAGAAATATATTTTCTTTTTCTTCATTAAATGTTAAATGAAAAAATGCAATTATGAGAAATCAAACAAAAAAATCAAATTTAATTAACGTTACCGCTAAGTTGTTTTAAATACATCGATTAAATCTAAAAACAATTGAATTGAAAAAGTTTTAATTAAATTTTTAAATTTATTAATTAACAATTAAGTATGATTGGAATGTTGAAAATTAAAGATCCAAAAACAATATTATTTAATTTGACAAACGAACATTAAGTATACATCTTACACTTTAAGTAAAAGAATATTTTGAAAACGTTATGACAATTGAAAGAAAATAATTACATCAAATCAATCATAAAAAACTATTAATTTATTTTCAATTATTAATCCTAAAAACACAATAGAGTATATACTAGGCTCTATACAAAATTAAATTGCTGATAACTTTAATGATATTTATTCAATTTTTCCAAAATTTTGTGTACCTGTCTATTTTCAATATTTAAGTATAATAATCAAAGCAGGCGACAAAATGTAAATCGTACAGAATAGAGCTTATGAAACTCTATTTTAGAAAGTTTAAATTTTTACATACATGTTGGGTTTTTTGTTATTATTCGGCGGTTACTAGATTAGCAATTACATATTTTTGTTTTGTGTCATTTAGGTATCCACAACATACAAATAGAAAAGTTTTAGAAAAGAAAAATTATGTCTAAATGCAACTGGTACATATTTTAGAGAACTGGTCTGACGATGAAATGGACATATTTGAGGATGAAGCATCAGACTCTGAACTCGAATTTGTGATAGAGGCGTCAGATGAAAAAGATGAAATATAAGAAGAAAACGAAAAGTTTGATAACCCAACAAATAATCAATAACATAAAGAAAAAGATGGGACTGAGTGGATGGCGAAGCAATATATAAGATCCAGAGCTAAGTCATGCAACATCATAAAAGGGAAATTTGATACAGTTGTGCTTCCACCAGAAAAGTCACTGCCTAGGATCTTGGATAGTGGAAACCAATAGATATTGATGAACTGCATGTATTTTTTGGATCACTTCTTACAGTTGGGCATTTGAAATCAAATGCTCAAAACTACCGAGTGTTTTGAGATAATTTATACGGTATTACAATTTTCAAAGCAACAATGGGTGTTCGAAGATTTATGGAAATACTAAGATTTATTCGCTTTGATGATAAAGATACTAGAAGCAACAGTCGAAAAACTGATAAATTAGCGCCAATTAGATCTACTTGGAAAATGGTAAATCATAATTTTGAAAAATATTATATGTCAGGAAAGACAGTAATTTTTTTTATCAATAATGCGCCACGATGACAAAATGACTGAAAAAAATGATAAAGTTATGTCGGAAATAAATAAGTATTATGACTTGACTAAAGAAGGGGTTGACACGTTTGATCAACTTTATTCATGAGTATATGATAAAAAGGAAAACTAATCGTTGGCCGTTAGCTTTTTTATGAATATGTTAGATGCCGCTGGTATAGTTGGATATGTGCTGTGGACTAACCAGTTTGCATTTTGGAACCAAAAGAAACCAAACATACGACATTTATTCCAGCGAGAATTGGGCGAATCTCTAGTTGAACCTCATATAAAATCTACGCAATCGACTCAAACTGCAATAATAAGTTATTTTGACGCTCCGACTACTAAAAATTATTCTAAAATAACTTCCAATTCAAAGGAAAATGTCGGAAAACGGAAACGGTGCCATTTGCGCTCATACAAAAAATCAAGAATGCAGAAGCAATGCTACGACAATTACCAAAAGAATGTATGCAATCAACACTCGACAACAACAATAAATTGTTCGTCATGTCAAAATAATTGACTATTTTTATTGTTGTACAATATACATTCTAGATTTTTTGTGTGACTTTGTTCCTCTATAAATGCAAATAATTTTTAATCCTAAATGATTGAAATGATTCTTTATTTATTTATTTGTGAACTGTTAATAAATTATTCGAGTTTAATTACTATCAAAATGTGTTTTTCATAGCAATATTTCACTGAGACTCAAAGGCACTGTGGTTCAATAACGCTGGAAAAAAAGTTGTTCTTTTAGGATTAACAATTTATTTGATTATAAATTTAAAAATCCAAAATGTTAGAATTTTTTATCAACAAACTATTATCAAATGATAATCAAATGATTAAAATTTATATTCTTAATTTTTTTGGAAATTTTGTATTTTTGTGGAAAAATCAATGTTAAAATCAATATTGCTCTCAATAAATATATTTTGTTATATCCCTTAGGGCGGAAGTTTCCAAATGTTTATGGTATTCAAGCCCCTTGGTAACAATTTGAAATTCCACATAAGCAAGATGTATAAAGATTTTTTATAATGTAATTACATTAATTTGTCTTCAACAGAATTCAAACTCAATGTGCTCATTGTTATTGGAAATGATTTAACTACTCAGCTACCAGGTCTATCATGATTTAGTACTCGGCGTTCAACATATCCCAAAAAAGCTTCACTACTCTAGTGGAGTCCAAATACCTCTGGTTGGGAACCCTTCTCTTATAGGGTCACTCAGCCTCGCATTCTAAAAATTCGATACTACTGTTCACTATATTTTGTTTATTTCATAATTTTTCAAATTTAAAAAATAGCAAATTAGATGTTTAAAAAATATATATTGTAGAAAAGTATTTTAAATTTTTGACATTTTATAAATTTTTAATTGTAACATAGATTTTTAAGCATAAATTTGTATTTTAAAAATAAACAAATAAAAACAGAATATAATTAAAAAAATTAAATCTAAATCTAAACCTCATTTGACATTGAATCAAATTACCTTGCTTAACTTGAACACATTTCAAAAATGCAGATAAATTGGAATCATGCTCAGAAGTGCTAGAATCATTCAACAGGATACCGGGAGCATTTTCTATCACGCCAGGGTTGTTGAAAAGAGTTTCAATAAGATAAGTCGAATCGTCATTGCCATGTGGAAAACGGTTAAAGTTAGAAATTTTCATAGGTGGGATCGCATGGAATCTGTCATTAATTAATGGTTCAATCCGATATGAAGACGGATCGTTCAAATGGAATAAATTATATAAATGCCTGCAGTTAGGGCGGAAATTACTTTCACTCAATTCATTATTAGCTAAAAAAGAAATATTTCAATTAATAGCGCTATGCAAATTACAAATACAAATATTTTTAATCGTTTCATTGGTCAAATCTTTCAAAGTTCCACACCAAGCCTCAGATTTCTTAGTCTGATTACGAAACAATTGAACAAGACCAACTGGTGAACCAAGCATGAAAAATTGATGGACCTGAATAATTTCGATTATTCATTCCAAAATTAACATTCAATACTTTTAAGCTTATTAGTGGTGTACCCAGAATTTTTTGAAGGGAGTGCACTTGAAAAAAACATTTAATTGATTATTTGGAAAACAATAAACATTATCTCTATTACCTAAGTCTCATTAAGTCTTCTTTGAGACTTTTAATAACACCTAAAACTCAAATTTACCAATATTAAAATTGTAACAAATTCAGTACATAACAAATTCAGTTTAAACGGTATTCTAAAGTGCTGTTTCTAAAATAGCTTTCTATAAATAGCGACATCGAAAATGTCCATCAAGGAGAGTACAATAGTAACGTGAATAATATTTTAAACCGCTTAATATTTAGATAAATTTCATAATTAAATATTCACAACTATTTCATGACTGATTATGAAGACATCTGATATTAACAAGTTTTCATTTCCCTCATGGGCGCGCCATTATCTTACATTTTCCGTTGCAAAGCCGAATAATATTTGGAATTCAAGAAAAATTTCACCACAAAATGCAGATTTAATTTCTTTAAATTTGTAATCACATCAAATTCTGTTTTTTGCAATTTATATAAAAAGCTGTGTTTTTTATTAAGTTTAATTTATAATTAAAAATAATATTTTTTTCAAATATAGAAATAAAATGTTGTCTACTGCTTGTAAAAGTTAAGTAATATAAACATTTTTTAAACACTATTTAGTTACCAATTTTAGCTGCAGTTTCCATACAGACAGAATTGACTCCGATGAGTGATATACGGAGAATGTTAAGCATGAACAAAACATGAAAAGTGGACGAGAATTAAGATAATTATTTTATACTTGTATCTTCTTCATCTTCTTTAATGTTATCGGTAGGTACCTACACCATGTATATAAGAACCTGTATTAAGTGATTTAGATATTGGTACATATTAAAAAAGGATATTAATGACAAAATGCAATATAAACTAATAAAAACGCCATGGATGGCCAGCGAAGAATATATTTTCAAAAAGGATGCCAAAAGTGCATTTCACCTGGAACGGTTTACAATGTATCCATAGCTAGCATTTCCGGCTTCCTAAAATTGACCGTTTTGCCGTATTTGTGTGCATTCCAGTTGATAAGGAGTTCTTATTGTAAAACCATGTATACAATATAATGAATCTAATAAATTGGTAAAATCTCACCTATGCACTCAGTGGCATCGTCAAGCAATGACAAAATCAGATCATTTTCTCAGAGTAAAAACGGAAAATAATTAAATGTGTACCAAAGCTAAAATATTGTAAATGCTGATATTAACATATACAAAAGTTATTGAAATCTTGAATATTTATTTGCTAAAAACGAAAACTGAGATAAAAATTTTGTTTTCCGGATCAGTTATAGTAAATGGTTCAAAAAAATTGGTTATATTCAGTTTTCAGTTCAGTTTCGATTCGAATTAATATATTTGGCTTGTTTGAAAATTTGTATTAAACCATGTAAATTTAAATGGCGCTTTTTACAACTATGCATTCTGAATATACTGATAAATCTGTAGAATAAAAAAATAAAAGTTACGATTAAAAATAAAATTTCTTCTCTATCAAAAGTATTGTTAGTTTCATACCTAATTTCCTACAGAAAAATAAAATGTACAATATTTTCTATTTAATGCAGAAAATATTCATTTATTGTATGATCATTATCATAAAACATGCCATTATATTACTATATATAAAATAAAGAAGCAATAAGAATTTCTTTTAAAAATAGAACATTATGTATTCGGAAACCAGATAATCATTAAATTCACAAAATATTTATTTATTAATATTATTAAATTCTATTTTTCATAAACTTACATTGAAGTCTAATTTAAATTTTAGTGATGAGAATAAATCCGACGAAGAACACTGTTCAGATTGCAGAGAAATAGGATCACTTTCTCGATGAGAGCTATCAAAATTAATAGATTTCATATCTACAGATTCCTTTTGACTAACCGAACTTGATGTCAAGGACGGTCTTGAGTCCTAGATTAGAACAAATTTAGACTATTATAGAAATCTATTATAGAAAACTCTTTGCACTTCAATAATTATAAAATACTTATTTATAAATAATTAATTCTAAAATTTCTGTATGGACTAAAATCAAATGGCGCAATAGAGATTACAAAAAGGCAGTGGTATCAAATCTTTTGAAGTTATCGGCCAAATCAAAACTTTCCAAACCTTTCGCTGTCAAATGTAAAAATTGTTTTATATTCTGAACTAGAGTGAGATTAAATTTGGTAACTTTGAATACTTATTTAAGTATTACTTACTGCTATACTCCACCAATCCCTATCTGTAAAGTTAGATAATAACAGTTAATATTAAAAAAAACAAACTCGCCAAAAATATATGTACTTGGTCAATTCAAATGCATGAGCAACTTCTTTAATAATTAATAAGAAAATTATCGTATCATATTTAATTTATTTTAAAAACAAATTTAAAATTATATATTTTTTAAATCTCGACCTAACACGAGCCCCTTAAGCTTTAAGGCCATCAAATAAGAGTTATTATATATATCAGAATTAGTTTCAAGTTGGGAACCCCTGATCTAAAAGGTTTTAATAATTTTGTATATATTCACATTAGTTAATTGAGATATCGCGACGCACAATTGAGACATTCACAATCACTCATTCTGGTTTCTATAATCGCTACTATAATCAGTGATGAGTGATTGATGACCCGAATAAGACTGAACAAAATTAGTAAAAAAATTAAATTGACTGCTTTATTTGTTAATTTATAGTTATTTATTGAAAACCACAAATAAGCAAAAATGTTATGGCAATTATCAAACTGTAATCAATTAATACTGACGCTTATTTGAAGGTATGTTTATAAGTCAACAAATAATTCCTGGTTCTGAAATAAGCAATGCTACGGGGTCTTGCCTTCTTTTAACATTTCAATTATTTTCATTATCACTAAAGACCAAATTTCCTTTCTTAATAAATGAAATTTTTGTCGTCATTGCCTTTCAGTGTTGATAACACTTAAAGTCACGGCTAAAATTTCATGTTCAGCATTTTTATCGCAGAAATAACATCGCATTAATTAATCAAACTTTTATTTTATATATAAAATAATTTACATTGCAATATTAATTTAACCGCTTGAGTGCTGAATTTTTTTTCATGCTATACATTGCAGTGCTATCGCGCTGCGTAGCACTCAAACGGTTAATAAATTACAGATAATAACAACATTTCTTAAATTCAGTATGAGATATAATAAGCGACACCTCTAAGATATTTGATGATATATCTAATACGAACTGAGTCGAATTGCGCAATATCAATATTTTAGTTTTTTGGGTGGTATTTGGTTCAAACATATCTGATTCTTTAATAAAATTAAAAAACCTCTATATTGTAGGGTTAAAAGCACCAGCAAGTTTACCAAATGAACGATGTCATGCTCTACTCATATTATTCGTCTTAGGCTCATCTACCACAGTATCGTCCTAGATATTTGAAAGTGAACTTGGATATCGTGATTGACTCAGAACTGGACTCAATCTGGTAGATCGATCCAGTTACCAGGACAGCTTATGCTTAGACATGGTAAATATTTTCCATCCACAACACTTTAAAAGAACCAATGACGTCATTTTCAAGAACAAATGCCAGAGATGCTAACATGTGCATATTTGGTACAAATTCGGCATTATTTTAATATAGTTATTGAAATCCATTTTAGTAGTATACAAACTTGAGTTGATATCTTTCAACTCGGTCAAAATTCTGGAATATGAATAACTGGTTTTCTTTCTCATTATATGTATATCACAGAATCACACCATGAATGGTATATTACAGTTTCAATTTACCTTTAGCATACTATTTTGCAGATTTCCATAGCAATTGCAGATTAAGTCATCGATTTGCATTGAATTGGTTGTCAAAAACAGGAAATGTTTCTTCTACGGTATTAATATGAGAAATTTTCGGTGACATGAAGTAATCTGAAGTAATTCTGCCACCGTTTTTACTTTTCTTATTTTTACACTGATACATTTGATAGAACTTCACCGGTAACAGCAGCAAATATTGCAGTATACGTTATTGTTAAAATATTGCGATGTTCGGTTTGAGTTGGTCGGGTCTGATCTTCAATATTATTATTGAGCGGTTTAGTAGTTTCAATACCGGCATGATTGTGGTCATTCAAGAGCTTGATTATCCGGTCACCAGCATTGTGGATTCTTGCATAGCAACTAAGTTTCCGGGATCGGTCACATTTTCAATATATTTTCCATTCTCGATCATTTATAAATAAATGGCCATTAGTTTTTAATTTTAACTTTTCTTTGGCATAATAAAAATTAAATTGTCACTTAGAATAAAAAATATTAAAAAACATAACATAAAATGACATAAACAAAATTGAATTAATATCACAATGACACAATATTCACTTTAACTAACGGGAAAATAATTCCGAACACAAATATTTTGATCTGGTGAATGTTGTGTCGTGTTGCGGAGTCTTGTACTCAAAGTCTGCATCAAATACTATAAAATCATTTAAATTAGAAAATAAATATGCAAGTTTGATTTTCCCCTCCTCATTTTCAGTTTTTAAAATATTCATATCTGTATGCTTTATTTTCTGGTATCAAGTTATTATGGGGTTTGAAATATTTTTCAATGGGTATTCCTCATCTTCATTGAAAAAGAAAATTAATATATGACTGTTTAAAATATTTTAGTTGTATACCGCCATGTCAATGAGATTCAAACAATACTAGAATATTAATAATGAAATATATATATATATATATAGTCTTTGTAAAAAACCAACATTTCGAAATTTGGACAGAATATCAAAGACAGCAATTGAACCGATGGCATCAGCAATTATGATGACTTGGCCATCAAAATGCTGCCCTTCTTCGCTGCGTATGAATTCAGAATAACGGTCATTTAGAGAAGTTTTAATGTCGTCTAAGATCTGAAATTAAATTTTTTACAAAAACAACATTTTCAAAAATAACTTTTTTATAATTTGATGCTTCAGTAACGAAAAGCGGAATAGCAGCTAAGGGAACATAATATTGCAAAGACGGAGAACTTGGAAGATATTGCTGGTCGATGATTTGAGGAGTTAATCTAAAGAAAAACATAATATTGATAAAATTTGAAATTTTCCTTAAATTTTAAAAAGGTTAAATCTTTGAAAAAGGTTATATTAAAAACTCGTATATAAATAAAAATAACGGATGGCTCACCGAAATAGAGACAAATTTGATTTGCTAGTTGCAGAATGGATGAAAGCTGTTTTTGGGTTTATTATATCATAATCTATTTATAGTCTCCAATGGTTAGTTAAATGGTTAGTTGACAGTAGTTAAAGTGATCTCACCTTTTATTTTCATAATAAATGTAGTCTATCCTTGAGGAAGCACGCAGAATAGTGATTTTGCCTTTTTTGAGATCAATGTGCATAATGGAAAACGGTACACAGTCCAGCACTTCAATGCAATGAATATTCGTCCCAGTACAACATATCGTATCCTGCAACGTCTGGATAACAATTTTACTGCTCAGTGGAAGTCAAGAAGTGGAGGAGCCAACAAATTCATGAATGAAAATGAACTGCGAGCACTCAAATCCATTGCCGTTAACCGAGTTGATGTCTCTTCACACAGACTAGTATCCGAATTCAAAGTGAGCAAATCAACAATCAGCAGAGCACCCAAACGTATGGGAGCAACATGCCGAGCTCGAACGAAAGCACTTCTCTACACACCTTCTTTATACACCCGAGCACACACGAGCTGAAGAGCGCTCCGAAAACTCGAAGTCGATTTGAGGAATAAGACTCTTATCATGGACGATGAATCTTATTTATCAATGAAAGATGACCGTCTGTACGGAAATGATAGGTTCTACAGAACCTGTGGAGGTGAAATTTACAGAAAAAATTGCATCAAGGCTCGTCTATTGCCGTTCATCAAGAAATTCCACAAGGATGACGATTTTATCTTTTGACGCGATGGGACAAGTGCTCATTATGCAAGGGTTACCACAGAGTTGCTTCTAGCCAAAAATGTCCCATTCGTAATAAAGTTGTCCAACCCTCCAAATCTCCGTCAGGCAAGGCCGTTTGAAAACGTATGGGCCTCATTGAAAGCAGAGGTATATCGAGATGGATGGGAAGCAGCAAAAATGCGTTCAATGAAGACAGAACTAAAGTTTGAATCCATTCAACATGAATTGGAGAATGTACCTTTGAACCTAGCCAAAATTGGACGTGTGGGAATGTTTAGTGTTGTAAAGTGATATGTAAACATTGTTCTGGATTGATTGCTATTAGATTTTCAGGAGTGTAAAAGGTTGAGTTTTGTACAATAACAAACTTGGTAAAATTTTGTCTCTATTTTGGCGAGCCACCTATTATAGATAAAAAATTTGAAATGAGATGAAAGTTTAAAATTGATAGTTAATAAATATAATTTGAAAATATTTTTAGTTATACATGCACTCAAACAAACTGATAATAATACAAAAAAATACTGATACTATTAAAAATATTTCAAAGAATTTTTCAATTTCTAACTGCATAATGTGGAATATAATGAATATAAAATATAATGAAGGATATTTTTGCGAATATATGATTATCTTTTTAAGCGTCATCCGAAAAAATGCTTAAATTCTCCATTTTTAATGGTTGATACTACCAATAAATCGCAAAGCATTTCTAAAAAAATGTACATTGGAAAATCTTAATTTTTCTGAAAAAAAAAATTCACGGAAGAAATTTATGATACACCTTGGAAAAACGAGCATGGAAAAAGTAATCTGATATATTTTCAGGGATGTTTTATCGAATTATCGAAATTTCTCTGTAATGAATGGTAAAGCCTTTTATTCTTCCAAATATATCCGGCGAACCGTATATGTCATAGAAATGAAGTAAAAGATACAAAAAGGTAATAAACTTACTTATTTCATTAACTTAAGGCTCATATTTAATAGTTGAGATTCATTCTACATTTAAAAATTCAATTTTTTTGGTTGTTTAATAATAGTAAGTTGATAAAAGGTGACATTAAATTACAATTTTACATTTGTTCAATTAAAACAAAATTAAAAATTTAAAAATTACAAATATTTCATAAAAATAAAAGTCTAAATTTCTATCCAAAAAATTAAAGAAACTCAGACATGGAAAAGTTTAACAGTACAAATAACCAATATTTTATTGGAATTATTAAATAATAAAAATCTCTAATGCGTAAAATAATTAGGTTTTACATGACAGTTAATTGACATATATATTATTTTAAAAATTAATCTTATAAGTTAAAGCTATAAGAAATCTCGAATATATAAATTTGATTAATGTAAAACAAAATTTAACTTTCTATAGTTAGTTAAGAATGGTCCACAAATACGTGAAGTATGCTTTGGAAATATACTTTTAACCATTAAGCACATAATATGGTCTAACATGTGGACATGAAATTGTATAATCCTATCAAAATTCTACAACTACTTTGTCAGAATATACTATCTTCTATAAAAATGGCTTACATTCTTTTGTGAAATAAATAAAACTACTAGACCAATTCATTTACTTGATAATTCTTTTAAGGACTACATTTAGTTGCAGCACAATATAATCTCTCTAAGACTATTTCCAATACCAAATGCCGATGGAAATATATTTCATGGTATTTGTGGAACATTCGCTTTGTTTAAGTAGTTGCTACTTAAATTTACATAAATTACGTTTTCAATAAAGAATTATTTTTAAAATATTCTCTCTATTCAATGATCAAGGAATTTTAAAAATTCAATAAATATTAAATAATATTTATAAAAATAATAAACTTAACCGGTTGTATCTAATAACGCATAATTATGAAACATTTCTACAAAGGTCATTTATATTTTTTAATGCTCATTTTAATATCTAATGATATTTCAAAATATAAAAAACATAGAAAATAATATAACACTGAAATAGAAGAAATAAAGCCAATATTCCAAAAAAAATTATATCTGAAATAAATAATGAAGAATTCAGAAAATGCAAATTGACACAGTAAACAACTATTTGTATACTTTTGAAAGTGAAACATTTGAAATTTAAAAAATCTTTAATAACTAGATTTTAATTTTTACATTTTTTGATTATTTTGTCTTATTATATAACTATTATTATATATATCTTTAAAAAAACCGTACAAATTTACGTAACAGGATTAAATATGCGATGACGAAAATTATGTTTTCACAACTTCCTACATTTTATTCCTATCATAAGCAATATCAAAAAATTAGAACTGAAAGAGTTCATACCAATATGAATTTCCCTTCCCATTAAAGAATCAAACACTTCTCTGGTCCTCCCTATTTCAATTTTATGAGTAATCCCATGTGTGGCGAAAGTCTATTAACTCTGGAAATGTTTTACTTACTTAAGAGTGAGCTCGTTCCTTAATCAATCCATAAAAAATATTCATTTATTTATAGCAGAGGTTCTTAATTTTTTGGAAATGAAGGAACACTTTGTTATCTCAAATTTTGTGGCGGAATACCCGAGGTCTTTTCAACTAAGTATCGAAGAACGAAAGTGGAAGATTTCATCGAAGCGTAATACCTTCCTAAATGTTATGGCTGGTGCTGAGAAGAGGGAAGAGGCTCCCGAAAATTTCAATGTAAAAATGAAACTAAATTGAATTCTGAAATAGCATATATTTCTGGTATCTAAATTTTGCGGAACACTTCACCTAATTCTACGGAACACTAGTGTTCCGCGAAACACCGGTTAAGAACCACTGATTTATGGACTTGGAAATGATGTTCTTCGCCGGAGAATAAATAAATAACCGTAAATAATAATAAAACTGTTTTTAGTTGCTTTTCTTTTTGCAATGAAATAAAGATTTTTTTATTATTTGACTGTGAATCAGTAATGATATCGATGATTTACTGATATAATTACTGATTCACAGTCAAATAATAAAAAAATCTTTATGTCATATCTAAATAATAATGGTTACAGAAAAGTTGATATTTGTTTTTAAAAAATCCGTATTTTATTAAGAATACATCTACCAAATATTAAAAATGTTGATAACGGATTTTAAATATAAAATGACAAGAGAAAAACAACCAGAAAAAGAAATATTTAATTTTTAACTATTTTATTAAGTTAAAATGCGTCTTATATAATGTCAATAATAGAATATTCATTTCAGAGCGCAACGTTGCGTAGAAATCCATGAGAATGGGTAGATGAACATTGGAAAAGAAACAGTCAAAGAGATTCTTAATATAGCGTGACCACATTTTAACATTGGTGAAGCATGAAACCATTGATAGGGTTACTCTAAAAGTAAAAAACTTACTGTAAGCAACAAAATTTTACTATCATAGAATGCAAAACTTGTATTGAGATATGTTTTATTGCTAGTTCATAGATTAAATAAGTTATTTTTATTAATCAAATTTTTTATAATACTGTCGTAAGCAAAATAAACTACATGCATTGAGAAATGAGCAGCCACTTGCTTACTCTCACTAATTGCTAGCTTTTAGCAGCATTCACAGAGACTAGACTGTCATCGGCGACACTTTTTCAAATAATCAGAAAGTTGTTGACTTCCGTCCACATAACAACATTCACTTTCTTGCCACTATTTGGAAAGCTTGTGAACACGCGCTGCTTCGTTGCTGCATCGTCGAACCAAAACTATTTTGTCAGTGCAGTATTCTATCATTCTTTAAAATGTAACCATTTATATCGGATAAATACATGAAAAGATTTACTATTATATTAAGGTGACCGCTTTTGACGTTTAAAAAATCCGATTTTTGAAAAGAAATGAAATTGAGAATGCCAGTTAAGCCAAATAACAAAATAGAAAAAAAATCTCCAACATTGAAATAAAAATAAGAATAGCGTTAACCATCAAAATAGTATAGTTGTAATTGTAACTGATTATTTGGAATTATGCACGTTTAAAGATAAAATTACAACTAACTTGTTCAAAATTGTTAACAGGTCTGAAACAATAGATGGACAAGCAACGAGTCTCATTGCTATTTGGTTATTCAAATGAGGATATGATGATTTAATGACTGAATCAAAAGTTTGCCTCAAAATCCCAATGTCCCCATTCTTGTTATGATATTCATGATTCGTGTCCAACAAACTTCCTTAATGGGAATTATCATGAATTGATTAAAAATAAATTTTACAATTATAATTTTGTTATTTTAACCATTTAATGTACGTACTCGTGCCAGACACTAGCAGTTCTTACTGTGAGATAAATATATTTACTTGGCAAATTATACTTGCTCGTTTATGACACGGACAGTTCTAATATTTGTATAAATATTTCTACATAAAAACATATTTATCACAAAAAATCCGATCATTTATTGATATTTAACTCAAAATAAATCTTTACATTAAGCGGTGTGAAAAACTTAATCAATAATTTTTCTCAAATAAATATTTTGTTTTGTTAAACTAGTTTATATTTATACAGGTTTATAGAAACGCGTCAAATAATGAATGTCTATTATATTCTGAATTCTCTGGCTTTGTTTTCATTAATAATATTGAAAATAAATTTTTTTAAGACTTCGGTATATTATTATATTTTGAAAATTAATATTAATAAAAACAGGATTTTTCAAATTTGTATTTTTCTAATAATTTTCTAATATTTTTTAATAACTTCCCGGATTATTATTTGATTGCAACATTCTTCACTGGATCGTTTTAGATAAGATTATGTCCGTCTTAAACTATTTGCCACAGAAAGAATTCCGGTTAGTTGAACACATAAAGAATTCTCGCTTATTCATTCGTTTTTTTACAATTAATACGGTGTTGAGAATTTGGTTAGTCTGTTCCCTTAGCCCCATGTTGTTTAGTAACTTGGAGAATGGATTCAAAATTTGAGTCTTTTCTCCGAGTAACAACAATAATAAAAATTAATGATAAAAAAAAATAAAAACAGAATTTATGATCTAAAGTGAATGAAAAAGAATAGAAACATTTTATTCTTTTTATTTTGAAATATGTGTGAGTTTTTTGTAATTTAGGTATTTTGTATTTTTTTGGTTTAAATGTAAATGGTAAATGTAGAATTTTTTAAAAATATGAATTTGTAATAAAATTTATTTGAATCAAAAGTGAATTCATTTAGATCCATTTTTTTATTTAGTCATGAAGAACATTTTGTCCATAATATATTAATTTAGCATTGCTGATTCTTTATCAATTTGTAAAAGATGAACTCAAAATTGTCAGTGGTTTTGGTAACTATTCAAAGATCACCAACTCTCTCTGAAGGAATCGAAATGGCAGATTCATTAGATAATTTATTCGATGAAACTGAAAATACTAATGAGGACTTTTTTGCTGGAAAAGGAATTGTCATATTACAAAATCAAGTTGGTAGACGTCGTTCCAGTATAATAAAAGAAGAAGAAACTGTTCAGTGTTTTTTGAAAAGGATTTTAAAATTTATCAGACACGGAGACAAATTAAAATTGGATGAATGGGATGCTTTGATGTTTCAACAATTTACGATGAAGCAAGAGAACCAGGCTCTTAAACGTGAATTGTCTCACGCTCTTTATCAATACGATGTTTCGTGTAGAGCTGTGACTCGTTTAACCAAAGAGGCTACCACAGCTCGAGAAGTTCTATCTACTCTTAAACCACAAGTTGGAATTACATCTCATATTATTTCTCCTCAAGCTGCACAATTCGATAAAAGTGAAGCAGGAAAAACTCTTCGTTGGATTGAAATGTTAAATGCTACAGTTCCAGGTCGTATTTAAGCTGCACTTGATAAAATCCCAACTAATATTCAAGAATGCTCTATGGATGAATATCATAACTTTCTGTTTGATGGTCTAGTTTTGGGATATTTGATGACAGCGTTGGGTTCAGATCATAGTGAACAGTTAAATGGAAAGACCTGGGTAAATTCTGACGCAAGCATTCTCATCCTCAATCAAAATCTGTCGATCGGGGTTCTTCCTCAGCTGCGGTGTCTCTGCCTCCTCATGGGCTTCATAGCAATCGATAATAAATTAATTAAAAATATAATGGAATTCACCAATAAGGAATATCATTGGCTCGATACCATTTTAACACATTACTATCAATACATACTGACATCCTTAATGCTTTCAATTCTGTAAGGACTTTCAATTTTTTTGGTTGTAAAATTTAATTTAAATAGCCACATTTTCACTTCTTCCACCAAAATCATTTCCTCATCAATGAATATGTCATCTATGTAAGCACTGGATTCTTTTCGCTATCCAATCATTCAATCACAACACATAATTCACAATTTCACTCATTATTTCCGATACTAGATCAAACCCAAATCCCAATCTTGTTAATGTGTATCGCGCTTCATGCTAGCAATGCATGATTGACAAATCTTCACATGCACTCCAATTTGAATGTATAAGTAGGATAATTTTAAAATAGCATATAGCATATTCTTCGTGCTCGTCGCAAACTAATACTGTCCTATTAGTGATTCGAAGTATTAAAATAAAAAACAGGGTTTACTTTGACATGAAATACACTATACTCAAATAAGTTTTCTTCGCTGTATTTCGTCCTACTTAATTTATCCTTTTACTAAATTTACTGAACTAACAAACAGTGTTCAATTATCGCTCAATGATCGTAAGTGCCTTACCAGATTATCGGACTTTACTATGTAAATTTTGATTTTCGAGTTCGAAGAATTTCCAATTTTCTTTTCTGATTCACGAACGAACTCCACCTTTTCATTGATACCTCCTAATGCTATAATAGCATTCATACGTAATATAACATCGCAACTGGATATCATCTTTCTACAGACAAAACAATCAATTAAACAATACTTTCCTTTAATACTATATTGACATTGCTGCGACTGACCAATTATTTGGATCCATCAGCTAAAATATACGAATATTCGAGGATTTGACTGAATCTCCTCGTACTATTGTAATTGAGGAACTCTCATTTAAGAAACATTGTTTTACAAATCCTTTTATAAGAAGTCTTTCTTACATAACTTATTTGAGACCGAGTGAAACACTTGAATCCTCGCGATTTCTTTACCTTTTCTACGATGCAATAGCTAGATTATTTCACATTGGGCGATTTGAATCAGTTGCTTGTAAGTTCTCAATTTGCTACAAGTGTAACAGAACCTTGACATCTAATTTCGTCTGCCATCTCTTAAGATAACGATTTAATGATAATATTACTCAGCAGATCTCCAGCATTGTGGAGTTGATTTTATTCTCACTTAGAAATGAGATTCGATTTAGTTTGTTGAAGCAGACATTTGAAGAATCACTAAATGACCGAATTATTGCTTCATTTACTTATTTATTTAATATTTAAACATTTCAAAAAAACTTCTTTGAAAGTAAGAATGGCTTCCCTGTCATCAGAGTAGGAAAACTTTCCTTTTGGGTATTATGTATGTGTAATCAGCATAATAAAGCATATACCTAACCATTCGATCGTTTTCATATTTTCTTCATGGAAATGTTTTAATGAGCCTAATATATTTTTTATCATGCACGATAGCTTGTAAGATTTATTGAAAATAAATATTAATAAAAACACGGATTTTCGAATTATTATTATTTATTTTTTATGAGTTTTTATATGTCCTACCCGTAGTTACTATTGTTTATGTCTAACAGGTTAAATTAAACATAAATTTAATAAAGATAAAAATTTACTTAGTTGAATTTTTTGTTGAATTTTCGATAAAATCTTTAAAATCGCTTGTGACAATAATATGCTACACAATTTTTTTATTCATTCCTACACAAACTTTTTAAATTTTAAAACTTACTATGTAATTTTAAATAATTTTAATATTATTATTTTGAACGAGTAATTTTTAACCAAAACACATTAAAAACAATTTAAATAAATCCGAAATGTACTTAAACAAGTAAATGTTATTTAAAATATCATAAATTTCAATCAGCATTTTTATATAAAGCTAGACAATAATAATAATTTATTTGTTTATTTATATCTATTAACTTCCATGTCAAAAAGAAAATGCACAAAACACAAAGTAATTTTGGCCTTTCAATGCATTTTTTATTTGTATTTATTTCGATAATAAAATAAATTTTACGTAATTATTTTATGGTATTATATGCTGTTTTAACACTATTGATTACATTATATCTTTTAAAATTAAAGTATGATATTATATTAATTTAGAAAAACTATGAATAAAACGCGTTTTTCTATCAAATTATTTTTCACTCCATCCGGACCTCTTACATTCAATGATAATTACATACAAGCTTTAGAAATTCAAAACATTTCCGATTCTTTACCTGGTTCAAAAATCAAAATTTTTTCAGTCTCTGCACAGCCATGGTGTCTTAATAGTGGCGCAATATAAAAACGATGGGCTTTGAAGAATTATATCATTAACATTTCGTTTTTTAAATATATATATATATATATATGTGTGTGTGTGTGTGTATGTTGTACAATAAAATATTTTAGTAATTCTATATGTAAAAATAATACAAATAATAATAAAAATTTGCATTCTGTAATATAATTACAATTTCAACAATGAAAATAATGTCAGTCTGTTAACAGGATTATCACATTACTATTTCATCTTTGCCTGTACATAAAAATATTAAAACAATCTTGTTCTCAATACCCGTGTCAATTAAAATCTATCTTAAGTTTCATGAATGTTATTTATATCCATTTATATTATAATTTTCATCTTTATTTTCATTTTGAGCAAAGTTAAATCAAAGTTACATCAAATCACAATTATCCCATATACGTCCTCACCGTTTCGACACTGAAAAAAATGAAAAAAACTAATACCAATTTTGTACTAAAAACCAAAATTATAAGTTTTTATTGTATCCCAATGTTCTTCATCAAATTTGTATTTTTAAAATACGTATGTAATTTTTATATTGTTGAAATCGGTCATAAACAGTTTAAGTTAAACACAATTCAATCTATCAATTTCGAAATCGCAATAAAGTGAAATGGTGCATAAAAAGATTATACTTAACGAAAACTGACTAAATTATATTAAATATCATAGTTTTAGTCAAAAATTAAATAACATTACTTTTTTTAGTTTACATATAAGTAGAAAAATAAATAAATATGATAGCCTATCTTATTCTGATTAAAACAACATATCAAACCTTGAAATACCTACGAAAAGAAAAGTTTGATTTATGCTTTATTTAAACAACTACAATTATAATGTAATTTTAGTGAAGTGACTGCAACATTTAATTTTTAATTGATTGTACTAAATTTTAATCAAATTACAAATGCGTTATTAAAAATAACAAATATTTAATATTGCTTAAATATTTTAACTTTTTAACGTGAACTTTTTTATTTTCAAAATGTAACAATATGTAGGAGTACCAACCGTACTCTATTTGGAGAGCACATTACTCTTTTAAAGCGCCTTCGCTTTTGTACTATCTATTTTTGAATTGTTCACAAAAAGTTAGCAACAACTCTTGAATACTATCAACCATTTATCGTTAATGTTTCTCATCAAAATTCAATAGTGGAAAGTGTTGCTTTGTTTCATACTAGTTTCAACACATTCGCCTCGGTGTGGATGAAACCAACTCATATTCTAGCTTCCAAGAAATGTGTCGAATTTAGATTGGCTCAATCGGCTGATAGGTTTTCCTATTATTGGATAGATTACCAAGGTAGGACAATCTCGTAAGCTGGCACAATTTAAGTTCCAATAGATGACAAATCGGTATTCAAACAATACATATGTAAATACAGAGCTCACAAATTATGGAAGACATTTATCGCATCAGTCAACATAATTACTTTACGTCATAATTACTTCTTACTCAAGAAAATTTCGATTGAATGAAGACTTCTCAACATCGAATCAACTCAAATCTACTTGTACTTATTACAAATACATAAATCTTTTATTAAAATCTTGAAAATTGAATTTGTAGAATAAATTGATGATTATATATAAAAACTTATATTAAAATGTATATTATATATAAAATCCAAAAATAGGATATTTTTCGAGTAAAAAGCCGTGCTCACTGAGAAATTTATTTTTTATGCAATTTTAAAGGAATTTCTGAAAATTTTGCCACCGCTTGGAATGATTGAATTAGTGTTAAACATTCAAGGCTTTTCTTTATTATTCAAATAGATTATATTTAACTCGGATTTTACATTTTTCTTTCAGAGATATTTAACAGATGAATCATAAAAACAACAATTATTACTGAATGAATTTCACCTAAAATTTAATTGACGAAATATATTTGTTACAGAAGTAAACAACAGATTACTAAATTGTTTTCGACTTCGAAACAGAAGACATTTATTAAAAAACATTTATTTTTCATATAGTAAAATCAAAAATATTTAATTATAACACAAAACAATTACTGAAGTATAAATAATTATAATTCAATGATAAACAAAAACAAACAGCAAATAAACAAATAAACTCACCTCCATGTACTACGAGAATGAAAACAGATTTTTGAATTGATTGTGTCACTGAAAAAACAAATATTTGAAAATCAAAATTTAGTTGAAATATTAACATCAACAAATGAATAAATACGAAAACAAATATAATATTTATTAAACACAGTTTAGCAATTTTGTTTCATGATAAACAATAATATTATTAATATATTTGTTAATACGTGAAAGCCTCGAAATATTAAAATCAGAACAATTGCAGTAATTTTTAAAGCAATATTAAAACAATTAAATCGTAACTATATATCAACGATATTAACTAAGCTGCGTATAGTTCATAAATATCTTCATTCAAAAAATAAAATGCAACAACTGAAAAACAACCACTTCATTTAAAAATATTATTATAAACAATTTATCAACATAAAAATCATTTATTGATATTGATAATGATATCGATAATAATAATAATCGATAATAATAAAATGAGCCCTTACTACAAAGGATTATTTTATTATTTAGTTATCTGATATTTTAATTTTTGTTGATAACAAGGAATCACCATTTAATAATAATTATTATTATTAAATGAAAACGGTTATCTAGGACGACATTCTGTCTAATTTGGACAGTGAATTAAAAATTCAAAGTTATGTATGTACTTGTAAATTATTCGAATAAATATACAAGAATAATAAAACAAAATTTTCATAACACATTTTGAATTTTCTATTTTTTTGGGGGTTTTGAAATCATTTTTATGAATCTACATAAGTGATAATCCTTGAATTCTAAACATAACACGCTTGTTTTGAATACATGGAGTTCTTACGGCAAGTGCATAGATAATTGCATATGATATTTGTGTTGTATCCACTACTCTTGTGCACCAACCCAATGCTTTTTGCACTTGGGGTGGTGAAATACATGTGAAATTTAAACTTTACCAAACGATCATGACCTCCAACATGACCAGTTCGTAGTTTACTATCATTTACATAAAACGTGTGTGTAAACTTGCGTCCTGTCTATTTATTTAAGAAAAATAAGTCCATATCAATATGTCAAGAAAAGATTTAACACTTTCAAATAAAATCGATTTATTGGACATAATCAACAGACTACCAAGTAACACAAGTCTTTGTCGACTTGCGGAGTTAACTGACGTACCGAAATCTACTATATCTCCTTAAACAACAACAAAATAAACTACGTAACAAGTGGGTGTTATATGAAGAAAAACCAAAGATACTATAAAGAATATGTTGGAGAAAGGATTCAGATGTCAATAAAGCACTAAATCTATATTGAAAGCAAAGTCGGAAGAAATAGCTAAAAACTGAGTCACGAAGATTTAAAAGTAACTGACGGTTGACTATCTTGAGGAAAGAATAGACAACATAAAATTTTAAAAATCATACGCTGAAAAGGTGAGTGCAGAGTACTTGAAAAATACAGAAACACCTATTTCACTGAAATAATTTAACGCTGATGACAATATACAATGCAGATGAGGCCGGCTTGCATTATCGTGCTATCAGGATACAAGAAGGCGATGGACCACATTACAGTGCTATGTCAGGTACCGAAAAAAAAACTGTTAGTCATTGAAAAAAGTGCTAAACCCTGATGTTTAAAGGGATTAAAAAAGGTTTACTATTAGATTATCAAGCCAACAAAAATTCGTGGATGACTTATGAAAATTTTCGAAATTGGGTTACAACTTATTTTTAATTAATTAATTTCAAAAATAAGAGCATGTTTTTGTAATTTTACCTTAAACTTCGGTTATTAGAACTAAGCAAGGAAACTTGAATTATGATAAAAATCTTTTAACTTCATAATTTTTTATGTTATCATGTATCTGAATATTCCGTTAGAGCATTAAAATATTAAGGAAGTTAAATACGTACAACCAGTGTTCAAGACCGTGAAATATCTGACAGGTCATCAATTATTAAATTAACAAAAGATCAAATGAGTACTGGCTATAAAGAAACACCCGTTTATTATGCCAGGATCAAAAAGAAATTGTTTGATAATATTTCAAATTAAAAATGTACTAATTAGATTTCTAGCCTTTATACCATTATATTTATTTTTTAATTCAAAAATCGGCAATGTTTTTCTGTATGTGGCGAGTTTACGGTAAATGGGGTTCGTATAAACGAGGATTCGTATATCCAAATTATAGAATTTTTTAATAATTAATTAAATAAATTATTTCATTTAAATAAAAAAATATGATTTAATATTTGTAATTTAATACAATTGGCGCGATTACATTTATTGGATCAGATTGTCAAATTATAGGGGAATATATTGTATAAGCACATATTGCATATGTTTAATGTACAAAGATTTCGATCTTTAAATTTTAGAATCGGCATTATACTGAAACTAACTTCAAAAGTTCACTTTGAGCATCCCTGCTCTAGAGGATTGGTTCCCAAACCCCGGACCGCGGAATAGGTGGTACTGGGAACATCAAATTATTTACATTTTATTTAATTTGGTGTATTTCTCTCGGGTTTATGCAATTTTTTTACTTTAGTAACACAAAAAATCTTGCAGTTATTTTAAATTAGTTTATCAAACATTTCAAGATTACGAATTAAAATTACAGCCACAAAGCTGAAATTATATCGCTTTTATTAAAGAAAAAACGAAACAAATAAATAAGTAAAACGAGATTTTTATTGAACAATAAATAAACGTAACATCATTTATAAATCAATAGTAAAACAAAAACATTACTGTAAACGTAAACACGAGAAATCGCGTTGGACAGGCTCACGCATTAAATCAAAACAATCTAGTACATAAGCAATAACGTCCCACCCACTAAGCGGGCCGCGGTAACATTATCAAAATTTGATCAGTCTGCGGCGAGGAAAAGTTCAATCTCCTTTGAACTTAAGAGTAATCTGTCCCATTCTTCACGTTTTATCTTCATTCTTGCAATTAGATTGTTAATATTTTCCATTTCTACGTCAATTGTTGCATTGCATGCTTCAATAATTAAATTAATTTGTTGCAATAACGTTAATATTTCAAGCCATATTGTTGTCAAAAGGATGCATTTGAATGTATCCAAATATTGAAAAATTGACTGAAGTTCGGTACGTGCGTGCGGTGGAAGGTTTAGTGACTTACACTCGTTAAAAGCAGCCAGAATATTTGGCTGATTATTGAAAAGTGGTTCAACAGCATCAATTCGAGCAGACCATATTGGTTTTGATATTGCATGAAGTGACACAGCTATATATTTCTTTAAAACCTCCCACATTTTAGGACTGCTGCTAAAAGAATTATACGTCTGTTGAATTCTACCAAAATTTGTAACTGCTTCGTTTACATGACTTAGCTGAGTCAACTCCAACAACATTAAGAGTATTATTTCCACAACTGGAAAAAACACAATTCGGATTACGCTTAAGCAGCAGTGCTTGCACACCGTTATACTGTCATACCATATTAGCACCATTATCATATGCTTGCACAAAACATAAATTGAAATCAAGGCCAAAATTTTCAATAATTTCAAGAATACGTTTAGAGATTTCGATTCCTCTTTTTGTGTAAATGAATCAAATGTAATAAATCTTTCCTCAATTGAATACGATGCATTATTTATTATTTTTACATAACAAATAACAAGACACGTTTGTTCTTGGTGTGAGTAGTCTGGTATCGCATCCACAATAATGGAAAAAGATTTAGAATCAAGAATTTATAATTTTTCTTTGTACAAATTTTCCACAAATCTCAATAAATTCATTTTGAATTCTTGATGATAAATAATGAACTTGAAGACGTGTGTGCTTGTCTTGTGATTCACGAACACTTTTTACATGCTCGTATAAAACTGGATAATACTTACTGAGAAATTCTATGATAAATATAAAGTTTCCATTCCGCAAATTTCAAATATTCTTATTAGCACCAAATAATGAGAAGCCACGCTCACTTAGGAAAAATACAACATACAAAATTCTGTGAAAAACTTTATGCCAATTACTTGACTCACAGTTTAGTTGTTTCAGTAGAAATGATCCTAATGAGGACTTAAATAATGCAGACCTACTTGCTGATTTCCAATGGACATAATTTTTTTTATGAATAATTGAATTTTCATGAGCGGGTACGCGATTTATCGATTCCCTCCATCCTCTTAAAATATCCTATCCTGATTGGCTATTGAGAACTGATGCATCAAATTTCGTATCCTGAAGGAAGCAGGGAAAACAAAACAATGACTTTTTTGAATTGCTCCAACATAACCAATCTATGTTGCAGATTTCTTCATTCGCTAAAACGTTCTTCACCAGACGATATGGAAATTTATTGTTTTCAGCTTTTGGGATATTTTTAGGTATTTTAAAATGTTCAAAAAATCTTCCATTTGCATTATATTTTTCTTGTTAATTAAGGCGACGTCATCGTCGAAAACTGGTATTCAAGTTGTTGCTTCAATTCCTTGAATATTGGGTGGATTAGATGACAGGTAATTTATTTCCATATTTGCATCATCTGTAATAGTGACAAAGAATCTTCTATTTGCTCTGATGTCATATTTTCAACTACCAAAATTTGAGCATTAACATCAACAATAACATTTGCCATTTGTTAAATGGCATGAGTAGTTTGATTTTCAGGATTGACTGTTTTATAATCTGTTCAATGGAGTTTTTTATTAAAGAATTTCGTTAGCTGTGGCAGACTTTGCTAGGATTTTTCTTGTTTTATTCTGTCGTCTCTTGCTTGCGTTGCTTGGATATGTTCTTTTCATTATATTAATCCTCTACAAATAAATAAAAACACTGAGAATTCGAAATTAAATTTTATTCACCACAATCACTTGTTAATTAAATTCACCACAGCAATTAACTGCAATAAAGCACTGGTTATACTGAATAGGAAATAGTTGAATTTTTAATAATTGAAAATTAAATATTCTTTTTTATGCAATTGGCCTACTACGTAAAAAGTTTTAAATAACAATAACCTGAAATTTTTACTATAATTTTTGTATCGTTGCATAATCTTCTGTTATATTCTATAAATCTTTGGTTAAAATAAATTTATTTCTGAACTCAGAATAATATTTCAACTTAATTTTTCCGCACCTACTGTGACCAAATTAGGAAATCGTTGGAAACCCTTTCATAACTCGGGGCCTGAGCCAAATGGCCCACCCCCTGTTATGGTCTATATATATATATATATATATATATATATATATATATATATATATATATATATATATATTACTCATGAATAAAAAAGGAAAATAATAGAACTATAATAGAGTCTTGGGTTCAAATCGGCTGGGTTAACTTTTTTTGCAATATTTGCGCAGTGAAATATTTATAGTAAATATATATATATATATATATATATATATATATATATAAAATTGTCGTATGAATTGTAAACCAGTAAAATTATGACACGTTTTAAAAGTGTCCATGTTCAAATCCCGCTTGTCAAGCGCTGTAATTGTAAATTTTATTTCATCTTTTGATTCTCTATCAAAATGTTGATGACCACTTGAAAGAACCATTGATATCGTAAGCAAAAAAGTGTATTAGACATTGAGTTTGACAGATGTACTTGAGTTTGACAGATATAGGTTGGTCAACTTTTAAACCACACAAATAAAGCGAAAAAATCAAAATGGATTAAAAAAATATAAAACAAAAAGTGATCTTATTATTAAAAAACTTTATATAATTTTAAAAATAATAAATTACAGATAAAATTATTAATATCAACAAGTGATTTTAATTAAATAATACAAAATAGAAAAATTAATTTTTTAAAAATTCAAAAATTAGAAATTTAGAATAAAATTTACTTATTTATAAAATTTACTAAAAATAATTTAATAGCATTTACTGATAGAGTATAAAATGAAAATATTAGAAGAGCAAGTAAATAGATAATTAAAAAATAATTATTTATGAAATAGGAATAATTTACTTACTTGTAGAAGGGTCCATATTCAATGTCAAATTACTAGAAAAATTGTTTCGACAAGTCATGAAAGAATCTGTTTCTGATGGAAAATCACCTAAATATATTTTTGAAATATTAATGGTATTAAAACAACGAATAGAATCATATATGAATTAATACAATACAAATCTTTATAAAAACATAATACAATCTGAATATTATTATCGATGATTTTGAGGATTCTAAATGTTTTTTAAAAATGCTTCATACACAATTTAGAACATGTGGAATTCAAGATTTCTAATAATGTAGTATCATTAAGTGATTCTTTACATCTAGAAATTCGTTTAATTAGTGATGCAATTTTTGAAACCTTAATTTAATATTCCAATTCTCCCATAATGATGAATGCTTAGAAATTGAATTGGAAATGGTGAGAAAAACACTAAATAATACCAATATTGGAAAAGAGTTATAAATCACTGTAAATAAGCAAACCTACAAGCTTTATTGGAACATGTGTTTTTTAATAGAATTTTTTAAATATAATCTGAAAATTTAGGCCTTTTCGAATACAAATACGCATGTTTATTAAGTTTAAATCTTTAAAAGTTTATTTCAGATTCTTTAATCATATCTAATCCGATTTCCACACACAATAAAAATTAAAATCCTAAAAGTTTTCTTTCTACTTTCCTCCTTTCCCAAGTTGTAATTCAGAATATTTGGAAATCGCTATTATTATCTAGATTTTCAGAAAATATTATGAAACTAAAATTATTATTACATATTTAGATGTAAATAAAAACTGTAATAAGTATAAATAAAAATATAAAGAATATCTTTGAGGTGAAAAATATTATATTATTTGAGAAATAAATACAAAAAATGTGAATTTACAAAAATTAAATAAATACTAAAGATTGGTTTCGTAAAAATTTAATAACAAAACAAAATTTTCCCCAAAAGCGGATTTATTTAACAAAGAAATAAGAAAATATAAAATTTAATTGTTTGAAATTTGATTATAAGCCAAAGTAACTAAATCAAAATAAGATAAAACTGACTTTTGGCGTCGTAAAAGCTTTCGTCGTCTTCGTCAGAAAAGGAGTGATTTTGAATATATTTCATATTTTTGTGAACTTAAACAAAGTCAAATATGAAATGTTGTATAAAATATTATAAATAAATCAACAAATACACAATAAAAATTTAAAAACGAATTTTTTCAATGTTTATCAAAATTAAAATAGAAAATTCTAAAAAAATACTGATAATAAAAATAATAATAATAATAATAATAATAATAATAATAATAATAATAATAATAATAATAATAATAATAATAATAATAATAATAATAATAATAATAATCGAAATTATTCAAGTTCAAATTCTCATAGGGTATTTTCATTTAAAAATACTTTTCAAGAAATGCTAACTTTTTTCATGAGATAATTAATAAAACATAGTTGATAATAGATAATTGATGAAACCATTTAATCTATGTCCAGAAATGACAGAAACCTTTTACTTTAACTAATGTCAACCAGAAATTTGCAAACAGTAGTCAAAAATATATTAAGAAAGCATGTTTAGATTGTAATATTTATTTATTAAAAGTTGTTTCAATTTTTAATGACAAACAGCATAATAATATGAATAAAAGCTCATCTATAATATAATTTTTTTATTAAATCCTCCAATTACCTGAGTTATTTGCATTGCTTTGTTCTAGTGGATCATTGGTTGTTTCCATTACGAATGGAGCTTCATTAATAGATACATCAAAACTTGATACAGTTGGCTGATAAAATATGATTAATATTTATAAAAAACAAAAATGAATAATAACGATTTAATAATAATAATAATAATAATAATAATAATAATAATAATAATAATAATAATAATAATAATAAGAGCAGATAAGTGGGATATTTGATGCACAAAGCTTCTAAGACATAAAAAAATCGAAACACGAGGAAATCCTATAAATATTAAACCACGAAAGGAGCCAGATAATCTTGAAGATAAGATAGACGAGGCAATCGATAATTTATGGAGAAATAATATCTTCAAGAGGTATTCTTCATGGAATACTTCATTAAATCGCGTATAGAAGAGAAGCAGGATATTAGTTTGTATTTAGATTTCAGACAATTAAATCTAGTAACGGAAATTTTAGACCAGTTGAATGGAGCTAAGCACTTCAGCTCGATTGATTGGGGTAATGCATATTATCAAATGGAACAAGAAGAAGAATCAAAAAATAAAACAGCGTTTTTAACAAAGATGGACAGATTTGTTTCAATAGAATGCCTTTTGATATCGCAACAGCATCAGGAACATTTTAGGAACTTGTGTTGAAAGTTTTACAAAATATGGATTGCACAGCGGTGTACCTCGATGATCTTTTGATATTCAATGAATTAATTAAACAACACGAGGTTCTAGAGAAGTTTTGAAAAGGGATAAAGATCAGGTTTGAGGATTTACCCGGAGATATGCCACATTTTAAAAAATGTTAAATTTCTAGGATATATCATTAACAGAAATGGTGTTTAGACGGACCCTTCTAAAACGAAAACAATAAAGTCATTCGACAAACCAAAATGTGTATAAAACTTAAGGAGCTTTTTATAAATATGTAATTATTACAGGAAATTCATAAAATAATACGCAGAGAAATCAAGAGCGCTGGAGGAACTATGTGGTAAAAACAAAAAAATTGGTATGAACAGAAAAGGGGGAAAGTGCATTTGAGGATGTGAAAAGCGCGTTAACATCATCACCAGTACTGGGGTTTCCAGATTTTAAAAAGTAATTCATCCTAGATACAGATGCTAATTTTGACACGGTAAGTGCAGTTCTACCTCAAGTAAATGAAGGAAACGAGAAATTAATAGCATATGGTTCGCACGCAATGAATAACCACGAAAAGGGATATTGTATAACGAGTAAAGAGTTATTAGAAATCTACTATTTCTATCAACACTTCAATCATTGTCTACAATGTAGATTCTACCGGAAGAAGAGTTACATTAAGAACGGATCACAAAGCTATCACATCTATCCTAAAAACCAAGAAACCGACAACTGTTCAATGGATAAATCTTTTTAGTAATGATATTGTTTAAAATTAATGACATATAGAAAGCAATTGTGATATGAAGAATGTGAGGAGATAATCAGAGACAATTAAACAATGTGAGCTGCGTCAGAAAGTAAAAGTATTAACAACAGCTACAAAGGAAGAAACAACAAAATTATCGGTCAGTGAACCGTTCGAGAAAATATAGATAGTTATATGTAGCCCATCGCCGGAATCATTCAGGAAAAAGAAATATATAGTGGCAATAGTTGACCAATTCAGTCGATATATAGATCTAACTCCGATTTCAAGAAGACGAAGAGACATTGAAGGAAACAACTATGAATAAATGGATACTAAAGAATAGAGCAAGGAAGGAGATTCATGTAGATTGCGAAAAAATATTTGAATCCAAATCAATATCAGAACAGATCAATCAAAGCGAACAGAGCTTTGTTTTTCAAGTACATATCATCATAACACAAACAAGGTCATTGAAAGGCCATTTTAAATTCAGATTTTCTAATTCGAAGAAAAAGTTTATTTATTTTATTCTTGTGCTCCTCAGTTGATTTTAAAAATATTAAGGTATCGACTAAATAAACTAGTGCTTCATTCCCCATCATATCACAAATAACTAATTTCATGAGCTCTTGGAAAGTCGAAGGTGCCGCAGCTATTCCAAAAAGGCATACTATTTAAGAAAAATTGACCCTGTCTTGTAGAAAATGCGGTTTTCATTTTACTTTCTTCGATCAATACAACTTGATAATAAACATTTCCTAAATCAATTGATGAGAAATATTTTGCCCTATTCAGAAAATATAACATTTCTTCAACATTGGGATTTGGAAGCCTGGTCTAATCGTATTTGAACTAAAACCTCTAATTTTTGAATTGAAAGCGCTGATGCTATATAAGACGATTAAAAAAGCAATGTCTAAATAGTTTATTCACGAAAGGCAGACAATATATATATATATATATATATATATACACTTCATGTGTCTATGCCACATGCATCATAGGTATAAATAATAATCCGAGGACCCAGACAATCAAAATAATCAATTGTAAGGGTTTACATATGGGCGACAGGAAAATAAATTATCCCACTACAATCACATCACAATTATTATTATTATTATTAATAGTTAAAATAATAGTAATCTAACCTGGTTTAAATAAATTGGTAGTTCAGATGATTCCTGCGTATGCATTTTTTCTGCTAACTCTCTAGCAGCTTCCTCTTCCAATCGTCGGATATCGGTAATGGATAAGCCATGCCATTCATCTTGCCAACACCAGGCCTGTCTATGTGCACGCAACATGGTTTTCCTTAATCCTATTCATATGTAAATTTAGGTTACAAATTTTAATTCTATATTGAAAATTAATACTCATTTATCTAGTAATTCCAACTTATTCTGTCAGATGAAAGTGTATATTTCGTTTAAAGTATATTTATAAAACTTGTTAAGAAAAAATGAAGCTATTAATATAGTTCTCAACTTTTTATACATGAAGTTGCTTAATAAAATGGTTTGGCTAATTAATTATTTATTAATATAACGCGTGATATTGCTGTAAATGTATGACGCTATAGAAACTAAAGAAATAGATGTACAGTATTCCTTCAATTTACTCAATTTCATAAAAATGAGATCTTTTTATTATTACCTCTACAATTTTCTTTAAAAATAATTTGAATGTGAATTTGAATATCATGATAGATTTTACTGATTTGATTTCAAAGTTTTAGACTTTTTCCTCTTTTTAGATTTTAAAATAAATGTTATTGGCCTTGACAATTATTTATTATTATAACAAAAATTCGAAAAAATCTTGGAGAATTCAATAATGTATTTTCATATTCTGAACATACCCCTAAAAAGAATATTATTCAATACATAGAAAATTACATATTTTATTAAAGATAAATTCATTTCACAATCATTTTTCTAAAATTTTTTAAGATGTTTTTGTTGAAATTTCTACAACTTTGGAGGAAAAAATATTTTTTTTTAAATTTTAAAACTCAAATCCACTATTTAAAGTCAACTACAAAATTCTTTGAAATTTTCAAAAAATAACCTGTAAGCTGTGGCTATTTCTATTTTTTATATCCTGCTGATCCTGCTGTTCTGATTTATTCTAGAGTTATTATAAACTAAATTTTTTATAGGGATTTCAATTGCTTTATTTTTGGAATTGATTACCGGCTATTTGTACTAGATAAGGATTGCCTATGATTGCCTTGACGTTAGCCCTGTATGAAATGCTTGATAACATATGAATTATCGGAGGGATTTATGTGATCTTTAACTTTTTGATTTAACTCTACTCGTACTTTCAAAATATATTTTCTCAAATGCATTGCACGTGTCAGTATTAGTGACGGTATTTTGCTTCTGTGAGGATATTTAAGCATAATTATCAACCGACATAAATTAAGTTATAAATGATTAAAATTAAAAAATAAGATTTAAATTAACTTTTGACAAATTAGATTAAATATTTTAAATATCTGATTATAAGTTATTATATTAATTATTAAAAATAATATAAAATAAAATTTAAATAAATAAATAAATAATTAAATTAAATTAAAATGCCGTTGTTAATTTGTTTAAATTTTCGGAAATATGAAAGATATACGTGGTACGCGCATTAAGTCCCCGGACTAACTATGAAAGGTAAGTCACAGAAACTTCATATTTCGCACAACAAATAAGCAACATGTATACCCTCATTTCTCAATGTAAGACCAATTGTTGTTCACACACGTCGTCCAGCGCTTCAGCAGTTGCAAAAACGCCGTTTTAAAGAAACTTTGGTCACATTTGGAGAGGAATTTCACTACGCTGTCCTTGACACTGTCGGGGGTTTCAAAGATCTTGCTTCGCATCGTCTTCTTCATATGTCTGATCATCCAAAAATCAGACGGCGCCAGGTTGGGACTGTATGGCGGGTGAGGCACGATCGAGAAACCGGCATCGTCGATGGCCTGCTTGGAAACAGCACTTTTGTGGACTGGTGCATTGTCCTGTAACAGCCACAGTGGAGAGCCTCTGGGTTTGCGTCGAAGTCTTCGGGTTTCAGCAATCAAGTCGGCATAGTACGCACTGTTGATTGTCACACTTTTCTCAGCGAAGTCGACTTTGATGACACCACGGCTGTCCCAAAAGATGGTTAACATGAGACAACGCCGATGGGACATTCCAGCAACCATTTTCGAGGTGCTCTTTCATCAGGGAATCGCCATTCTGAAGATTCCCTCTTGCTTTCTGGGAGGTAAAAACTGAGGGGTGTCTCATCCACAGTAACGATGTTATCCAAGAAGAGAGAGCCATGTTGATCGTTCAGAGACAGGCATTGCTGACAACACTCCAGACGAGCCTTGCACATCTCACTGGACAGAAATCGAGGGACAAAACGTGATGCCAACTTCCGGATGCCAAGGTCTTTCAATATTTCTCGTACTTTTTCATCACTGATATTCAGTCTACGTTGCAGCTCCTTCAGGGTGATCCGCCGCTTATCCCTAACGATGATCTCGATACGTTTTGCGATATTTTCATGGTAAATTTCCACGGTCGTCCAGGTCTTTCGTCGTCGAAAACACTTCGTCGTCCCCCACGATACTGAGCAATCCAGTGGTAGACTGTCGTTTTGGAAGGCACAGTTGTTCCGTAAGTTGCTGAGAGTTGACTGAAAATTTCGGAGCTCTCAGTTTGGCGTATCACCAAAAACTTTATGACGCTGCGTTACTCGACTGGATTCATAGCAATTTTGACGAAATTTTGAATATGCGTGAGCTGAAACAATACAAACAATGAAATATTAAAACAAATGTTATATTATTAACCTATATATACATAATATATTTAATATAAAATCTCATTAACTTCTACTCATTATTTCTTGCTTAGTCCAGGGACTTAATGCGCGTACCACGTAATTTTGATTTGAATAAATTTTTGAACTTTGAATGAACACAAATTTTGAATTAAATGATGTTTTCACAGCATCTAACAGCCTCAATATCCTAGATCTAAATATTTGTTAAGAGAATTAAAAAATGTTGTTGTCAAGTTGGTCTGAATTTTTGTTGTTAGGCTGAAAAAAGTTAGAAATATTTTCTATTTAATAAATTTCTTCATACCTCTGGATAGGATCAAAATCGTTTTATTTCATTACTATTTACACATTTTGACTGAGATATTTATCGAATGATTTATGCTTTGAATTTTTTTAGTTATTGGGATCTTTTTCATTTTTATTACTCTTTTATATTATTTTTACGTTTTTATACAATTTTATTTGACAAGAATAAATTAATATCATTTTACGTAGATTTTTTTTTCGGTATACGCTATAAAGGTTGGTATAAAAATTATTATATTATTATAAGGATTTTTTTTTGTTTTTCACCTCTGATTTCTTTATAAGTGACATAATACTTTTTTACAAAATTTGATTTTTCAATCAATTGAAAAAGGCTGTGCCGAAAATTCGTGATTACATTAAATAAATCTGATTCATAATCAAATTTTGTAGAAAATATTATTATATTATTATTATTTTTTTTATATATATTTAATAATATAATAATTTTTATACTAACCTTTAAAAATTTTATCATTATAAATGATATTTTACTTGTTTCGTCTTTTTATACTTTTATGAGTTGAAATTCATTAATTTGGTAGTGTTATAATTTTAAAAATCAAGATTTTTTAATTAACCTGTAATTATTAGGATATATCTTCATAAAATTTGCTGGTAGCGTTTTCGTCTCCATGACTTGAATCTTATAGATAAACCGTTTAAGTTTATGAATTTTTTAAGTGGATATATATATATTACACTACCTCAAAAATCGTCGGTAAATGGGTTATCTTACTGTATATTTAATCTAAAATGACTTAAACAAATATTAATATACTATGCTACGAATGGGACATTGGTGCATAATTATGGGTTAATGTGAGCCAATTATTAAATGACTTATTAAACATACCAATATCATCAATAAACTTTTCAATTTTTGTCTGCATCCCCCAATATTTGAACTCCACCCGACAGAGTTTATAGGCACACATGATTCGCATATTAGAGTCCATGTTTTCCGATTGAGCAGTTTTATATTCAGTGGCCCAACTATCAGTAAGTGGTCCACGATTCGTTTTGGAAGATACATAGATTTTTGGGTCTTCCTCTTTTCGATAATCACTCGACGATATCGGATCATTTACTATGTCAAGGTAGTCTAAATATTTATTCCTAATAAGCATTCATTCAAAAACAATTATTGCAAACACTCCATTATCTATTAGAAATAAAAAATAATAGCAATTTAAAAAAAAATAGAATTGAATTCAGCGGCAAATGATGCATATTAGTAAATTCAATTATAAATTAATTTTATAGTTGTGCTGTGCTAATTATTTTTAGAAGTGATGTCAGTCTATGATAAATCAATAAAATAATTACAATCATGAAATTGGACTTTATCTCTGATTTACCATTGGGGTTTGAAGAGAAATTATTTTTTTATTTTTGTAAATATTTCATTTTTGAAAATTCCATTAAACAGAATTACTATCAAAATTCAAACAGATCTGAGAATGAATTTCCAAGACTTGTAGAAGTGATTTTTAATCACTGCGTAAACAAAATATAAGTAGAAAATATTTTAAATGAATATTCCAATAATCTATTATGGAAAAAACATTTGTTAACATTATTGTTCAAGTTAAACAACTCTAAAAGGCATAAACAGAAAAAATAAGGCTTTTTCTATTTTTTCAATTCACTACTGTCATATATACTTATAATTATGTAATTATTAACAGACCTATAAGTACATTTGGTGCCTGATGATGACAGCAGAGTTTTAGAATATTGCAAGAGAATATTTTTTGAAAAACAATGTGTAGAGTTTAATTATTATGAAATTATTTAATTTGATTTCTTAATAAATTAATCTCTAAAAAGAATATTAATTTATTTAAATACTAAAATTGTAAATAAAAAAAAGTTTAAATTATGACTTTATCTTTTAAAAACAAGTCATTCGACATTGGTATCAGAAGCCTGTCAAACTCTAATGAAGAATCAATCCTTGATTCGGCAGAAATCAATACAGCAACATTCAAGATTCCCGAATTCCATGAAGATCTTACAACTTGAATTTTACAATTGGAAATCTCTTTCAATTTTTCAAAAATTAAATCAGAAAAATCAAGATTTTAACATCTTGTTATGGCAATTCCAATCACCGTTGCAAGGCGTTTTCATTATTTGCTTGACACGTCAAGCAATTCTCCATATTCAGACCTCAAGAATGCTACAATTGACGAATTCAATCAAAAACACCCAGTTTCTTTACAAAGTTTACTAAACGAAGGATTCTTAGGAGACAGAAGTACTTCAGAAGTATTGTGAGATATTCGTTCCAATCTTGTCAACGATGGAAAAGGAACAGTCTCAATAAGAACAGCTCTAAAAACATTCAAGATGCGTTGATTCTTCAATCAGAACAAAATCATTGGCTCATGATACTCGAAATTAATAGAAAAACAAAATTCAGTTTAACGAGAACTCAAGGAGCCTGCAGTCATGAGGAAATAACAGCTCTAAAAGCATGAATTATAGAAAACCAGTTATCGGGAGCACTTTGTTTTTATCACAGATACTTTGGTTTAAAAGCAAGAAAATTTCAAGAAAATGTAATTGGAAAAAAGACCAGGCGTCACATGGAAATGAAAAAAGGTTCCAGTAAATTCGGAGATTGAAACCTTCAAAATTACATCAGCCTATAATCCGAACAACAGCCCGAAATTTATCATACCAGCATCTTCAAACACCATCTTCAATTTTTAATTGATACAGATGCAGATGCGAGTGTTTTACCAGCAACAATGTTTGAAGCTGATAAATTCTTGGAAGCAAACCGAACACTAGTCAGCGCCAATAATTCAATCATAAGTTACTATGGAGACAAGGAATCCACAATTGAAAATGAAAGTTTTCGATTGCCTTTCAAATGGATATTTGCCATTGCAAATATCAATAAATCTACTATCAGTTTGGATTTCTTATCTTACTACAACCTATCAGTTAATTGCAAAAACAATATCATTTGAAATTCCTTGACGTTAGAATTTGCCCAAGGCTATGGAAAAAACTCCGAAATTAAAAATATTCCCACAGAAAAATTGGACCCGATTTCCAGCCCAGATTCAAAGAATAGACAATCAAAAGCTGCCAATGTTCAACTCAGAATTATTACGGATGGACAACCAATCTCTCAAAAATATCGCAAACTATTCGAAGAACGGCTGAATGCGACCAAGATGGAGTTTAACAGAGTCATGGAAGATAAAATTATTCAAGCAAGCAACAGCAGTTGGGCATCACCGCTGGTAGTAAAAAGTATTCAGATACGATGAATTTCAAAGACTCCATGCTCTTTCTCATCCGGGATACAAGCCACTGATGAAACTGTTAACAGAAAGATACGTATGGCTAGGTATGAGATTTGATGTTCGCTCATGGAGCCGGGAATGTCTTAAATGCCAGCAATCAAAAATATCCCATCATATTAAAATTGCATTCGGAGCTATTCCAGATACTGGTAGGTTTAAGACCATCCATATAGATTTAGTAGGCCCGTGACCTCCTGTGAAAAACAAAAGATTTATCTTACAATGATCGACAGATCAATTTCATAAGGTGAAGCAATTCCAATAAATGACATTACAAGTGGCAACAAATTAAAAACACTGGAATAAGAATGGATTAACAGATATGGCGTTCCAGACATTAGTGATCAAGGAGAAGAACTTCATATCATCCCCAATGCAATGGCAAAGTCGAAAGATGGCACCAAAGCCTTAAAAAATCCACTCTAAGCACATGCCAACGATGCAAACAGAGCATGGGCTGCCGAAAGTCTTACTTGCTCTCCGTAATTGCTGCACATCAAATAATTCACCGTTGAAGAACGGGTATTTGGAAACAAATTGAGATTACCCGGCGATATAGAGCTCAATGAAGACTCAGAAACAGAAGAGAACTTACAACTAATTAAAAATAATATCGCCGAAAAGAATTCAGAGAAAGAAGACTTCAAAATGTAAAAGTTTCAGTTCAAAAAGAATTAGGCAATTGTAACAACAACCAAAGGACTAGATCTTCCTTACGATGGACTATTCAAAGTAAAAAACAGATCAGCAGATTCGAAAACTTTGAAAATATCAATTAACGGTAGAGACAAAGTGTTACTGCAGATCGACTTCGTGCAACCATTGAACCGATGCAAAATCTTGGAGGGGAGTTATGTAGAGTTTAATTATTATGAAATTATTTAATTTGATTTCATAATAAATTAATACTTAAAAAGAATATTTAATTTGTTTAAATACTAAAATTGTAAATCAAAAAAAAATTTAAATTATGACTTCGTCTTTTAAAAACAAGTTATTCTACACAGCGCTTTTTAAATTTTTATATAATTTGATGGTATACCGTTTTCAGCTTTTAAATTGTTCCTGTTTGTTATATCTAACAATCTTTTAATAGTAAAGTACAATCCTGATGGACACTTAATTACAAGATAATGTTATTGGATTTTTTTGATGCACTCATTAACTTTTTAATAACACTGTCTCACTTCACAAATTTGAAAATATAAAATTTGAAAAATATATTTAAAATTTAAATCTATTTTGAATTTTACTGATATCGAATTCTACATTTTTACACTTTACCTCGCATATTCAAACAGAATGAGAACTTCTTTATAAATATTTAAGTACATATTTATGGGATGGATTATGTGCAGCAATATTTCTTATTATTTTCTCAAGCCTTTCAATGTCAAAACTATTGAAATGTAGAAAATCTGTTAAAACCTTTGTTAGATAGAAAACGCCAATATATTATAAAAATGTAAAATTGCTATTTTGATAAGTTTTGCTCAAATTTTTACCAACTATTGATATATACTATGTAAATCCTGGAAATTATGTAACGCTGTATATGATTACATCAAGAATTAGTCACCCGATGATTTATGTAATATACACAAGAGGTTGGACTAATTTGAAGGTCTCGAAAGCAAACCTATTGCCGCCACTGTGTAGTGAGAAAACGTTATACTTAGTGAAATATGAAAAATAATTTCATTTTTCTTAACTTCTTAATTACTATTTGTATCATTCTAGCAGCACATTGAAAAACCAATAGGGAATTAAAAATACGAGCATATTTTAAATCGGGTGGTGACTAAAAAATAAAGATCTGTATATAGTTAATTGTAAAATATGATGATTTGTGATGAAAAGTATTTATGTATAAAAAATGAAACAAACTGCAAAAATTGACAAAATGATTAAAAGGTGTAATAAATAGCAAGTCAGAGTTAGAAATAGCGACTATATGTTGCTGGTAATAATATTTAATGAAATATATTCTAAATAATTATAAAAGGACTAGCCTATAATTCTTTGCTTCATGTCTTCATCGTTTAGATTAAAAACATTATCTTGATCTCCACCGTCATTAAAATAATATGTCTCTATTTCTAAAGTAAATTTGTCAATAATTGGAACTTTGTATCTTGTTTTTGTATAAGGATAAGCATTCCAAGCTTCTTCTTCGACTATTAAAGCAGATTTTGGTAAAATATTTCTGAACCATGCTGAAATTGAAATATTTTTTTCATGAATTTTTGTTCTAAATAAAATTTATTACCAAAAAATAAATATAAATTTGACCAGCAAGTAATAAAATCTTTACGTAAATATTAAAATACTTCATTGATAAGAAAACCTCATCAAATAATAGCCAGTAAATTACAACAATACTATAAATACAAAGAAAATAGTGTAGTGTTCTCTTATATTGTTCATTCAATAAATTACTACTAAATTTCATAAATTGGCGTGACCCTGCTTATTTTATGAAATATCGTTCATTACACTCTACATGTTTTTACCTATGAATTTCCACGTAAAACAAAAAGAGAAAATATACCTTTTGTATCTTGTAGGCGATAATATGTCGATATGGTAAATCCCTTTGTAACTCCATTGGCGACTTAAGGTCACCATAATTTTTGAAAAATTTTAATAAACGGATAATGATTGATATCAAAATTGTTAATTTATGATTTTAGTATTATTACGATCTAATTTGTGTATAAACAAATCTGTTTATTTATGTTTGAAATAAATTTGTCTAGTTGCGTTTATATCCGTGTAGTTTTAGGTATTTGATAAACATTTAGATCACATACCTATTTTCCGTGCTGAGTACAAATAAATTAGAGGGAACTATGTATTCCTAAACAGATTTAATCAGTTGTATTTAAGCAAGGACAGATAATAATAAACTAATTGTGAAAAACGATATTCATTTTATATAAAATAGGCGAAAAAACCTGTATAGATTTAATTATAAATGATGGCTAATAGAAAAATCCGTTGCTTTGCGAGTGATGTTTGAATTTCACTAAACAAATCATTAAAATGATATTTTGAAAACAAAAGAAATAATAAAAGAAAATGGCAAAGATATAAGGACACTGTGACAACGATTATGGAATTTTGGTGTATGTAATACTAACGAGTAAATATATGGGTTTGAATGAGCTAAATAAATATACCAATGGCCATTAAATAGGACCCTGGGTTTTTAAATATTTTGTCAAGTTAAAATTTTAAGTAAAGATTTTAATTGAATCATAGATTTTTTGATTTTTCATAAAATTTTAGAAATTTCCATCTATTTTTTAATTTATATTCAAATTTACAGTTCACTCAAAATCTCTTCGATCTTTAAACATTTTGGGCAAAAACTCTTGAAGTGATGGTAATAATTTATTAATTACTATTATCAGGCTTCTGGAGCCCTTCCTTGACCACTTGACAGATTTGACCATTTTTTGAGATCGCTAGAACTAACGATATATTTGGATCTCTATTTATTGGGACGGAGGCATATCAGTTTTGGCTATGACACACGCGCCCATATATTTATTTATTATTTGTTAGAATTTTGATTTATTATTATAGCTTATTTAGGTCCAATTTAATATCCCTTGGTGAAGTAACATTTAAAATAATAATACTGTATTTATAAATTATGCAAATAGAAAGTGGTATACATAGTACATTGATTGCTTTTTTTGGTTTGGGTTGAAAGTTTAGTAAATAAATATTTCAATAATATATCGCGTTTCGATAATTGTAATTTTATGTTTGTTAATTATTTAATGTCATGAAATTTCTTTTCAATAATTCTTTAATTCATTTCTCATTTTTAGTAAACAATATTGTACTTAGATAATTCCTTAAATAAGTTTCGTTTGAAATTTTATCGTTAATAAAGAGATTACAGTTAAAGAATTATTTATTCAAAAATTTTTCATATGATTTCAAAACTGATTCATACGAATTTCTCCAAAGTTTATTAAAAATTATAATTATTTTATCTTGTGCATTCATTACATTTTAGATCCAGAAAGTCAATTTTATCATGTAAAAATAATTTCAAACTAAGTTATTATCAAAAAGCTATTGCTTAGATCAGGGGTGGCCAACTTGAGGCCCGTATGTAGTCCGCCTTGATCATTTATGCTTCAATTTTTAATTCCTAAAAAATTCCTAACGGTTGAATAGCATCAAAAATATTTATATTATATTATATGTTATTAACTTTGTATACAATAACTTTCCATACATTACTTTGATATTCATTAAGGTACCGGAACCCACCGTTTGGAAAGTACTAGTTGTATTTGGAAACAAAATATCAATAGAGAAATTTTGATTAACATTATTATTGTTAAATTTTGATTTTTTCCTGTCGCGTCTGTCTAAGCAAAAGTTTTTTGTGGTGTCGTATCTGCCTTTCGCCTTGGTTCCTTTTATGTTAAGTTACGCGTTGTGTGCGCATTTTAATCTTTTCTAGCTGACTCGTGACTGTGTGCCGAATGTGTCCTTAAAATTTTATTGGAATAAAATCTAATGTTTTCTAGTTTGTTTATTCGTGTTAAAAATATTTTATGAACTTTCGTAGAATTTTTAATCTTAAAAATTTTGAATTCTAGAAGTTTTTAGTAATGTAAATTTCATAATAAACGTTTTGGAATTATACTTTTTTCTTTGATTTAATTCATATGAAATCTACGTTACTGTCGATTTTTTGGTCGGACAAGACATCAAGCTGTTATGATTGGAATGGATAACATCACTGTATTAGGAAGAATTGTGATGAAATCGAAAATATTTTGCATCATTCAAAATACAATGAGCTTTATAATTATATTTATTTATAAATTCAAATTCCTTTTATTTAACAGTAAAATTGTATTTTTAATAGAATATAAGTGATTAGTAACGAAGTTTCTCTGGTCAAAAGTTGTTCATAATGTTCAAAATCTTGTAATAATAAAATAGTAGCTAGTGGAGAAACTATTATTAAAGAAAATATGATAATTAAGCTTTGAATAACGAATTATCGGAAGTTGTTAAAATTATCACAAAACTCGATCGAAAACTTGATTTATGACTTCTCTAAATTGTGGTTTGTTGATGAAAACTAGATGTCTCTTGCAATTTAACTAAATGTTCATCTTCATCAAAAAAAGTTGTTTTAAGTTGTTTCGATAATTGTCACAAAGAATGAAGTAAATTTTCATAAAATCTATAAAAACTAAGAGTGATAGTTATCGAATTTTAAATAATTCATTTTTAATTCTAACTTTAAAGACTTTATTTAGCCAATAAAATTGCTATTTAGTGTCATATTTATCGAGTATTAATTGAAGTTTCAAGTAGTTTCATTGTAACGAATTTAAATTTTTTTTCAAAAATTCCGACATGATTAGTGTAGTTTTTATCTTCTTTATTATAAGTCCCAAAAACATATCAAACAACATGTAATGCCCTATTAATCAAAGGTTTTCATTTACCTTATTGATGATCATAGTCATTTTAATTGTATTGCGATATTTGATTTTCCAGTCCATATGTGGAGCATATGCAGAAAAATGATTTTAAAAATAGCTTTTGTATTATAGTTATTAACTCAGTTGTTAAAGTGTTGTGAGTTGATTATTAGTACTGTGTCACTAGTTCACTGTGTATCCAAGGTATGCAGTAGACAATTGGATTTAAGTGGTTATTTTTTCCGTATTAAAAATCACGGACCACAGTAACTACTCTCTTATCAGCCAAACTCCAATAATAAAAATAATAATTTTTTACTGGATTTTTATTTTTTTACTTTAAAATCCGCCATTTTCTAGAAACCGCCACCTTTTTTCACAGTACCGTTTTTGGTGGATAAGAGAGTAGTTACTGATAATGATTATTTATTTAGTTATTTTACATTTGTAGAATAACAGTAAATAATAGGTATTCTAAATAATATAATAAGTATGTTAAATTGGTATGACTTAAGATTATGTAATATATGTCTGAATGTCAAAGGTGTGATTTATGTGTGCATGTGTGTATCTTGCTCAAGATAATTACAATATAATAATTTCCTCCTGAGAGTTTCTCACTTGTTTTAGATAATAAATATTATGTTTCCAAAGTCTTCAAAGCCAGGACTACCAACAAATAATCAATTGAATGCGTTTATTCCAACACCGAAAATCTTTACTGTTGGAGACAATCTGGAAATTTTCTAAGAAGAAATTAGAAGATTTTATGATTTAACTCAAACGTTTTTAACTCAAAAAACGTTCATAAGAGCATTCATGTCAACGGAAGTGGTTAAATTATATGAAGGAATAAATGAAGAAATTGACAGTTATGGAGAAAGATGCAGAAAAGCCGTGGAAGAGACTTCAAATTTAGGAAGAAATTTAAATGAAGCTATTCGATGCAAAAAAGGAAATGAATCGACTTAAGACTTCTTTAGAACAATTGATCAATTGGCAGAAAAGGTCTTAAGACACGAAATATCGAAAGAGAAATATACTGCCTTTTTATTGCAAAATGCAATAGAAGATAAATATATAAAAAGAGAAATAAAGATGAAAATATTTCCTATGTCAAACAGATTAAGGAGATTATTACAAAGATAGAAATTAATAAAGAAATTAAAAACGAAGATGTTGTTGCTATGAAACCATTCAAAAGAAGTTATGCAAATGTGGTCCAAAATCAAAATCAATATTTATCTAAACAATATCGGTAATCACAACCAAAACAACAACATCAAAGATTTTGAGAAAACACCTTACCACGAAGAGAACCATTTAGAAATAATAACAGATTACTATATCAAAGGAGTTTACCTAGTCGACCTTCAGTTCTACCGACACAAAATAGATCGGGTTTTTCAAATTCTTATGAGCGGTCAAATATAAGATACCAACAACTGCGATCAAAGCAATGCTGGGGATGCAAAGAAGTTAGACACATAAGAGTCCAATGTCCGAACAGAAAATGTTCTCATTGCAAGAAGGCAGGCCATTTAAAATTCCAATGCTTCGATCTAAGAGGAACTCAGAGCTACATATATCAACAGAATATGGCAGCAACTGCAGATCAAAAACAAGAGAAGGAGATGATGAGAACATGATGTCCAACAGTGAATACCCAAATGGCAACGCTCCAACACAGGAGGAAGTGATTGCAGCGATATACTAAATGTAAGTAATATCTTGAGCAATGATTCTATGTATGATAATGTTTGTAATTGTTTGCATGAAATTGAATTTTTTGATAATATTTGGTATGATGATGCTGGTATACTTGATGTTATACGTATAAGTTTCGTTAAAAATAAAAATTATAAATCAAGAAAATAATGTTGATTTCTTCATTGCAAATGTAATTTCACCAAGTTTAATAGGAGGAATTAATGTGTTAGATAAATTTAATATTAAACTTGTATTGAACCCGGGAAAAGAAAATATTTTAATGTTAGATGAAGCAAAACCAATCAATTTTAAAAATTATCAAATTAATCGAGATGTAACTTTGAATAAAATAATAAAAGACTATGGAAATTTATTTATGAAACATAAATGGGATGTAGGCAAAACCAATTTAGTAAAACATGAGATATTAACGAAAAATGAACCAATTGTTATTAATCCTAGGCGCCAGACATTTCATTTAATTGAGAAAATTGAAAAAAATATTAAGAATATAGAGGAAAACGGAATAATAAGTCAGTGTGAATCTCCCTGGAACTCACCTTTAGTTTGCTTAAAAAATAAAGATAAAGATGATATCAGGATTTGTTTAGATTATAGAGCGTTAAATGCAGTGACAGAAAGACCAATTTTTCCCATTCCGAATACTCAAGAAATGTTAGATATTTTGTAGGGCGCCAAATATTTCACCACCCTTGATTTAGGAAATGCTTATTACCAAGTTGAATTGCAAGATGAATCTAGATTAAAAACAGCATTTTCCACAAATAATACTCAATATTGTTTAAACCGTATGCCGTTTGGGATTGCGGCTGCACCCGCAACATTTAAAAAGCTCATGAACTTAGTATTAGGGACATTACATTGTAAAGAAGCTGTTGTTAATCTTGACGATATATTAATATTTTCGTCTTCCTTACAAGAACATTATCAGAGAATAAGAAAAGTATTTCAAAGAATAAGTGATTCTGGGTTTAAGATAAGTCCAGAAAAATGTCAGTTTATTAAAAAAAGAAATAAAATTTTAGGACATGTGATAAACGAGGAAGGAGTATACATACTGATGACAATAAAATAATCGCGATTGAAAATTTTGAAACTCTGAAATGTATTAAAAAATTACGAAACTTTCTTGGATTAACGAATTATTATAGGTTTATAAAGAAACCGCGGCATTTAAAATACGGCCTTTAAAAATATTCAAATTATAATTTTCTAAATCAATTTATGAACGTTTAAACACAACAAAGTTGTATTGGTGCACATTTATTGGGTATTTTGAAAAGAAAATTTAGGTTATGAAAAAATTGGTAGTTTTGTTTACTTTTTTCCATAAAATATTCTTGTTGTTGTAGTTGAGAAAATGCGTGTCACGTTATGCCTTACCATTATAGAAAAGGATGGAAAGCGGAGCAGTCATTTCACGATATCAACGAACTTAAGGGAAAAGTCAGTGTCATGAATGGGTTGTTTGATATTGACAATCCAGGCACTACTGGCGGCTATGCTGGGCAGCCAGCGGAATCACTCACTGTAAGATAACCTCTAATGGCTGTCGATATTGATGGAATGACAACGATCAGAATGACAAATCATTGACAACAAAGCGGGGAAAGACAAATCAACCTCAACAGCAACGTATATTTGATCAAATTCGACTGCCATCAATACAATGCATTTGTGAAATCCATCCCCAATTAGAAATTTCATTCATTCAACACAGCATTCTCGGTTTTTATTAATTATTTCAAATATTCAAACATTTTTAGTTTAACATTTCAATAAAATCTTATGAAAGCGTCAAATATATTTACTTCAAATCCATTTTTTTTAAATTCTAGTCGATTAATGTTCACGTTAAATTTTTACTTAACATTCACTAGTTTTAAACTTTCGAGATTTAATATTTTTAAATTGGATATTTCATACTACTCATAACTACAATTTACAGTTTCAATTCGATTTAGAAATTTCTATGCAACAAATTTGAAATAAAGCTGAAAAATAGTTAACGAATTTACGTAAAACTTAATTAGTTAATCAATTTGTGTTAAAATGTTAATCATTTTCAAAGAGAAATTTAATCGTATTTATCATTGAAATTGAGAGAAAATAAAATTCAAATTCAGTTGCCGATGACAGGCATTTCTTTAAATTATTTGATCGAAATAATTAATTATTAAATGTTTTCTTGAATGTATTGATCTCTATGGCAAAAAAATTTAACATATAATATATGGAAATTCTAGGAATAAAATTTATCGGAAATATCTTCGAATCCGAAGTATATCAAAATGTTAAAAATAATAGTAATTTAAATAAATTTTTAAATTATATATTAATTAAATTAATATGAAAATATTTGATAAAGATATTTTAGTCTTCAATTTCTTACTTGGTAAATGGCTACCAATGTGATAAATTTTAAAAGTATATTGTCCAATCCCACCCGGACCATTTTCATATGGTTCATTTCTTATTATTTCAACTCCACTACCTTGTCCGGTACTTTCATCTTTCGACTTTTTCTGAAATTCGATGAGTATTTAGAAAATATATAATTTAAACTACCTGTATCATGTATAATTGAGCTATACGATATTCTTCTACAGTTAATGGCATACATATTCGATATTCTTTTATTAACATAATTAAATCAAATCAAACGAGTTTCTACAAGAAATTCAAAATACATATTGATTTTATCAAAACAAAAATAAGTATAATAAAATGTAAATTGAATATTAACTTTTGAATTTTAAAGATATATAATGAATAAATTAAAAATATTATTGAAAATCATTGATAAATATATAATAATCTGTTTTAGAATATTGAAAATTTTAATTTTAATTTCAAAAAACACTTGATTTAAAATGTTCAATATTTAAATAAACGCTTAATTTTTTTCTCTATTGAAATATACAGTTAAAAGATTTAAAGGATTTAAACAAATTTGATAACTTTATTAATTTTTGGGATGAATATATAATAAATTGAATAATTTCATTTCTGAATGTTTTTAATACATTTTTAATTGTTATGAATATTTAATTAAAAACCTTTTTCGTAAAATATTAATGCAAATTGTAAAGTATGACGGAAAATTAATGATGTAGGGTTCGAGCCCTTGAATTTTTAGTTGTATATTGTGAGTTCCAGGAACATCTATATATTACCAAACTACAGTTACAAGTGCTGTTAGAACCCTAGCATACGTGCGGGTTCAGTGACTGTCGACTGATGACCTGTGGTTGGTTTCTGGGTGGCGATATTTAAACTATATGGTTGTTACCCAGACAACCCCATATAAATGTTCTTTCGCTTACCACTCGGCACGCGTTGCTAAGCAACGTTGGAACTGTGTTCGAGTTTGTAGATCATCCGCGAAAAGTGAGCGTTATCACTAGTGCTATAATTGACGGAACGATCTCTGGGTCCAAGACCTGTGCTCGCTTTTGATTTTTTAGGTCCTTTTATGCCTTTTATGTCATCATTCATATTCATAATTCTCATGTAAACCTCCCATTCATGCAGTGCAATGTCCTCATGCTACTTCTACGAATTAACACTTATCGAATTCTTTAAATAACATTTAAGTAATGGTGGGTTACAGGGTTTCAAATCTTACTTATCCTCCTGGTGACCCTAGTAACGCCATACAAAATGATGCTAATCGCCACTTGGCACCCGTTGCTAAGCAACGTTGGTAATGTGTTCAAGTGGTGGATTGTCCGCAAAAATTGAGTACCATGTGCTAGTACTGTAGTTGCTCGGACAACTCTCGGGTTCACGAGCTGTCGATAGAAGACCTATGCTCGCTTTGTAATTGTCCCCTGTGTGAGAAGTTTCGAGATTAAAAATTATGTTGGTGAGTATTAGCTGTGGTGGTGGTGTGCTTAGAGGTGGAACGACATTTATTTAACAAAGCGTGAATACCCACGAGATTTCTATGGAGTTTTTAATATTCTTCGCATTTGAAATATCACTTTTAAACGATTGAACAATAGTCATAATTTAATTAAATTCACAAGCTACACAAGATAGATTAGCTGAGTTTATTTGCCAGGCGGGCGACTCTGCGTCTGGCGCGCTCCTTGCGCCCCGGCCTGTAACTGCTTGAGGGTGTGTTCGATGGAGTCGCAACTGACGTTGGGTTGTTGGTTGCATCTCGATACGCCAATTGGGATGGGGCGAAGACACGAGGGTAGGTCACTGCCTCTCCCTCCCGACTGGCGGACAAGGCAACTTCTAACCCCTTTATCTGCGTCCGGAGGTTCTGATTTAATTGCCGTTCCTCGGCCCAACCCTTTTGAGTCGTTGATGGAGGGGTTTGAGCTTCGCCGGATCCACCCAGGTGGATTTCACCTGTTGGATCTCTTTCGTGAGGTGGATGATCTGCTCGTATAGAGCTTTGTTCGATTGTTGGGCATGGGACAATTTTTTTTGTAGGAGTTGAATAGGCTCCATTTCTAATAATGTGAATAATTAAAGGTGGAATATTACAAAAAGGCCATAATTACATGAGTTACATTTAAACAAATCGACAAATGAAGAAATTATTTACATTTCAAAAAGAAAATCTAAACCAATTATCGAAAGACACTCAATTTATTTATTACCAAAAAAGAATTTATCAAAACTTAAGTCATCAACTAGTTTATGATGGGATGGATTAGGGAAAACCCTTCTCCACCCATTCTTCCGGCGTATAACCAGAGATGGTCATGATTGGCCGTCTCGTATCCCGAATTCGGGCCGTTGTTGGTCGGGAGGCTCGTGTGGCAGTACCTTGTCGAGGGTGCCAGTAGTTGTTGGCGATCCGACCCGCCAGTAGGTCCTCTTCGACGTTCGCCAGATACTGGCGAGCCAGGACCACTTGTACGTCCACCTGTCGTTGGTTGGCCTCCATTTGCTCGAGAAGACGTTGAGCTTGCCGGTGAATTTCCTCGGCCGGGCTCCACTCTTCGGCTAGCCCTTGATCACCATCATCTTCGGTGGTGCTAGTGAATTGAAGTCTCGACGGGGGAAACTCCGGGCATCTCTCTTGTCGGAAGCGTCCCCACGCCCATCTCCATCGATCCGCAAGGTGAGTTGGGATGTGATTCCTCGAACCAAGTGTTACTGAAGGTAAGATCATTAACCGAGTATGTGTAATTTTATCAAAAGAAATGAATAAATGAATGATTACAAAATTTGGAGTTACCCCTTTGTGAGACCATACTGGGAATTCAAAACTGTCCAAGACCTTTTGTCAAATCAAAAAAAATCTTACGGTTCAGAGGGTATTTTACTCTAATAGTTAACCTTGAATTACTTCCATCTTCTTTACTGTGGTATACTTTCGGCAATGTCGATTTTTCCAAATGTCTTATAGTGAATACAATTAATTATTTGCAAATAATTAGTTTTATTTATTACCCACTATCATTTATATATAATTAATTTAATTCAAGTTAATGTAAGTCTACCTATCATCATAATCTTTTATTCAACTGTTTTGCTTATCGACATTAAAACATCATCTGTACCGACCTAATATCATAAAAGTTATAAGCATTAGTTGACATAATAGTAATTGTATCTGAAAATTTAGTTAACGCGCTTTAATATTGGTAGTGTGACAAAATTGGAATCTGATAACTATTTGTTTCTGTCCCAGTAATTAATTTCTGATTAGTTTGCAGGCACGAATGTCTCTGAACCTTTACGAACGTTAGGTAAAAATTATTTACAAAGATTTACACGATGTTTTCGTGCGTTATTAGGAGGGATTCAGACTCGTTTACAAAACTGGTATAACTAATGTAACACATCTTTCTGAACTGGTTTCTGAGATTTTTCTAACTATTGCTACACGTTTATCAAAAATCATTTGTACAAGATTAATATGATGAAAAAAAAGAGAATATAATGAAAACCCTTCAAAATTTATCCAGTTATTCTTACAAGGGGAATTTAATCGTCATTTACCAAAAGTTTACATAATTATCTTCATTAAAACTGGTAAACTATAAACCCTGAACATTAACAATTGTATTTTTATTAGAAATTAATTATCTATTACTTAAGAAAATTATCAAATTAAAATTTAGGCAAAATAAGATTTAAGAGAAAATTCTCGAATATTTCATATCTTAATAATAGATTACCCTGAGTTGTTGGGCTCGATTCCCTTGTTGCGTCTCCTCCCGGCGTTGTGGTCATAGGACTCTCATTTCCAAAATCTTGGGTTTGGTGCATAATAAAAATGATTAGCTTGCATTTCACTATACCTAGTTATATGATCTAGTAGAGATGTGTGTGTGTGTCCGTTGCACACCGCTAGGTAAGTGGTATGATGATAAACATTTGCGGCGAGGGAATTTCATGTCAACAACAGGTTGGTTTAATTTATGTTTATCTATGTACATTGTTTATATCAAATCGTCGACGGACTATTAAATCGATGGCTACTCTCTGCTGACGTGGCAGTTTTGATCTCCATATTGATAGACCCAAATTAATTATTCTCGGGGTAATGGTAGCCCTTATCCAGAATTTTGAGATTTAATTTTTATTTATTATCTTTTCCTAGTTGATGTCGACGTATTTCTGGTGCGTTTTCTATTTTCAGATGTTAGTCAATCCGGAATTGCGTTTCTCGTGGGGAATTTGAAATTACCACTAGAAAACTCGCATATGCCATTGCAAAATATTATGATTCGCGGCGAGTGTTCCAATGTCAAACCTGATCTACTGCTTCATTGTTTTAATGATTTGAAGGTGGCGATTTATACTCTCTAGCATTTAATATTTTCGTTATATCGCTTCGATGGTGTACTGGTATAAACGATCGTAATTATCATCTCAGTTGTTTGTCGTTTTCCCTGGACTGAGTTAAGTATGTATTGAGTTTTATTACTAATTTGCACATATTTCCTAGTGATCTCGATCAGGTCTAGCTTTCCCTTTCTATTTTGGTCTGCCACAATTCCACGCAATTATGGCCATATTTATTGATGTGTGAACAAGCCGGGTACGTTTATATTATATGATTACGAACTTATTAACCTACTCTAGGAAAGATTAGAGATTGGAAACTGAGGTTTGATCAAATCTTGATTTCGGGTCACTTATGGAGTACTCGTGGTAACGGTGGTAATTTATGGTTGACAGATCTACTGAAGGGTTATTAGTCCAATCTGAACTTTTGAATAAGGTTTATTTTAATGGATTGTCGGCTTGCGTTGTTGAATATAATGAATTCTGTCTAACTGATCAGTGTTTTGAATTTGGTTGTATTAATTATTTAGTTTTGATTTTAAACCTTTTTTTGGAGTTCTTTTGGGTCTGCGGTTGGACTTAACAAATTTTAATTGATATCTACTTTTAATTATGAAGGCTTTAAGGGACTCAATTGTTGCTTTTATTGGTAAAAAATTATCTTGATTTCGCAATGTGATTTAAGTTTTTAATGATTGTCATTACATCTACGTCCTTACCAGGTTTCATGGTAACTACTTAGTAATAACTTTAATTTATTATTTTGAAATTTTCATATCTAGTTTAGATTTATGGGAATAATTACTTTAATTACATAGCAGTGATTTCGTTTTTTTATTTTTATTCCCCGTCACCTTTCCCCTTTAATAAGCCTTAAACGCATTTTATGTTCATATTATATTTAATGAGTGCCCACTGGACTACTCGGTGTGGTGATTTTGAGCCGTATGTAGATTAATTTAGGTCGAATTTAAAGAAAACTAGAAACGAGGAAGAAGCCAAAAGACCTTTTCCTTATTTCTCCTTTCTTCTATACTGGATAATATTGACGTTCCAATCCCTGCGTTCCGCACGCCGGGTCTTCTCGGGCACAGATCATCGGCGATATTCCACGCACTTACACGAATCTGAATAATATGTTGATTTTAATATCTTGCGGTGGGCCGGAAAAATTTCGACAAATTTAAGAAAAACAAAACCATAATTTATATATCATGAATAGTTTATTAAAATAATAAAACAAGTTACCACTCCAAAATTCATAAATCATAAAATATTACTCTCCCCACGCCGACATCCCAGCAGAGCTCTATCGAGATTGCGAGGGTGCGACGTGGAGAGAGCTTCCAATAAAACTCTCGCTCACCTAATAGATTTTTAAAAATTGAGTGAAAAGTTTCAAAAACGATTTTTGGTTTTAAAAATGGTTAAATTTTATGTGAAAATGCATCGGTATATATACCTATTTTCTGTCCCTAACCTCGCGTGTTCTTTTTGATTTAGTAAAACAAAATTCGACCTTGATATTTTCTATTGTATTCTAATCTTTATTTTTATTATTTTCTAATTTATTTTGATAATTTTTTATTTAAAATTTTTTATTGAATTATTTCTAATTCAAATTCTTTGATTTAAATTTCATTTTCATGAAATTTTTATTTTTTGTTACATTATTAAATTTCGGTCGAATTTGTTGGGTTTTCATGTTATGTTTGTATTTGTATCGTGCGGATCTTGTTGCATTTTGTTATTATTTTAATTTATTTTTTATGTTTATTATTTTATATGTAATTATCTTTTTTCTCATATTTGATAGGGTTTAGTTGATGTTTTAATGGGTTTGAGTTTAAATTTGCATGTTATATTTGCATGTGTGTTACCGATCCATTTAAACATTTTTCAAGGCCGTTTGTGTTCTGGCCCAACAATATATTTTACAAACGAAACAACACATTTCGACACGTCAATTACGTGTTGTTTAATAATCGAGCGGCTCGGCGCTTAGCCCGCTCTTTACGTCCGGGTCGATAACCACTAGCCTTCGGTGTAGTCTTTGGATCTGTCGTTGTCTCTCGGTAGGCTAGTTGGGCAGGAGCAAAAACGAGGGGATATGTCACTGCCGCTCCTTCTTGGCAGGCTGACAATGCTACCTCTAGCCCCTTTATCTGGGTCCTCAGGCTTTGATTTAATTGCCTTTCTTCCGTCCAGCCCTTTTGTGCTGCCGTGAGCCTTTGATAAAGCAACTTTGCTTTCTTTGGTTCTATCCAGGTGGCTTTTGTTTGTTGGATTTCTTTTGACAACTGAATAATCTGCTCGTAGAAATTCTTGTTAATACTACGTGCGTGTTCCAACTCCTTCTGTAGAATTTTTAGTGATTCCATATCTGTAAATAATGATATTAATCCTTGTCTACCAATCTTAAATCATTTAACTGATCATACAAACATTACTATTATTAAACCAAAAAAAATTGAAGAAAATGGAAAAATCAACTAATTATTTATTCAATTTAATATTAATTTCACTAAATACTATCAAGCTTTTATAGTCTGTAATCAAGTTATTGGTGAAATTGGGGAATTCTGTGATACCCATCATCGCATTCCTCGGCGGCCGACTGAGCATAAGGGCGCTCACGATATACATATACCGGTCGTTTCGTGTTTCTTGTGCGGTTGGAGCGGGACCTCGGAGGAATGGCAACATGTATGCTGGTAGAGCTCACTTTCCTCCGTTCGTCAACACAATTGCGAGTGGGGCTACGCGGCGGTGTGTAGTTGTCGGTATCCGCGATCCTGCCGGCCGCGATATCTTCTTCTACATTCGCCAAATATTGCCTGGCTCTGACCACTTGGAAATCGACCTGACGCTGGTGGTCCTCGAGACGTGAAAGGAGAAATCGGGCCTGATCGCGAATTTCCTGGGCCGGGTTTCGGCCCGATTCTCGTTTTATTGCTACGAACGGTAGCTGAACCCTTTCTGTTTGACTTGAGGTGTTCGGTTGGGATTCTCTCGGCTGGGATACGGTAAAGCCCGCATCCCACATAGCCTGTCGCCATCGATCAGCGGCTTGTGCGGGAAACCGGATAATGACACTTGATTCCCCTGAATGAAAAATCCAATCAAATGTTTTCGAAAAATAAAATTGTTCATGGTTGGGCTGTTCAATAGTTATTCAGGTGCACGTCATTAGGAGTTTTGTGGGTTTCGTGTAATGATGTCGAAAAATTCCTTTACTGATCTGTGTAGTGGGGTCGTCAGGAGTGCCGAACCGATCATTTATTTCCCCTGCTTTGAGTCCCAGAACTACGCGAACTGTCATGCCGTGAAAAGATCGTTTATTCCCCTTAACTTGGTCTCATTTAATATTTTTCGGCGATCATCCACCCTCAACAAAAATCTAATTGTATCCTACTAATTAATTGATTCTACATTAAAATAATAAGAATACGAAATAGTTTATGATTGGCATGAAAAATATAACCCCACTTGTCGGACATGTATTTTTAGAGGAAACCTGTGACTTGTCATTTTAAATTATCAGATACTGCCATACCTTTTATTCCGTTTAACAAAAAAAAATCTCATAAATATATTAAATTTATTAAAGTAAGATTCGAAAATTGTAATATGTTTATAATCATAGGGATCTTTAATTATTAAAAATACAGATAGAAATATATTCTGTCTGATTCTCAATGACAATTAAAATATATTTGATTTATAAGACGTGCTCAAAATTAACTAATTTTTAAATAAAACCTAAATTAAAATTTATCTCGCTTAATATTGCTGCTAAATTACGGGTTTGACTCGACAAACACACAAAATAAAACGATGTCGATTAATTAACAGAGTTTGTCCTATCCTCCCCTAAAACACCAACGAAAATCGGGCATGACCCTTGGAGTAACGTGATTTGATTGTAAGAGAAAACGAAAATTCTTCTCACGCTGCTTAGATGAGCGGTTGTTCGCCTTGATGGACATAATCATAAATAAATTTTTAAATAAAATTTTTTATTATTTATCAATAACTAAAGAATTTGTTTTAATTAATATTTTCATCAAAACCACTTATTCAAAGAATGTTTAAAATAATGCAATAAAAATGATCAAAACAAAAAGGAAATTTGCAGACAAAACAAATCAAAAGACTGCAAATCCTACATACGCTATAAAATGCAATTGAATGAAATCTGGCGGGGTGAGACATCGAATATGACCCATTCTCTGCCATGAAACGAACAAAAGATTCGGTGGAAAATTTTTAGCGCAAAGGTTCCTAAGGTCATATTTCGATAAGAATCCGCGGAAATCGCTGTTATGTAAGTTCATTTATATATTTAAAGAAATTAACAATGAACATTAATTTACTTGGGACATCTACGTCGAAATCCATTGAGGTAATTCCGGTTGTGGATCGGATCTAGGCGTTCCTATTTAATTGATTTGACTGGCGTTGCATTGTAAGAAATTTTTTGCTGAACTGACTATTTCGATGTAGTCATATCCATATATTGGCTAGGTAGGAATGCATGCCGCTGTCGTTGTGTGCTCGTGCATACAGACATCATTCGCTATGGTGTCTAGACGGTGAGAAAATATTACCTATTCTCGTGCGGGCGCTATTCTAAAGGTCGAGGCGTGAATTTGTGCTATCTGTCTACGACATTCCAGCACACCGATTTCTCGTCTGGTAATTGACATTTTGTTTAAATAGAATCGACAATCTCAACAGGTGCTCACAATTTTCAACGTGTCATAGTAAGTTTAAATTCGTAATTACTCTATCTCAAATTTTCTTTTACTTAGATGGTAAACGATTCTAGCGAGGCTCTCTATGCTCGGAAGTATTTATTTAAGACTAGAGTTTTCGGGTTGGGAATCTTTATTCAGGATTTTAATCTCTAGTGGAGAAATATCGGTGGAAGAAAGATTTTATTTCCTGGTATCGTCGAATTTGGGCAGGATTATTTTCGAAATAAATGTTTCTCAAGGGATGGTTTGTGACTGAATTTTGTTTGTGATGAGTAAGTACGAGTACATTATTTTAGTTGTGGTTGATGCGTGAGGATGTCGTTGGCAGCAATGGTACCTATCTACTCCAGTGATTCCTTGTAACGAGATCAGATCTGGCTTATCTTTACTCGATGGATATTGGTTCTACCGCAACGTTTTGGTCTCGTCATCATGATTTTTGTCAAACGATCATTTTATTTTTGTTGTTAATCAGAAAATTTTTCTCTTAATTATTGGAATTTGGTTTATTGGAGAAGATTTTATTAAATTTTTTGTCTTACCTCGGCAACTTATGATGAATCGCATTATCACTCCGTACTTATCGTGAATGTTTATGAATTTTAGTCACCATTTTAGGTCGTTGCAGGATCTCAATCAACTGGTTGTTCTACTAAAGGTTTGATTAGGCTTTAAGCTATCTAAATTTAATTTGATTTGGAGACGTTAAATCGAGAGCTCCTACATATTGATTTCCTAATCACATTAATTTACGTTCCTATAATTTTGGGTATTGCCTAGGCAAACGATGATATTTAATTTATTGATTTCACTACAGCTATGCCATGGTATGGAATTTTCAATCTATTGTATTTACGTCATAAGTTTTTGGTTCGATTTCGTTGATCTTAATTTTATAGTTGTAGACATTGTATCTAGAAACCGTGGCGATTAAGGTCTTTTCTACTTTTCCCTCCTTGGTAATTTTATTTGGTCCCAAACATTATACTAACAACTACCGCATTTATTTTAGGAAGTTTTATTGGCTTTAAAACATATTGTCTGGGGTTTACACTCACTAAATTATTTTACTGTTTACTTTAGAAATTGTTGATTCTCAATGTTATTTTAGGGTCAATTTTAGTCTTCACTCAAGTAAATTTTGGGGTGGATATTCAGCTAGTTTATTAATTTTAGTACGAAATAACGTCTCAAAATCTATAATTTAAAGTTCATTAATCTTCTATTAGAGTAAATATGTCAAAGTTCATAACAACAATTTCATTTTTCTTTTATTATTTCCCCGTCACCTTCCCTTGAATTGTCCTTAGGCGCATTGTGTTTATATTATAGTTAATCAGTGCCCACTGGACTACTCGTGTGATAATTTTGAGCCGTATGTGAATCAAATTTTAGGTCGAGTTTATGGAATTTGGAAGACGAGGGAACAGCCAAAAGACTATTTCCTCTTCCCCCTCTTTCCTTATACGGGATGATATTGACGTTCCGGCTCCTGCGTTCTGCACGCCGGGGGCCTTAACGGGCACGAATCATTGGCGATTTTCCACGCACTTACACGAATTCGAATAGTATGTTGGATTTTAATATCTTGTAGTGTGTTTCGGCTGTGGGCCGGAAAAATTTCGACAATATAAAACAAATTTTTATGCTATATAAATATTTTATTAAAAGAAAAAAATATAATTTACCCGACACATTCATAAAACAAGCATAAACACACCACTCCCCCCACCCCGACACCCAAGCAGAGCTCGATTGAGGTTGCGAGGATGCGACGTGGAGAGAGTTTTCAAATAAAACTCTCACTTACATCGAATATTCAAAATACTTTCAAGTTTTAGAAAAAACTGATTTAAGATTAGTTAAAACGATTTTAACGATTAAAATTGTGTAAAAATTAATCGGTATATATACCTATTGTACGACCCTAACCTTGCGTGTTCTTTTTGATTTAGTGAAACAAAATTTGACCTTAGAATTTTCTGGTATATTCTAATCTTTTAATTTTATTATTTTGAAATTTTATTTTGACAATTTTTTCTTTAGATTTTTAATTGAATTATTTCTAATTCAAATTATTTGATTTTTATTTCATTTTGATGAAATTTCGCATTTTTTAATAAATTGTCAAATTTCGGTCAAAATCGTTGGGTTTTCGTGTTATGTTTATATTTATTTCGTGCGGATGTTGTTGCACTTTGTTATTATTTTAATTTATTTTTGTGTTTATAATTTTATATTTAATTGTTTTCTTCCTCGCATTTTGATAGGGTTAATTGGTGTTTTAATAGGTTTGAATTTAAATCTGCATGTTATATTTGCATGTGTGTTACCGATTCATTTAAACATTTACAAGGCCGTCTGTGTTCTGGCCCAACACCTGTGTCCAACTTCTTACTTCTGTTGGACCAGTACAAAGTTTTGTTTAAATGGATTGGAAACAGCACACAAACAAAACATGCAAAATTTAAAAATCGGACCCATAAACATCAAATAACCACCTCAAAATACGAGAAAACACATAACTAAAAATATGTGTGGGTTACTGGCTAGTGATTGATATGGTCTTGACCCCAATTATAATAATGCTAACTACCTGCCACTGGTTACCCGTTTCTAGGCAACGTTGGTACTGTAACCAATGGTTCTGTGACCGTCAAAGGTGAGCTTTGTCTCCAAAACTGCTATGACCCGGTCTACAGCTGGTTCAGCGAGTTACCGTTAGAAGGTCTGTGCTCGTCTTACGTAATTTAGGTCCCTCACTTGCTTAACTTTATTGCATATTCGTTTCCACCCTAGTTAGGCGTCGTAAAGTTAATTAAAACAATGAGACAACAAAGTTTTATTGGTTACTACACTACTGACTCGCATTCAATTCTGTTCATTTCGCGATTTATTTTGCTTTTGTCTCTTTCTTTCAGCAAGGCCTGGTCTCGCGCGAGATTTAGGTTGAAACTGGGCTTGCGTTGGTTTGGTGGCAGTTGGGTAAGTTATCTGGGCTGTGACAAATACCAGCGAATAGGTCACGGAATGTCCTTCCTGCTTCACCGCTACCGCTGCTTCTAGTCCACGTATCTGGATCTTCTGGGTGTGGTTCAGGGCTTTCTCTTCCCGCTAGCCCTTCTGTGCTGCGTCGATCTTCTGATAGTCGTTTTACTCTGGTCGTTTCGGACCAAGTGGCCTTAACTCTTTGTAATTCCCGACTCAATTGTAGGCATTGTTGGTAGAGATCAGTGTGTTCCTTTCGGAGGTCCTTCAATTCTTTATTGAGTTCTCGTATGACATTCATAGACGTAATGCCTTAATAATAAATTAGATCTAAAAATAGGTTTCGGAGATGTCGTTAGAATAGAATGAAAAAATAAAAGAAAATATAAATTACGGCCTTAGTTCTCTCCGGATAGTCATCTCATGTCTCGTAAATAAAAAACGTTCATCGCTTACTTCCTCTAGTTTTCATATGGATAATATACTATTTAATAGCTAAAAGAACTACTGTTACAATAAGTTTATTAATAATACAGATGAGGACATTAACAAAAATAAATGAACTATGATACGAGTTTTTTGGCCTCAGTGTGGTCGTTTGTCGGGGAAGCACCTTCGTGAATAGTCGTGCTCCTCGATGCCCCGATCCTCCAGTACATCTCGAATGTCGGGCTAGAGGAGGCTCTTTGGGACCACAAGGTGTACTAGTGCATCCATTTCAAGCAAGTCTGGGTCTCTATGGTCATAGGCGATCCCGTAAGAAGGTAAATATCCGTCAGAACTGGGGATGCATCCACTACGGATATCCCGGTTAATCCGAGCGAGGTGTTCTTTCTGCCGTCGAGCCAGGAATCGATAACGCCATTCCAGTTGTTCTAGGCGATGGAGCTCGTGTTTTGCCTTTTGTCGGATTTCGCGCACTGGATTTCGTCCTGGTTCTCGCTTAATCAGGAAACTGGGAAGTTCAATATCGTCTCTCAGCTCGTCAGTCTTGCGCTTCGGCCACTCGGGGGTACCATAAGTTGATATGGTATAACCCCGATCCCACAGGGCCTGTCGATACCGGCTGGCAAACCTGGTCGGCACCGTCAGAGTGGTACGGTCTGCATCTTCCCAGTCGTTATGTGGAGTACCTGTGAATGTCAAAAATAGAAATAATAAAAAATACATTATTATTGCTTTTCCTTTCCTTTTCAAGATTTTATAAATTTAGGTTAAATTCGTCTGAGTTATTAACTTAATACGTCTTAAACTTCGCATTGTATGCATTGTATGGCGGTTTGGGGCGCAATAGAGATTGGACTAAAATCACTTACGAACGGAAAGAGGCGCATTTACACATTTTTCGAATTCACTAAGATCGGGTTTGTTTTGGTCGATGAGAAAATGATGATGGCCCTGTTTCAAAACCTAGCAATATAACACCCGGTTTTCGCATTTAGTTTACTCTGGTTAGGAAATAAAATGATCTTTTCGTTTAATCAAAGTGCTAAGTATGCCTGATAATCGGTCGGACAAGACTAAATATATAATAATTGGTTATCGAAAATCCAAGTTATCTAGAATTATTAATTAGATGATAAGCTGTGATTGAAATTTACGTTTTTGACATTCATATGACGATATTACGGAAAAGGAAAACTTATCTACATGGGAAAACGGTTGCTCTGGTCGACTAATCCGTACATTACCGCAGTGGTATAATTTATCAGTTTATGTCTCGGAACTTGATCGAAATGATTTCACTCCCTGAGAAAGGTAGGGACGCGACGACGAATTTTTTTTATACCAAAGAAATGATTGAGTCATATCGTACTCTAGTTATTTCATGCATAAGGTTTTCATCCAAAAAAAAATTCTAATAAACGAATTGAATTATAACCAAAATATTTATTTTGCTTTTATGAACATGTTGGAATGCATAAGATTTTCATCCAAAGAATTCTAATAAACGAATTGAATAATAACCAAAATATTTATTATGCTTTTATGAACATGTTAGATGGCTGAAAATAGCCGTACTTGATGAGGGCTCTGGAGGATTTACTCTTCGCTGGTCGTATCTAACCGATCCTGAATGCATCCGGGGTTACTCCCGACTGATTGAATTCTTCTTCTCGTCCCCATTTCTGCAAGTTTCTTTTTCCATTTTTCAGTAAGTTTCCGTAGTTAATCAATCTTTCGCAAAGCCCGTCTCTCTATTTATACTGTCATGTGGGTGTGTCGCCACATGGCAGTGCTATCATGCTTGGCGAGATGTGATTGGCCAATTTCTATTTCTGCCCTTCTATTGATCGTCATGTGTTGACAACAACTGTCCAATCGACTTTTAGTTGCTTGCGGGATAGGGAATTTTCTCAGCCCATTCTCTAAATCTTCCATCGATCGGTCAGGCGTCATCGATCGACGCAGGGAAGAGTAGAGGAAAATTTCTGATCCATTTCTCCTCCGAAAATTAGAGATTTCAATCTCCAGTAGTGATAGCTCCGCCATATTTCTCGATTGTTATTATGTAGAATTCGCCTTTATTTTTACTTTAATGCATTTATTGGAGGTTTGTCATTTAATTATGAATTATACTTAATTAATTCGATCGTTAAGTCCTACATTATTCGGAAAATGCCTCGCTAAACAGGGGCCTTCATTGTTCGCACCGTTGACTCTCCTCCACAAGAATCGTTGGACATAGTGAAGAATCTCCTTTCCTCAACCATATTTTCTCCGGATTCGTTATCAGATTTTCTTCCTCTTTTCCTCAACTTTTTAAGTAATAAACGTTCGAATTTTAGTTGGTAATTTTGTATTAAATAAATATTCGGAGTGTTGCTGATTATATTAGTTAGATGACGTTCGGGTTGTCGGTGATAATATTAATATTCTTAAAGCATTGTTTGGGTTACACCGGCCGTCGAAAATCATTAACCGGCTTTATACCAGATGAAGGTGATTTTTATTTGGTTTTAACGAGGTCAACCATGCATTTTATACTGTTACTCCTATTGTGGCCATAGTTGATGATTAAGAGGGTCAGTATGGGTTCGTGATCCCGTCTCAATTATTTTCCTATACCTTAATATCTGATTTTGGGTAGTTATTTACGACATACCGATGACATGGCTAAGGTTTTTCTCAGTTTGATAATGGGTAATTCCACTGTTTAACGAATGATAATCTCGGGGAACAAATTATTATATTTATCTGATTCTAGAATTTATCGTCGGGGCGACTCAAATTTTTCATTTAGTTAGAACTCTAGGTTTTCCCACCCGTTAAAATCTTTTAAACTATCTTTGGGTTGTATTATTATTAATAATTTATTTGAGGGTTCTGTAGTTGATTTTATTATCAATTCTAGAATTTATCAAAGAATTTGAAGCATCGATTTCCGCTAACCCGTTCCTTTTATCCTCAAGTTGATCCTAGGAAAGTTGTGTGTTGAAGTTAGATTTTAAGAGTGTCCACTGGACTACTCGGTGTTAATATTTTAGCCGATGTGTAGAGATATTTTGGTCGATTTTTCCGGAGTAGGTAGAAAGGTAGGCAATCAAAAGATTGTCTCCCAATCTCCCTGCTGCCCCTATAACGGTATATGAATTGACTGTTCGAGTCCGTCGTTACCCACGGCGAGATCTCTCATGAGCACGAGCTGTTGGCGGACTTACACCGCACTTACACTGCTCGAATATGATATGTCTGATTTTAATAACTTGTCGGTGTGTGGCTGTGGGCCGGAAAAATTTCGACTTTTTAAAACGTCTTTAATAGTTATAGCATATATTTGATAAATATTGGCATCGATTACATTCTTTATGAAATGAGCATCACACAAAATTGTCTCCGCAAGTCATTCTTGCTTACTTTTCTAAATAGAGTTTCAGAATAAAAGTGCTTGCTTCAAGTTCCTCAAAACTGAGTGATTAAATCATTGAAATTATGTGAAAAAGAATCGGTATATATACCTATTCTGTGACCCTAACCTTGCGTGTTAATTTTGATATATTAAAACAAAATTTGACCTTGAGGATTTCTTTGTATTTTCTAACTTTAATTTCTTAATTTTTTCACATATTTTGACAATTTATTTCTTTAACAAATAATTGAATTATTTCTAATTCAAATTATTTTATTTTAGTTCCAATTTCATGAACTCTTGTCTGTTTGATTAAATTGTCAATTTTTGGTCAAATTTATCGTGTTTTCGTGTTATTTTTATGTTTGTTTCATGCTGATCTTGGTGCATTTTGTTAATAGTTTTCTTTATTTTTATGTTTTTAATTTTATATTTTAATTATTTCTTTTCTTGTATTTTGCATGGTTACTTGGTGTTTTTGGGTCTGATTTTAAATCTGCGTGCTATGTTTGCGTGCTATTACCGATTCATTTAAACAAACTTGTGTTCTGGCCCAACAAATATAAAATGGAAAACACAAGAATAAATTAAAATATTAACAAATGCACCAAGATCTGCACGAATTGACATAAAAATAGCATAATAACAGGAGATTTGACCGAAAATTGACAAATCACGGAAAAAAGAAAAGAGTTCATGAATAAATTCAACAAAAATAAAATAATTTTAGTCAGAAATGATTAAAATTAAAAGGTAATGAATAAATTGTCAGATAAATCGAGAAAATAATAAAAATTAGAAATAAATTAGACAAATAATATCAAGGTCAAATTTTGTTTTATCGCATGAAAATTAACACGCAAGGTTAGGGTCACAGAACAGGTATATATACCAATCCATTTTCACAGAATTTTAATCAATTTTCACTCTGTGAACAATTACTCTTCACCAGAAGTTTATAACTGACAGAAACAACTCTCGGCAATTTTTTCCACATCACGATCGCCAGTATCTTACAGGTAAGCTCTACTGGCTCGTGCATGTGGGATCCTTTGTCGTATGGTTATGAATGTTTGAGTTGAGCTAATAGACTATGATCCAATTGTATTGAAAATATATGTATTCAAAAAAGAACTTTGTTAACATGTCGAAATTTTTCTGGCCCACAGCCACACAGCATGCAAGTTAGTAAACTGAAATATAACTAGTCACACTGTCTAAGTGCGTAACGACGGCCTCGAACGTTAATATTCTATTTGCTATAGAGGCCAGTGGGAATATCCGGGACTAGTCTTTTGGCTGACTACCTTTCACCCATTTCCCGAAAAATAGACCTAAACTTCAAAAATACAAATCGGCTAAAATGATCACACCGAGTAGTCCAGTGGACACTCGTAAAATCTAATGTAAAAACAAGAACCTTAGGACTAAATTGAGACTCGGGAAGTGGGGACTTGATATCGATGTAACGGAGAAATTAATTATCATGTGAAAAAATAATTAAATTGACGAAATGATTCAGTATTATAAAATGGTAAAAATAATTAAAATGACGAAACAATTAAGTATTATAAAATGGTAAAGATAATTAAAATGACGAAACAATTAAGTATTATAAAATGGTAAAATAATTAAAATGATGAACAATTAAGTATTATAAAATGGTAAAATAATGAATGACGAAACAATTAAGGATTACAAAATGGTAAAAATAATTAAAGTGACGAAAAAATTAAGTATTATAAAATGGTAATAATAAGTGAAATGACGAAAATAATTAGATATCATAAAATGGTGAAAATAATTAACAAGTAGGATGACACAATAATTAAATATTAAAATGGGTAAAAACAATTAATGATTAAAGACGACTAAAATAATTGAATGAGTGTAAACTGACCCAGGTAGTCAACGATAAAGAATGGCGAAAAGAATTAAACATCATCCAAATGTGGAGACAAATTAGATATCCTGATATTGACGAGAAAATAATTAAGTCTAATAAAACAGCGAAAAGTGATGGAGTACTAGCGACGATGAAAGTTAAAATCATAGTTGATAAGAACGATATAAGATCCAAACTTACGAAAATACTTAAAGTTGGTAGCGGGAGCGAAGTTAATTAAAATATAAATCAAACATAATTATAGCTGGATAAAATGACCGAAAGGGTCCAAAGAGAAATGATTTGACTAACTCTAACTAAACCCACTTACAAATAAAAAGCGTAATTAATATAAACGTAAAGATCGGAATGATATTCAATCAAACATAATAAAAGGAATAACCAAACAACACGAATAAATTAAATGTAAACATTCAACATCATGACAGTATTGTAAAAATCGGTAGAGTTAATAACATTATTATCTGAATAAACCCCGAAATGATAAAAACCAACAGGATAGCCATGTTTATCACCCAGTAATAAAATATAGATTTCCTACTTCATGGGATGAAATTAAACTGTAAATCATAACACCAGAATCAACCAACGAGATATTCGATTTAATCAAAATTCCTAATATTATGACATCAGTAGTAGGATGTGAGCCCGTCAGATACAACCCCCCCCCCACTAGCTTACGTAATTATTACGTAACATTTGACCTCTGCACGCGCTGTTGCTACCTGGAGATTGACCTTTGTCCACTAGTTGCTACCTAGTAATTGACCTTTGGTCAGTGACCTCATGATTACATCACTTGACCACTGGTCAGTGCACACTTATTATGTCACTGGTCACACTTATTAAGTCACTACTCGGAGACTAGTTACCTAACTGTTATTATGTCACGTAGTTGTGGACCAACACACCTACCTTCTAGAACCTTCCACACACCTACCAACTTCCACACACCTACATTCTAGAACCTTCCACACACCTACCAACTTCCACACACCTACCTTCTAGAACCTTCCACACACCTACAATCTTAAACATTACACACACACATACCAACCAACGATCCACACACACACACACCCATCCGCACCCATCCGCACCCATCAGTACCCATCAGTACCCATCAGTACCCATCAGTACCCATCAGTACCCATCAGTACCCATCCGCACCCATCCGCACCGATCCGTACCGATCCGCACCGATCCGCGCCCAACACGCCTACAACTACGTCTACGACTAAGTCGTAGACTTAACAAAATCACTCACTAGTACTATTGGTATTATTATTATACTTTTTACTTCATATAAACGTATGAGTTTCGTTTACCTCATTGATTCATGTTACTTACATGTGATATATTAAAAAATTATATTTACATGAAATTTTCAATTGTTAATTATATTATTACATAAAAAATTATAAAATAATCATTAAACATAATAAATTAAGATCAAACTCGTCTTAAAAATAAATGTTCAATTCTAAATTATTTAGCTTACTGACTATTTTGTTAGTAGTATATTACATAACAATTTATCAAAATAATCATAAAACTTTAATAATTTTCATGAAAATTTAAGTTTAAAAGCACTATATTCATAGCTTATTTAATTAAAAGTCACTCAAAACTTAAATTTTATCACTGGATTTACAAAATTTTAAGAAAATAATTCAACAAGTTTAAAATTTCAACTTAACTAAATGTAAAAAATTAAATTATACAAGATTTACTTTACCAATTTCTATAAAATTTTAAATTTACACCAAATAAAATATACAGATTTATATTCTATTAAAAATTTAATTTTAAAATAAAAAATAATTCGCCCACTATAGGAGTTGAACCCACGACTCAACGAATTATTACCGACATCAGACTGTTACAAGTCTCATTTAATAATAATAATTACAAAACAATAGAATAAAAAGACAAACACATTACAAGACAACATTTATTTAAGTAAAAGCTTCAATATCTTCAGTGGCATTGATACCTAAATAATGTCCGAATGCAAAACTTTTGTTTTTACCTACCCATTGACGTTTATCATCGTTGTTACTTAAAGCAATTTTACTATTTTTAAAAGTAAACAACTGATGATTTCTCGTCCCTATTCTCGTTTGAGGAACAGAAAAATTGTATCGTTTCTATAACAATCAAGATAAGAAAGATGCTTTATTTCAGTTCCTTCCAAAGTAATTCCCTTTGCTTTATTACTTTCAGTTTCACCTAAAAGACTATAGCATTTCGGTCGTAAGAAAACCCATTCCTTATATTCAAGTCCCTTACTCTCATCTTGAATTTACAAATTTCTATAAAATTTTAAATTTACATCAAATAAAATATTCAGATTTATATTCTATTAAAAATTTAATTTTTAAAATAGAAAATAATTCGCCACGATAGGAGTTGAACCCTCAAACGAATTATTACCGACACCACTGATGTAAGAATTTTGAAAATAACTCATTCAAGATAGAATTTAAACATTGGATTAGTTTATGAAAATAATTAATAGGATTATTTGCATGTAAATACTTAACCAAATTCTATAAATTTATAGCAAATATACTGTTTCTAATGAAAATTCAATATTTTGATAATAATTCACGTTGTTAGTCGGATACTAATTTACAAGTTCATTCGACTCTATAAATTATTAGCGATACCATCAACTAAATTCGTTGTGTTTTTAGTGTTTTTATGAAAATAAGTCACTGGGTTTACAAATGAAAGTAACGATAATTTCGGACATTAAAGCTTTATGTAGCCAAAACTGATTAAATAACCATTAAAAATTCATCAGGTGATACCTATTAAATATTTCAATAATTTATGATTCAAACTAGGTATATTATAATACTTTTCGATAAATTTATGGATAAACTATTACATGGTTTGTTATAAAGTTATTTAAAAGGTTAAGAATTTTAACCCTAAATAACGAAAGATAACTTTTAACCCTAAAAGATGAAATATAATTTTTAACCCTATGTGATTAAAAGTTATAACATTATGTAAACCAATAATTACTAAATACCAAGTAAACACATGTCTTTAATAAAGAGTAGTTGGTAAAAAGCATACATATATTTAAAAATCGTTGACAATTTTTAAGTACCTATTAAAAATGTTTGAAAATATGAATAAATATTTGAATATTAAATTGAAAATCTCTATTGAAATTAAAAAGTATATAAATTTGTTAATCGTCAATAAACTCGTAAAATTATTGATTGATTAAATGCAATTGTTAATTAGAAATATTATTGACTGAACTTATTTTTAATAGAAAGTTATTCTTGAAACAACATAAAAATCATATTTCAATAATTTTCTTTAAATTAATTTTGAAAAAGTAGAAACCACATACTTTATTTTGATTGGCTGTTACTATTACAACGACATTATTTTGCGATAAATTTAATCGCTAAACTCAAAATACTAATAAATATATTAAATTATTACGGTTTTCTTGAAAAGAATTTGAAAAAGTAGAAACCACATACTTTATTTGATTGGCTGTTACTATTGACAACGACATTATTTTTCGATAAATTTAATCGCTAAACTCAAAATACTAATAAATATATTAAAATTATTACAGTTTTCTTGAAAATAATTTGAAAACATAAAAACTATTTTTCAATAAACTTATTATTATTTAACTAAAACCGGTTGTTGAAAATACTAATAAATTATCAATTAAAATAATTAAATTTTAATGAAAATAATAATTTGAAAATGAAATTATAGAATACTTGATTTTGATTGGTTAATTCTATTTATTACCAACGACTCAAATTAATTCAAATTTAATGTTCAAATTATTTTCTAAATATTATTGGTACCGCATTGATAGGAAATCATACTATTCAATCGAACATAATTTCATTAATCTTTTTAAATAAATCAACAAAAGTCATTTAAAATTATATAATGTTGAACTTGTTGCTAATCACCAACTTATTTAACACTTATCCGAATCTAATTATATGCATTGTAAAACACTACAAGTAATAATTCTTTGATGCTCCTATTAACATTACAACTTTTACATGCTGGACCAATACATTTTCCTGTAAAATGGTCTAACCTTATTTACTATGTTCTTATTACACAAATAACAATATTCACAATTATCAAATGAATATTCTTCAAAATTCATAGTTTTAACCAATGAAATGATGGTAACTTGTCATATCAGTGAAGTTGTTGATTAATAAGAATCCATCAGAAATTGGCAAATGTTTTGAAAAATGTTATCTTTTGGTAAAATAGATAACGAAACTAGGTGTTATCGTTTTTAAACTCCAAATATTTATCTTTTGGTAATGTATATAGCGTAGTACCCAACTGATTTTTCTTACATAACTCTTGGTGTTTTTCAAAGGATTTTGGCTTACGAAATCCATTTAAACAATTTTCACACCATTTGCAACAAATTCGAACATTACAATCATTATTTTATGACAATTCATCAAGGATTGTAATTAGTTACTGTTGTATAATGATATTTTCACCCTCCTTTATCAATAATAAATAAATTTGATCCAATCCAGTTACTTTTGTTCGGTAATTATATTTAAATATGGATGCTTCGTTATAAGTTCTTCTCTATCCTCAAAATTTTCGTTAAATCATTACATTAATTGCTAAACCAGGATATTTCTTCACAAAAGTTGGGATATCACACAGTTTCATTGTCATATCGTTAGTATCGTATACGGTAAATATTTTCTTGGTCTATCTTTCTTGATTTTATCAGATTTCAATACAGCCAAAACACTATATATGAAACATAAATTATTGGTATTTTGTACGTTAACTATTACCTTTTTACATATTAGAGCTTTAGGTGTTGGAATATAACTATGTCCAGATAACCTAGATATATTAGAAACTTTGGTTACCTTGAAATTTACTTCTAATATTCGGTTTATTGTCAAACTACTTCTGTTCATTCAACAATCTTTCATTTATTTTCTTTGTACCAATGTCAAGAAAAGTTGTAGTCACTGAAGCAGCGTGATTTGATATACTATCTACTTTGAGTTCCCCATCTTTTTCAAATTCTACTTGGACTTCAAATTGAACTTTTGAATGTTTCATTTCATTGAATGTAATTTTTAATTTTTCCAAAGAGAAGAACTATTTCCTATAAAAATATATACTAATTATCCCTATTAAAAGTTTAACAATTTATTGAACTACACATACTTTTCCTCAATACGAAATGAATTTAACAGTATAAGAAAAACAATATTTGTTAGCATATTAATAAAAATTGATATACTTTAATGTCCAAATGGATATCCAACCACCTTAAAATCTTCGATAAAATTTTAATGAATTTCTATTATAGTATCAATAAATACCACAAATCATCGACAAAAAGGATAAATCTACTCAATCCTTGAATTATCTTCGATTCACCTAAAATCTATCATGTTACCAGTAAAGATTGCATTAATAAGCTACAATTTACTGACAATAATTCTACATATAAAGCTAATTATTGATTTCTCTACTTTACATTGGATTTAACCCCTAAAGTTACTGTAATTTAATGAATTACCACATTGAAATTTGTTTACATAAATCCTGCAATAGCTAGATTTATTAAAATGCAGTAAGAATCTTTAATGAATTTCTCTTACATGCAATAGTAAGACCCTAATATCCAACAAATATTTGATTAAGACTCCTCAATCGTAACCAATTATTAAACTTATCACATTTATTGGTAAATTACTGAGCATTTCATGTAAAACTCTACATTTCTCTACACATACTCAATATTTAGCGAAAATATCTACTTTAAATCGATATATTACTGATCATTTAAACCCTATATTTATCTACACATACTCAATATTTAGCCATAATTTATCCCTTAAAATTGATTATTACTGAGCATTTCATGTAAACTCTACATTTCTCTACACATACTCAATATTTAGCGAAAATATCTACTTTAAATCGATATATTACTGATCATTAAAACCATATATTTATCTACACATACTCAATATTTACCCATAATTTATCCCTTAAAATTGATATATTACTGATAATTTTCATGTAAAATCTAACATTGAATGATTATTTCTACTCAATATTTACCGTTGATTAATTTCTTTTAACACTGTATAAAATGATATACAAATCATTATTACGTCATAATAAATCGATTAAATTTCTCACTCAATATTTCCCTTAGTAACTTACTACATCTAAACTCGATATTTAAACTTGTAAAGCATACTAGAATTGATCAAACTCCCAATCCATAGTGATAAATCTAACCTTTCAATTATATCTAAAACTCTGAAATATTCATATGTTGGAATACTCTCTCTAAAATCGATACAGTTCTCTTAAAAGTTTACGTCAAATTCTCAATAAATTCTTCAATTGAACTTCGATTAGATATAAAATTCATGAAACTATATCGAAAATCCTAAATTTAAACTAAAGTATTTAACATATATACTAAGTGGACATATATGATAAATTAATATACTAGCTATTATTCAATACATTATTACAAGTTTTAGTCTAATTAAACACAATTTCCATATTGAAGCCAATTTAACGATAAAAATATTTAATCGAATATCAAAAGTTGATAACTAACTCTTAAATAACCAAAGAAGTAGTATTTTCAAATTGAATACTAGTATTATTATCGACTTTTATCAATTTTAATGATCAATTTATCATTCGGATAATATTTTAGTATTCTAGTAGCCTATGCTAAAAATATATGTTAATATTCTTAATATATTTTGTGTTATTTATTAAAATTTCTAGTAATTTATGTAAATAATTTATTGTGAAGATTTAATTAGTTTCGAATTTAAAAACTGCGGTAAATAATATTTAAAATTGTGATATAATTCTATTGAAACAATAAAAATATTCAATTATTATACCTTATTAAATTAATTAATAAAAATGATATTTTAGAAAGAAATTATGTTTTAGTTCAATATAACCATTCCAAGAAGCTTGTGTGTGTGTGTGTTATATTTTAGGTAAATTTCAGATAATTATGTAAATATTTTATTTGTATCAATCATTTACAAATATTTAAGTATGCGGTTAAATAAATTTAAAAGTTTACCTCAAAAGTAAACAAAAACAAAATAAATTATCAAAATAATCCATCAAAATGATTACTTTCAACTATATTATTTCGAATAAATAAATGTAAATGTAAATGAGATTTAATATTTACAAATATTTAAATATTGCGGTTAAATAAATTTAAAAGTTTGCCTCAAAAGTAAACTAAAACAAAATAAATTATCAAAATGATTATTTCAACTATATTATTTCAAATAAATAAAATGTAAATGTAAATGAGATTTAATTATTTACAAATATTTAAATATTGCGGTTAAATAAATTTAAAAGTTTACCTCAAAAGTAAACTAAAACAAAATAAATTATCAAAATGATTATTTTCAACTATATTATTTCAAATAAATAAAATGTAAATGTAAATGAGATTTAATTATTTGCAAATATTTAAATATTGCGGATAAATAAATTTATAAGTTACATCAAAAGTGAGCTAAAACTAAAACAATTATCAAAATGATCCATCAAAATGATTACTTTCAACTATATTATTTGAAATAAATAAAAGCTGATCTATGTTGATAACAATAATTGTACAGATTTTAAATAAATTTATGGTACATATACGCAAATGCTACTTATTTAGAAATTTGAGTAATCATTTAGAGGAAAAGTTGATTAAGAAAACTAAATGAACCAAAATTTGGACATTAAAACTATTAAGAAATTATATTTCAGGATTAATACTAGTATTCAATTTGAAAATACTACTTCTTTGGTTATTTAAGAGTTAGTTATCAACTTTTGATATTCGATTAAATATTTTTTATCGTTAAATTGGCTTCAATATGGAAATTGTGTTTAATTAGACTAAAACTTGTAATAATGTATTGAATAATAGCTAGTATATTAATTTATCATATATGTCCACTTAGTATATATGTTAAATACTTTAGTTTAAATTTAGGATTTTCGATATAGTTTTCATGAATTTTATATCTAATCGAAGTTCAATTGAAGAATTTATTGAGAATTTGACGTAAACTTTTAAGAGAACTGTATCGATTTTAGAGAGAGTATTCCAACATATGAATATTTCAGAGTTTTAGATATAATTGAAAGGTTAGATTTATCACTATGGATTGGGAGTTTGATCAATTCTAGTATGCTTTACAAGTTTAAATATCGAGTTTAGATGTAGTAAGTTACTAAGGGAAATATTGAGTGAGAAATTTAATCGATTATTATGACGTAATAATGATTTGTATATCATTTTATACAGTGTTAAAGAAATTAATCAACGGTAAATATTGAGTAGAAATAATCATTCAATGTTAGATTTTACATGAAAATTATCAGTAATATATCAATTTTAAGGGATAAATTATGGGTAAATATTGAGTATGTGTAGATAAATATATGGTTTTAATGATCAGTAATATATCGATTTAAAGTAGATATTTTCGCTAAATATTGAGTATGTGTAGAGAAATGTAGAGTTTTACATGAAATGCTCAGTAATATATCAATTTTAAGGATAAATTATGGCTAAATATTGAGTATGTGTAGATAAATATAGGTTTTAAATGATCAGTAATATATCGATTTAAAGTAGATATTTTCGCTAAATATTGAGTATGTGTAGAGAAATGTAGAGTTTACATGAAATGCTCAGTAATTTACCAAATAAATGTGATAAGTTTAATAATTGGTTACGATTGAGGAGTCTTAATCAAATATTTGTTGGGATATTAGGGTCTTACTATTGCATGTAAGAGAAATTCATTAAAGATTCTTACTGCATTTTAATAAATCTAGCTATTGCAGGATTTATGTAAACAAATTTCAATGTGGTAATTCATTAAATTACAGTAACTTTAGGGTTAAATCCAATGTAAAGAGAGAAATCAATAATTAGCTTTATATGTAGAATTATTGTCAGTAAATTGTAGCTTATTAATGCAATCTTTACTGGTAACATGATAGATTTTAGGTGAATCGAAGATAAATTCAAGGATTGAGTAGATTTATCCTTTTTGTCGATGATTTGTGTATTTATTGATACTATAATAGAAATTCATTAAAATTTTATCGAAGATTTTAAGGTGGTTGGATATCCATTTGGACATTAAAGTATATCAATTTTTATTAATATGCTAACAAATATTGTTTTCTTATACTGTTAAATTCATTTCGTATTGAGGAAAAGTATGTGTAGTTCAATAAATTGTTAAACTTTTAATAGGATAATTAGTATATATTTTTATAGGAAATAGTTCTTCTCTTTTGGAAAAATTAAAAATTACATTCAATGAAATGAAACATTCAAAAGTTCAATTTGAAGCCAAGTAGAATTTGAAAAAGATGGGGAACTCAAAGTAGATAGTATATCAAATCACGCTGCTTCAGTGACTACAACTTTCTTGACATTGGTACAAAGAAAATAAATGAAAAGATTGTTGAATGAACAGAAGTAGTTTGACAATAAACCGAATATTAGAAGTAAATTTCAAGGTAACCAAAGTTTCTAATATATCTAGGTTATCTGGACATAGTTATATTCCAACACCTAAAGCTCTAATATGTAAAAAGGTAATAGTTAACGTACAAAATACCAATAATTTATGTTTCATATATAGTGTTTTGGCTGTATTGAAATCTGATAAAATCAAGAAAGATAGACCAAGAAAATATTTACCGTATACGATACTAACGATATGACAATGAAACTGTGTGATATCCCAACTTTTGTGAAGAAATATCCTGGTTTAGCAATTAATGTAATGATTTAACGAAAATTTTGAGGATAGAGAAGAACTTATAACGAAGCATCCATATTTAAATATAATTTACCGAACAAAAGTAACTGGATTGGATCAAATTTATTTATTATTGATAAAGGAGGGTGAAAAATATCATTATACAACAGTAACTAATTTACAATCCTTGATGAATTGTCATAAAAATAATGATTGTAATGTTCGAATTTGTTGCAAATGGTCTGAAAATTGTTTAAATGGATTTCGTAAGCCAAAATCCTTTGAAAAACACCAATTATGTAAGAAAAATCAGTTGGGTACTACGCTATATACATTACCAAAAGATAAATATTTGGAGTTTAAAAACGATAACACCTAGTTTCGTTATCTATTTTACCAAAAGATAACATTTTCAAAAACATTTGCCAATTTCTGATGGATTCTTATTAATCAACAACTTCACTGATATGACAAGTTACCATCATTTCATTGGTTAAAACTATGAATTTTGAAGAATATTCATTTGATAATTGTGAATATTGTTATTTGTGTAATAAGAACATAGTAAATAAGGTTAGACCATTTTACAGGAAAATGTATTGGTCCAGCATGTAAAAGTTGTAATGTTAATAGGAGCATCAAAGAATTATTACTTGTAGTGTTTTACAATGCATATAATTAGATTCGGATAAGTGTTAAATAAGTTGGTGATTAGCAACAAGTTCAACATTATAATAATTTTAAATGACTTTTGTGATTTATTAAAAAGATTAATGAAATTATGTTCGATTGAATAGTATGATTTCCTATCAATGCGTACCAATAATATTTAGAAAATAATTTGAACATTAAAATTTGAATTAATTTGAGTCGTTGGTAATAAATAGAATTAACCAATCAAAATCAAGTATTCTATAATTTCATTTTCAAATTATTATTTTCATTAAAATTTTAATTATTTTAATTGATAAATTTATTAGTATTTTCAACAACCGGTTTTAGTTAAATAATAATAAGTTTATTGAAAAATAGTTTTTATGTTTTCAAATTATTTTCAAGAAAACTGTAATAATTTTAATATATTTATTAGTATTTTGAGTTTAGCGATTAAATTTATCGCAAAATAATGTCGTTGTAAATAGTAACAGCCAATCAAAATAAAGTATGTGGTTTCTACTTTTTCAAAATTAATTTAAAGAAAAATTATTGAAATATGATTTTTATGTTGTTTCAAGAATAACTTTCTATTAAAAAATAAGTTCAGTCAATAATATTTCTAATTAACAATTGCATTTAATCAATCAATAATTTTACGAGTTTATTGACGATTAACAAATTTATATACTTTTTAATTTCAATAGAGATTTTCAATTTAATATTCAAATATTTATTCATATTTTCAAAACATTTTTAATAGGTACTTAAAAATTGTCAACGATTTTTAAATATATGTATGCTTTTTACCAACTACTCTTTATTAAAGACATGTGTTTACTTGGTATTTAGTAATTATTGGTTTACATAATGTTATAACTTTTAATCACATAGGGTTAAAAATTATATTTCATCTTTAGGGTTAAAAGTTATCTTTCGTTATTTAGGGTTAAAATTCTTAACCTTTTAAATAACTTTATAACAAACCATGTAATAGTTTATCCATAAATTTATCGAAAAGTATTATAATATACCTAGTTTGAATCATAAATTATTGAAATATTTAATAGGTATCACCTGATGAATTTTTTAATGGTTATTTAATCAGTTTTGGCTACATAAAGCTTTAATGTCCGAAATTATCGGTTACTTTCATTTGTAAACCCAGTGACTTATTTTCATAAAAACACTAAAAACACAACGAATTTAGTTGATGGTATCGCTAATAATTTATAGAGTCGAATGAACTTGTAAATTAGTATCCGACTAACAACGTGAATTATTATCAAAATATTGAATTTTCATTAGAAACAGTATATTTGCTATAAATTTATAGAATTTGGTTAAGTATTTACATGCAAATAATCCTATTAATTATTTTCATAAACTAATCCAATGTTTAAATTCTATCTTGAATGAGTTATTTTCAAAATTCTTACATCAGTGGTGTCGGTAATAATTCGTTTGAGGGTTCAACTCCTATCGTGGGCGAATTATTTTCTATTTAAAAATTAAATTTTTAATAGAATATAAATCTGAATATTTTATTTGATGTAAATTTAAAATTTTATAGAAATTTGTAAATTCAAAGATGAGAGTAAGGGACTTGAATATAAGGAATGGGTTTTCTTACGACCGAAATGCTATAGTCTTTAGGTGAAACTGAAAGTAATAAAGCAAAGGGAATTACTTTGGAAGGAACTGAAATAAAGCATCTTTCTTATCTTGATTGTTATAGAAACGATATAATTTTTGCTGTTCCTCAAACGAGAATAGGGACGAGAAATCATCAGTTGTTTACTTTTAAAAATTGTAAATTGCTTTAAGTAACAACGATGATAAACGTCAATGGGTAGGTAAAAACAAAGGTTTTGCATTCTGACATTAGTTAGGTATTAATGCCACTGAAGATATTGAAGCTTTTATTTAAATAAATGTTGTCTTGTAATGTGTTTGTCTTTTATTCTATTGTTTTGTAATTATTATTATTAAATGAGACTTGTAACAGTCTGATGTCGGTAATAATTCGTTGAGTCGTGGGTTCAACTCCTATAGTGGCGAATTATTTTTATTTTAAAAATTAAATTTTTTAATAGAATATAAATCTGTATATTTTATTTGGTGTAAATTTAAAATTTTATAGAAATTGGTAAAGTAAATCTTGTATAATTTAATTTTTACATTTAGTTAAGTTGAAATTTTAAACTTGTTGAATTATTTTCTTAAAATTTTGTAAATCCAGTGATAAAATTTAAGTTTTGAGTGACTTTTAATTAAATAAGCTATGAATATAGTGCTTTTAAACTTAAATTTTCATGAAAATTATTAAAGTTTTATGATTATTTTGATAAAATTGTTATGTAATATACTACTAACAAAATAGTCAGTAAGCTAAATAATTTAGAATTGAACATTTATTTTTAAGACGAGTTTGATCTTAATTTATTATGTTTAATGATTATTTTATAATTTTTTATGTAATAATATAATTAACAATTGAAAATTTCATGTAAATATAATTTTTTAATATATCACATGTAAGTAACATGAATCAATGAGGTAAACGAAACTCATACGTTTATATGAAGTAAAAAGTATAATAATAATACCAATAGTACTAGTGAGTGATTTTGTTAAGTCTACGACTTAGTCGTAGACGTAGTTGTAGGCGTGTTGGGCGCGGATCGGTGCGGATCGGTACGGATCGGTGCGGATGGGTGCGGATGGGTACTGATGGGTACTGATGGGTACTGATGGGTACTGATGGGTACTGATGGGTGCGGATGGGTGCGGATGGGTGTGTGTGTGTGTGGATCGTTGGTTGGTATGTGTGTGTGTAATGTTTAAGATTGTAGGTGTGTGGAAGGTTCTAGAAGGTAGGTGTGTGGAAGTTGGTAGGTGTGTGGAAGGTTCTAGAATGTAGGTGTGTGGAAGTTGGTAGGTGTGTGGAAGGTTCTAGAAGGTAGGTGTGTTGGTCCACAACTACGTGACATAATAACAGTTAGGTAACTAGTCTCCGAGTAGTGACTTAATAAGTGTGACCAGTGACATAATAAGTGTGCACTGACCAGTGGTCAAGTGATGTAATCATGAGGTCACTGACCAAAGGTCAATTACTAGGTAGCAACTAGTGGACAAAGGTCAATCTCCAGGTAGCAACAGCGCGTGCAGAGGTCAAATGTTACGTAATAATTACGTAAGCTAGTGGGGGGGGTTGTATCTGACGGGCTCACATCCTACTACTGACATCGTCCAAAGATTCATCGTTAGAGAGTAGATATCGAGTGAAATCATATAGAAAATCTTCTTCATAACGAGGATATAGGGTCGAAGAATCAGGATAAAGATATTGTTGGGAAATTCTTGAAAATCCGATAGGGATTTTGACAAATTTTATCCTTAATAATACGAGTATCAATATCACTGATATGGAAGATTGTAGCAGCTGTAGGAGACCATCGTTCTGCTGGACTTGTATTGATCCTTTGATACGGGTGATTTGGTCAGGAAGGGAACGAGACATTGGTGGAGAAGAGAACTAGATGTCACCTGCTTAGGAAACGATTCGCTCCTAGTAAACATCGAATGGAAAAGGAGTTCGGAGATAGGTTAGTTTAAAACTTAAATTCATCCTTTCAGTTAGCAACACAGGCGATACCATTAAGATCCATTAAACCAACGAAAAATAAGCAAAATATTAACCATGGAATAAATAATCTGATTGCCGTCTGATCATAATTCTAATCAGTTGATCAACAGAGTGGTAGACAGCAGCAGCTAACCAATCACCGGCACGAATCAAAATTCCCGACTAATAAGCACAATGCGATAAAGATCATGTTGAGACCCACGCTATAGATAATTCAACTTTACCAGAATTAAATTGCGCTGATATATGGCCATTAAATAATCTAAGTTGACCGATAAAAATTAATTAAATGTAAATAAAGAGGGGTCTAAATAGCCACGTCACCACAGAACTACAACTATGCCTATAAAAGTAGCCTAAAAATTATTGAAATCCATAATCAAACATTATGTCGAATCACCATTTAACGAATGCCGACAGTAAACGCGATTCTAGACAACGACCAAGAGAAGCTAACCAGGATCGTACATCGAATAACGATACGACGAAACGAAACGGAGAAGTGCATCGAGGTACAACATTTTTATGATATCCATTCTTGTTTTATTATCGTCCCCGAAAATTATCTATATTTTAATGAATTGTAAATAATCAGAGTAACCCATCGCTATTCCATGATTTTTCTTATAAATAAATTATTACGGTATAAATTATAATTAATAACGACACTTATTCAGACTACCTAAACGCGCATGGAGGTTGGAGTGACGACTCCCGCATAACGCTCCGGATGTCAAATGCTTCTGCCGCTCGTTATCGGCAACCGTTATGGTACCAGGGGTACGCTCTGGCATCATATGGTGAACCCAATTGGCCTCGACGGCCCAATGATAGAGGAGATGAGATCGAACTACCAAGTATCGCCAATTAGCGCGAGCCCAGTAGAAACCCAGCGCGAGAAGCCCGCCAGAGAGCTGAACAGATCACAATAAAAATGGAGGAAATGGAGCGGAAATATCATCGGAAGGCGATGATAGCCAGGCAGAGATTGGCGCAGGTAAACCGAGACATTGCTAGCGATATCATCCCTAGTACCGAAGAATCTCCACCTGATTACGGAATCTCTTTCGAGCTTGACGACCCAAGGCTCTTACAAATGTCGGCCCCAACCACAATGATTCTGCCTGAAATACTGATTCAACCAGCAATTCGCGACAGGCTCGGGCCAAGGCAACAAGACGAACATGCGTATGCTCGTCGACATCCACGATGGACGCTCTCTAGTCGAAATCGTCGCGACACCGAATTCAAAGACAAGAAATAAATCCCAGAGTTGAATAAATTGATGTTTCATAATAAATGTTGTTAAATCGACTTGATTATTTGCATTTGCCTTTTCTTGTATAAATGAAATAAATTCCAGTAGGGCGATAAGTACGATGAATTATAATGGTTTTGTTGAAAGGTGTTTTCTTAACTTAGTATTAAGCCATCACGGGGAAAGAGATTACTTAATTAACTATAGACTAAATAAAATAAATAATTGTAACGAAATTTCACCGAGAATCAGGTATATGGTAGCGATGAGGTTCACTAAAATACATGAGACACGGGCAAAGGATATCAATTTATGTATTAAAAGTAGCGACGACAATAATAAAATTTTTAAATATTGTTAATTTAGAAATGGAAGTGGCCAGGATCCTTAGTAGAGAATTGAAAGACCTCAGATACGAGAACGCGCACCTCCATCGCCAACTTCTCCAACAAAACTGCGAAATCCAAAGAATAAAAGCTACATGGACGGAACCAGAAAAGATGAAGAGCGTATACCAACGCCTCACCACAGCCCAGCAAGGTTGGAAAGACGAGAAGATATTGAACCAAGCCCAAAGAACTCAGATCAAAGGGCTGGAAGAGTAGTGCCGTGACATACCCACTAGTTTTTGCACCGGCACAGCTGGCTTACCGCGATCAGGAAAAGCTGAAACCTTCCAACAAGCGATCCCATCCGCATGCGAGGCCAGGTCGTACTGAACGTATCCGACGGCGAAACCAAGGCGAAACCAAATGATATCGAACTGAACTATAAACGAACTGGCTTACAAAGTGAAATATAAATAAAATAAAAATTGTGTTTTATTAATTTGATTCATTATAACGACTAACATGTACTAGTACAATAAGAGAGGCATAATTAAGGGACCTGAAAAATAAGACGGACATAGGCCTTCTAACGGCAGTCCGCTGAAACCGACATAGGACTAAACCTTAGCAGTTCTGATATCGGAACTCACCTTTGGAGGTCCTGTGACCAATGGTTGCAGTTCCAACGTTGCCTAGCAACTGGTAACCATTGGCGGGCGTAGAAATATATTGTATGTCATGGGGTCAGGGTTATCGACACCACTAACCCCACACTTCAACATTTTTGTGGGTTAGCGCTTCGTAACCTTGCTGACCAATACATACAAAGTTCATCCTCCTGTGGGGTTAGTGGCGTGGATGACCTTCACCCCAAACATACAAAATAGTTTTTGCTCCCGCCAATGGTTACCCGTTGCTAGGCAACGTTGGTAATGTAACCACTGGTCACAGGACGTCCAAAGGTGAGTTCCGAAATCAGAACTGCTAAGGGTTAGTCCTATGTCGGGTTCAGCGGACTGCCGTTAGAAGGCCTATGTCCGTCTTCTATTTCAGGTCCCTTTATTACTTTCTATTTAATACTTTTCGTTTCTATATTTATTTACAAATAGTAACATAATAAACTAAACAATTTTTATTTAATGTCAAACAAATCAAATTATCATCAGACATTGAGTTTATTATCTCATTTGGCCACTCCTTGGGCGTGTCTTCGCAACCGCTCAGTTCGACCTGGTCGAGCGTGTGATCTGGGCTTCTTGTTAGCTGATTGGGCTTTTTCTTGGTCGCGATAGGCTAATTGTGCCGGAGCGAATACCAGAGGGTAAGTCACTGCACTTCCCTCTTGGCACGCCGACAAGGGGACCTCCAGTCCTTTGATTTGTGTTCGCTGCGCCTGGTTCAACACTCTTTCCTCTTTCCAGCCCTGTTGTGCGGCAGTGAGGCGCTGGTACAATGCTTTCATTTTTTCGGGTTCTGCCCAAGTGGCTTTCAGCTGTTGTATCTCTCGACTCTGTTGTAGGAGTTGTCGGTGCAGGTGCTGATTTTCTCGTCTAAGTTCTTTCAGCTCTTGGTGCAATATTTTCGTGGCTTTCATTTCTAAAATTACAATATTTAAATGATTAGTCGTTTACAATATTGATTCAATCCTATTGACCCTCTCTCTTAATTAATTTTACGATGTATTATCGGCTGCGTTTCCTGCGTCTCAGTTAGTTGGCGTTAACTCTCTGGTTGGTCCAAGTTTAATGACAAAAACGTTCTATCCTTTCCTATCATTCATTATCTATAAAATATTTGGAAGGTTATTGCAAAAGGAGTAGGAAATTTATATTTCTTTAGTTACACTAATGTCAACGTAGTTAATTTATTAAACTAGAAATTGAATAACCCGTGAGACATAAACATTTATTGTCGTCAAAACTAAAACATATCGATTCAACTCATTCATGACCATTAAAACGTTCACTCCTTAGATTGTTGTGCTTAGAATTCCACTGGGGATGCCTGCTCGCATATGTATGATCGCCTGTTTGACTAGATCCGAGTCGATTTCGAAGTGTTGACCGCACGAGTTTCTCCGGTATCACCATTTTAGTCGGTGCTGTCATCTGCGTCAGCCTCGGGTCGTCTAACTCGAAGGACACTCCATATTCTGGCGGGAATCCATCAGTGCTCGGGATAGCACCACTTGCGATGTCTCTGTTTACTTGAGCTAGTCGTTGTCGGGCCAACACCGCTTTCCGTTGGTACTTTCTTTCTAGCTCTTCCTTCTTCATGGCCGCGTATTCGGCTCGCTGGCGGGCTTCTCGTGCTGGATTGTGGCCCGGCTCGCGCTTAATCGCGACACTTGGTAACTCGACCTCTTCGGCTTGGTATTCTGATCTTCTCGGCCAACTGGAGTCTCCATAAGTGGATAACAGGTATCCGTTATCCCACAGAACTTGGCGGTATCGAGCGGCGGACGCGCTCGGGATCTGTAGAGTCACTCGAGAATTGTCACTCCAACTACCATGCGGGTCTCTGCGATCTAAACGTGAAATTACAAATCATTTTCCTCGATGTGCCTGCGCGTGCAAAACATGGGTGTTAGTGATTTATGCTATTTCCATAGAGTATTGGTATGGGTGAATTTTAGTTACGATGAAATTTGAAATGTAGCGTGCGAAATTACCTGATTGTCTCTCTTCACTAGGCATCCGAGCATCGTTCCTTGAGATCCGGTCTCGTAAAGGGTCTCGAGTTCGAACGCGTCCACTATCGGTATTAGTTGATTAGTGATTCATCGAAGCTTATGCGGTATGAGATGCGAGTTTCTACTACTTTCTTTTATATTCGTAAATTATTTGCGAGGGCGTGGTGGGGTGAGTGAACTGACATTTAATTTATTCTTTCTCACGGTTGAACGTTAATATAATTTTTATAAGTTATTTACTATTTATCATTTGATGTCGACTATTATTTATTATTCGTTCAGGTCGGCGGTGAAAGTCCATTGCTATTGATCGCTTCATCGTCTTTGTTATTATGATCTTATGTGATTAACGTCATCGACCTGTCATTCGCGTCGGATTTTAGATGATTTATTCTGCTGTAAACTCAGACTATGACCTGTCTGTAATTTATTTAGTGTAATAACAATCAAATTGATCTCTATTGATTCTATGGATTAGTATGTGACTAATATCGTTGTTACCTCGATGAATGGAATTTTAGGACGTTCTCTATCTGGATGGTTGCTCTTAGTCGACGTCGGTGTATCAAAGAAAACACTCTATTGCAAGTTACTCCGGAATACTATTATTTCTGAAAAAAATGTTCAATTGTACATGCTGGTCAGGGAGAAACTGCTGGGTGGAATATTCGATGGCAGCTATTCGACGAAGAGAATACCGGGGTTGGGAAAGAGTCTAAATCTCTACTCTGATGTTTAGTTGGGTTGTGATATTGAACTATTTGGTTTGTTATTTGGGTTGGAACCTCTGATTTTATTACCTCCATCAATTTCAGGGCGTCTCTCGTGTTTTATTCGGCTATAAAGGTTCAATACTATTCGTGGGCAAATCTATTGTTTTCGAATTATCACGGATTCTCTCACGAAAGCTGAGCTCTTATGTTTACATTTGTGAACTATTTGTGATATTTTGTTGTCGTTGATCTATTATCCTTGTGTGGAAAATTTTTAATTTATTTATTCGTGTCAGGTACGGTTAATATGATTATTTTGGTCGTTTCTTATCGGTTATTAGTAGCATAATATTATTATTTAACTCCTTGAATTATCCTTGGATTCGTGGGTTACATAGTTATCTTTCAATTAGTTGAAAAGGTTCAAATCTAATCATTAATTTGGTTTACCATTTATCAATGCCTAATGCCTTAATTACTACTACTTTTGTGAGATGTTAGCGGATCTATATCCTGTTGTAATTTTTCTCAGAATCAGTTAATTCTACTCTATCGTTTGCTGTTTCGTTCCTTTACTCTATTTTCTCTGGCTTCTTACTCATAAATCATTTGCTAATTTAGATTAGATCCGAGGATAATTCAAATCATTAATACTTATGAAATTTTTCTTGATTCTTATCACATGAGCATTTAATTTTGGATCATTTTATTTAATTAATTACTATCCGTCAATTACGTTACAAAAGTATTTTCGTTGTAGTATGTTCTGGTCATAAATTTAGTTAGAATTTCATCATTTTAATTAGAATAATTTATTTACGTCACGTCTAGTTTAATGTTATGGATTCAATTACTTTAAATTAATTTAATTTCCTTTTAATTACTAAATTTATCTGCATCGCATCGGTTTCAAGTCCCCACTACCCGAGCCTTAATTTTAGTCCTAAGGTTCTTGTGTTCATATTAGATTTTACGAGTGCCCACTGGACTACTCGGTGTTATCATTTTAGCCGATGTGTAGTTAAATATTTAGGTCGATCTTACGGGAGATGGGTGAAAAAGAGCCAGCCAAAAGACTAGTTCTCAATCTTCCCACTGCCTCTATAATGGGTAGAATATTTACGTTCAAGATCCGTCGTTACGCACGACAGAGCTCTCACGGGCACACACTATAGGCAGAGAAACCGCACTTACACAGTGTGACTAGTTATGTTATGATTTTTCTTTCTTGTGTGATGTATGGCTGTGGGCCAGAAAAATTTCGACATAAAACTGAAGATTCATTTTTCATAATACATATATTTGTTGAAACAATTTCATCATAGTTCGTTCATAGTTCATACATATCAACATACGACAAGAGGTTCCCACACATACGATCAAGTAGAGCTTACATTAAGATACTTGATTCCGCAGTATGAAAACAGTTATCGAGAGGTGCTCCTTTGAATTGCTCTGACAAAAAGCAATTTATTCACTGAGTGAAAAGCATTAAAACTTTGTGAAAATGGATTGGTATTTATACCTGTTCTGTGACCCTAACCTTGCGTGTTATTTTTTATGCGTTAAAACAAAATTTGACCTTGCAATTATGTGTCTAATTTATTTCTAATTTATTATTATTTTTCGATTTCTTTTACAATTTACTCATTTATTTTTAATTTCAATCATTTCTGATTAAAATTATTTTATTTTTTGTTCGCTTTATTCATGAACTCTTTTAATTTTTCGTAAATTGTCACTTTTTCGGTCAAATCTTTCGTTATCGTGTTATTTCTATGTCAATTTGTGCATATCTTGGTGCGTTTGTTAATATTTTAATTTAATTTTTTTGTTTTCTATTTTATATGTTAAAATATTGTGTTTTCTCGCATTTTTAGGTGTTTATTAGATGTTTAAGGGTCCGATTTTGAAATGTGCGTGTTATGTTTGCGTGCTGTTTCCAATCCATTTAAACAAAAGCTTGTACTGGCCCAACACTCCCCTACAGCTTGTTAACCATTGTTAGGCACGTTGGTAATATAACAAAGGCTTCGAGTCAGCTAAAGCTGAGCTTCATTGTAAAAACTACTCTGGCACGGACTCATCTGGGTTCAACGAACTGCCGATAAAAGGCCCTGTAGGTCTTTGATTTTACGTCACCTTCTGATTTACTCATCTCTCTCTTGAACCTTTTACTCAGTCAGTAAATCCTGCTTCCGACTTTTTTTCAAGATATATTATCACTATTCATTTTATTTAAGAAATCTAAGCCGATCATATTTTATTTAAAAATTTAATAACGCATATTCAACAACATTTAATCGCACAATCGAGAATTTTCGACTCTTCACTTCCCTGATTGTAGCAATCGCCTGTGCTCCCTTTCGGCCTGTTCTGGTCGGGTACGAATCCTATCGGGATAACTCACCTTCATCCTGATTCGGTCCTCACAGCGAATTACTGGCACTGGAGCGAAGACCAAGGGGTTTGTAACCTCTCGTTCTTCTTGGTTCGCGGAAAGTACTAAAATTAATTTTGAGTGGTATAAGTTTCATTTTTTATAGATTTTACTTAGTTTGGATAGACCTCTTCTATCTTTTGGTTCTAATTTTAATTATTGATTCATCACCATCCTGGATATAGAAGTACCATTTTCTCGCACTATTAATACTGTGAGGTTCGTGGGTTCCTGACCTTGAACCCCTGACAAACAACCTTTCGACCCTCCACTGGTTACCCGTGGCTAGGCAACGTTGGTAATGTAACCAATGGTTCTGAGACCGCCAAAGGTGAGCTTTATTTCTAAAACTGCTAAGGCCCGAACTTCAGTTGGATTCAGGTAGCTACCGTTAGAAGGTATGTGCTCTACTTACGCTTTACGGTCCCTAACTTTCACATTGTATATTTTCTGCATCTCTTAGAATATCAGAACCTCATTACTTACAACAAAATAAACAAATAAAAAGAAAAAACATAACTATTATATTATTAAACAAATCATTCATTTTCTACATCGTAACAAATCATTAATTAATTATAGGATTTGATTGATTCATTTAATCCTGTCCTAGCTATCCATTGGACTTATTGACTGTGATTAGGCGTCGTCGTCGTCTTTCGGACCTTTCCAGACGTGAGTGGGGTCGGTTGTTCTTGGTCCCTTGATCACGGTAGACCAATTGAGCTGGGTCGAAGACCAGCGGGTAGGTAACTGCGTTGCCCTCTTGACTAACAGTTAAGTCTACCTCTAGTTCGCGTATCTGAGTACCTAATGCCTGCAATAATTGCCGTTCCTCCTGCCAACCGCGTTGAGCCGCATTCATTTTCTGGTACACTTTCTTCGCACGTTCGGGTTTGACCCAGGTTGATTGGATTTCCTGCCATAGGTTGCTGACTTATAATAACTGCTGGTGGAGATCTATGTTGGCTTTGAGTAGACGGAATAGTTCTTGGTTAATAACATGAATGGCGACCATACCTGAAGTGAAAATATTAGTGAACTGTAATGTGGTGAGGGATGGCGAAATCAAACATTCTTTAGGGTGTTAGTATTATTGTAATTTAAAGGACTTTGCGTAAAATTATGAATTCTATTTATTAAACTACGAATTTTAATTTCGCATTAACACGTGATCCTTATTCCTCGTTACTCATATTCTATGTTTGGAATTCATAACGCAATGATTAAACTCTATCTGACTTAAAACTTATTTAATATACCTTATAAAAAATTTCATTTGATAAGAATTATATACAAAAAAAACTTATTGAACTAAACCAAATTTTATTAACGAATAGCAAAAATTTGTGAGAGTTCGTTATTTCATCATCAGTAAGGTCTTCCGAATCTTCGGTCTTGGAGTGGCTTCATACATTGATTCCGTTCCTTCTTAGTTGGATGCTGGCACTGATAGGAGTGCTCATCTCTTCTGTCCCGGTGTCGTATAGGGCCATTGAACAAGTTGACCGGAAGGACGATATTAGTGGGTGCTTTCATCCGTGCTGGATCTCTTAACTCAAACGAGACGCCATAGTCCGGCGCATATCCATCCGTGCTGGGAATCTCACCTGAAGCAATAACGGCGTTGATTCTCTCCAACCGTCTTCTTGCCATCTTTACTTTCCACTGAAATTTTCGTACCAGTGCTTCTAATCGATATAGTGAAAATTCTCAGAGTTGTCGCGCTTCTCGGGCTGGGTTTCGAATAAACGAGTGTAGCAGCTCACGTTTTGTAATATCCAAACTTTACATTGCATTCCGGGTGGGTCATCCACCTCAAAGGTTCTTTCATACTCTCACAATTCTATAGAATAATCCTAGACATCGACAATACTGTTTATTACATCTCTGCCTCTTATTTTAGTTCTGCCCAAACATGATCCATCTGCTTCTATTGGACCTCCTCTGATGATAGTTATCCCGAGTTTCTTCCCGACTTCCGCTGATATCGTCACTCCATTATCAATTTTAAGAGTAGTGGTACGAAATGCATTTATGCAGTTATCTTCTTGTTAATCTACAAGTTGATCTGGGTATCAACTTGGCTTCCAGGAATACAGAGTAACTGTGCCTATCGCAATAATATTTAAATATCGCTTTCTGTAATCTGCATTCTTTCACTTTTGTTCGATAGAAATCTGTTTCTTCAACGCTTTAAATCTGCAGTACCCTACAGTTTAAATGAAATTTCTTTGAACCCCAAAGCAAAAACATGCAATAATTATGGTATTAATTATTTTACTGAAAACCCGTAAATTCTCGCTCTGAGATATAAAGTACTCATTTTAAGAAATTTAACAAAATTATCATAAAGCCATTTTGATTTATATTTTTATTATTTATGTGAAGAAAATGAAACAAATTTATCCCTTATCGTCAACCTAAACGCAAATGTAGCACAAATACCAATAAAAATACCCTGCTTTAATTTCCCCTTATATTCTGTAACCCCTAATAATTTCCGCGGAACACTGGTTGAATATCACTGCCCTTAAGTATACCCGAGCTGAATAAATTTTTGAATTTAGTAGTTTACCATAAAATTATAACTCATCTCTGAATGAGTTTGTGTTTAGATTTTATTTACAGCTTGCACGTTTCATATTTTGCCTACATTTAGCCTATTTAAATTTTAAGTTAAAATGTAAAATATATTATGTATTTCATGCCTACCATAGGAATGGGGAAATCCTCCAAATAAGAAACTGCCATCCGGTTACAAATAAATTATATATACAAATACAAAGTAAATTTTGTTTTCATAAAAAAATGCACATTAAACATCCTAATATGGTCAAAATAATGAACAAACGCAATATTGAAATTTTATAAGAAAATAACCAATCAAATCACAATTAATCGCGCGAAAATTCTACAATGAATTATGATTATTTAAAGACTCAAAAATGTGTAATGTAGATATTGACTTATTCGATGGAATCATGTGACCTGATACTCTTATTTTTAGCAGACTGAAGATATCAAAATCCATGAAACTTCTCGGATCTTTATAAAACTAAGGAATTCTAGGGTAAGTTTTCTGAAATAATAATTGAAAAACTATTAAAATGGAATGAAAAATGTTGTATTTTTAATAAATGAGTTCCTATGAAGTGAATAACAAAACCATTCAAAGAATACATATAAAACGATAATACAGCTAATTTCTACATTCACAATGTACACCACCTGTTAAACATTATGTGCACCGAGAACACATACCAATGCATAATTAATATTGCCTTAATAAGATAAAATAAGGACCTATATATTGAGCTAATGGAGGACGTTCTTTTCAATTATTAAATCCAGAAAAGAAATTTTAGAATTAATTTAATCTTCAAAAGTAAACTTTATATTGGTATGTAAACTATAGTACAAAATTGGTAAAACATGTTCTCAACTTTTAAAAATCAGAAAATGTCATTTTAACGCCGTTAACGTTTATAGTGGTTCTGACCAAGTTCACATTATTCAAAAAACCCAATTCCTTTTCCCGATTGACACAAAACTTTGAAATGTACAAAGAAAATCCTTGAAGCATGAACTCCTGATACCTGTATCTATTCATGTTTTTAATTTTTAAAACCCCAATAGGATAAAATTGTTTAGATGATTTTATTTGTTTTTTATACATGGTTGCATATGTTAAATTACATTTTTTTGATTACTTCAAAATATGCATTAATAAATAATTCATATATTCCATGGAGGTACGTATATCCAAACATAAAAAGTTAGCTTTAAAAGAAAAACACGAGGTACTTATAATCAAAGGTACTTATTATAATCAAAGTAAAGAAAATATCTGTAAATGATATAGTAAAGGTTTTTGACTCTGGAAAAAGTCAAACATATATAATATTTTGAAGGAAAGGAGTATTATAACGAAAAGAAATACCAATCATCCAAGAAAATGCAATACAAATTTCAAAACTATCCAATAGCTGTAATTTTATGGGTCAAATGAATGGTTTAGATTTTTCTGAAATGGATATACAATTTCCTTTTCAAAGATTTCAGGAGAATTAACTGAAGTTAATACATTTAAATTATTAACAGATATGGATTTCTTAAAATGTGTGCAAGAAAATCTTAAAGCAATACATAAGCAACCTATTAGTGAAATCAAGAAAAAGAATAATTATGAAAAAACATGACAGAAATAAATGGAATTCAAACTTAAAATTAGGAGATAGAGGAATGATTAAAAACGAAAACGGTAGAGGATTTGATAAGAAGTATATTGGGTCATTTAATTTAAAATAAATCAAGAATAAATGAAAATTTCTATTATATAGTAAAGAATTAACAAGAACAATTTTGAGAAATTTTAACCAAATAAAAGTAGTAAAAGAAAATTATAAAAATGAATACCGAAAAACAACCGTATGTAAGAAAGCAAAGGACTGGACTAGAAAGGATTAGAAGATATCCAGTCCCAGAAACAAGAAACTGTGTTAAAGAGGAATATATAATATGAAATTTAATATTTTAAGTTATTTAAAATCATAATTTGATACGGGCTAAACCTCGTTAATTCGAGCACCGTTAATTCGATTCACCCCTATTATTCGAATTATTTTCCTGACCGTTCATTTCTCAAGCTAAAGCGCTTCGTATACTCCATAATTCGATGTAATATTGAATTAATTATTTCAACATAATTACCTCAGTAATTCCATATTAAGAATATTATGATGTCTAAAAGAAATATTAAAAAGTAAAAATACTCAACTTCGAGGTGAAAACCCGTCATAAAGAAACCCAAGAAATGTTGAAGCAGGACATTGTTGTAAAAATATAATTAATAAAAATCTTGTTTTTACTAGAAATAGCTGTGTTCTCGAATTTGTAGTGGTTTTATATTTATAATAATATACCGTACCGTATAAATAATTCCAATCGAATTAAAATATTTATTCCAATACACCAAAATATATCGAAGACACCAAAATATTCATTAACTCAATCTCCTCGTTAATACGATTAAATTTTTCCGTCAGTTGAAGCATCGAATCAACGGGGTTCGACCAGTATTTGTAAATAACTTAGAGCTTTTGATATACATAAATTAAAGTTATTTAATTTTGAGATTGTTTAAATATTGAAGTAAATGAAATAGAATTTAAATTTGTGTTGATTTAATTATTTATATAAAAGAGTTGTTTAATAATGGGATTTGAATTAAGGAATTTTGAATTTAGTAAATATAAATTAATTATAGTTATTTCTTTTATTTATAAAGAAACAGTAATAACATTCAAAAAATTCTTCCGGTGAAATGCTTTAATGAAGTAACGCATAAATAATGAATTCAAAAGATAGAATATTTCCTTAGGAAAAATGAGTAAATTCATGCCACATGTATACTCAAATTTAATTGGTTGATTCGTTTATTAAATATATATAAATAAAGATTATTACCAAATCTATAACCATTCCGTAAAAGTAATATTATTGATGAGTGAAAATCCTAATCTTGTTAAATGATTTGATAATATAATAAAAATTTAATTTTAACAGAATTTAATTTTTTAATAAATTCACCGAAAAAAGAATTTAATTTGAATTTCTTAAAATTTAAATATTAAATAAAATATTTGATTTGGTAAAGTCTATATCAAAAATATGAGGTTATACTTAAGAATTGAAATGACTTAATATCACATAATTAGACAAATTATTACTTAAATAATTTGGAAAAATAATTGCAATAGTAATTTTTTTACAATTTACTAAATCGATATTAATTTTAAAATAAATAGAAGTAGAATAATGACAAAATTACTTACGAAAAATCATATTAATTATATTACATTACATTTTGGTGAAATAATAACACGAAACATAGCGTGCATTGCAATTTATGAAAAATGAAAATTCACTTTAAACCACAAAATCAACCGTTAAATATAAATAAAAATAAATTTAAATTAAATTTTTACAAAAAATAATTTACCTGTAAAATCCAGAACTTTGCAATTAATTGTAATTAACTCTTTTGGTATGTTATGGATTAGCAATTTGTAAATTTTTTATTCATGCCAGCATAGAAAAAAGATAATATTCTTAATCTAACAAAACTGATAATTTGATTTATTAATCTAACACACATAGATATTGTATCAAAATTATTCCAAATAAAGAAAAATCCTTCAATCAATAAAATTCATAATAACAATTTCAACGAGAGTATTTCGTGAATTATGTAAAAATTTAATGGATACAAAAATTGACTGTCCGATTTCAAGATCAGTTTTCTATCATATTAATCAGCTGATACTTTTATTAAATTCAGTCAAAAGGAAAAGTAGTTTGATAATACAGAAAGTTGTACTGGTTTATTGACAATTCTGTAAATTATGCTAAATGAAATATTTGTACTTGACCCAATTAATTATTTCTATTAATAATAATGTCTGTCAGTTTGTGTGTTTACAATGTAATTATTGTGATTCGACAATTTCTATTGGCTACTATCAATGCGAGTCATTAACTGCTCTGTTTTTGTTCGAATGTTTTCCATATAAATACGTTCTTATAATTGACATTAATAAGAATCTTTGTTGCATTTTGTAATCGTTTCTCTCGCTCGAAATGCAAAACAATCAAACTGAAGTTCGTCAGTCGAAATCTAGTAAAAGATTGCGCACAAAAAGCTGTAATGTAAAATCCAGTGACGACTAAGACGTTTATTTTATTGTTTCATAATTTAGAAAAAAATTCCTTCAAATTCTGAAAATAAAGACGAGTCAGCCAAAAAAGTCAAACCATCAACCCAGGATATTAATCAATCTGTTATAAACTTTTATGATCATATTAAGCTTAAAAGGTTAATTTATTATTTTATTTACAAGTAATTATTTCTTAATATGCGCTAAAATTAAATCTTTCGTAACTGTTTTATTAAATATTTTAATCTTTATATATTTTATTTCAATATGCAATTTAATGTAAATTTTAAATTGCACCGTAAATATTGTTAAAATAATTAAGTTTTCCGTTGATTATTTTGACTAATAATTGTTACTGGAATAATTGTTTGATGAATAATGATTAATTATTTAACTATTTATTTTCTAAAATTCGTATGATTGTCTTAGTCATGTATTAAAATTAATTCTAGATTTTTATAATATATTTACAAAATGAGATGAAAGCTAATATTTTAATAAAGCAATTTTATTTACCATTAAATATTACAAATTATTATTATTATTATTATTATTAATTGCTTTTGTTTTGAAATAAGGACACATGGTGACAATAAATGTAACATTGTATCTCATTATTCATTTTGATATCATTCAAAGTCTAAACATTAGTTCTTGTAATGAATTTATCAAGAATTAATAAAACTGCAAGATTGCTTATTCAATTTATTTTTTTTACATTGACAAACTGCAATTTATTGTAAATTTTCATTACGACTATATAGCAAGCCCTATTTATCACAAATTGCCAGTATAGCCTTTGTTCAAGTATGATTTATAAATAACACTTGGAAAAACTACAGCACTAAAAATTTTGTTAAATACAAAGAAAAATTTGTTATATAGGCCAATGAAAATAAAGTAAAATTCAAAAAAATGAAAACAAATCAAAAGTGAACAATAATGATGAAACAATTTACTAATTAAACTATTAATTTAAAATGTTAATTGTTAACAAGTTCAGAATTTATTTGGAAATTTATTTTGTATTAATATTGAGAAACCGATAAATGTCATTTAGCACTTTCGCCCAAGAAACCCACTTATAAATTTGTGTATCTTTTTGTTTTTAAAACTTTTTGAGTTTAAGACATTTTTAAACTTATTTAGATTTCATGACATAATAAAATTGTTAAAAAAGTTTTTCTTACAGAATTTAGAGCAATTTTCTTTATAAAATATTTGCGATACCGGCTGGGATACGATATTGAAAATATAACTAACAACACGGTATTTTTATTAAACTTTAAATATATATGTGATTGATAATAAAGTTTCAGTAAAATGGCAAAAATGTACTAAAATTGTTTCAAATTGTGATAATTTCACAGAATTTCATTTTTCAGATTGATATAAATGTTACTTTCCATTTTAAAAATTTTAAACACCGGTTTGAATTTTTAGTAAATTATATTTTACAATTATTTCAAAGTACTTATCAAATTCGAAAATTATCTATTCAAAAAGAAAATATTATACATTTTTATTATATACTATTATATTTATTATATTCTATAATTATCATAGTATAATTTTTTACATTGCAATTCATTCTATTTTTCGTTCAATTACATTGTAACTTATTTTGTATGTATTTTTATGAGCTTTATAAAATAAGCATTAATTTTCAAAGAGTTAATTTTAAAGCAATTTTTAATAATAATAATAATAGTAATAATAATAATAATAATAATAATAATAATAATAATAATAATAATAATAATAATAATAATAATAATAATAATAATAATAAGATTAATAATAATAATGATTAAAAATAATAATAAATAATAATAAATAATGATAAATAATAATAATAAATAATAATAAATAATAATAATAATAATAATAAAATAATAATAATAATAATAATAATAATAATAATAATAATAATAATAATAATAATAATAATAATAATAATAATAAAAATTTAATATTTCTAATAAAAGTTTTGTTCTATGTGTCTTTTTATTCATAACTTCTATTGTGTTTTTTATTTGTATTTGTGAATAGTCCTGAATAGTCCTTTCATCTATAAATCTAGCATCAACTTTAACCAAAACTTTTCTGCTAATTAAAATTACTACTGTGTTTTATTTTTTTATGTCTGATGTTTCTTGGATTCTCTTGCACTTCTTTTGCAATTATATTTTTATATACTGCTCTCTTGATGTCGTGCTCGGATCCTCTAGAAACTTTGAACAACAATAGGACTTTTCACTTTTGTTTTTTGAATTGTAAATTCTATTTCAGGTAGTAATTATACCCAATCTTTTTTATTTATCTTTTATCAAATTAGTCTTTCCAATATTCCAGTTATAACTCATAAAAATATATTTTTTTCTATTATTTTGAAAAGATTATTATGTTTATCTAATTAAAAATATCCACTGGCTTCGTAAATTTCATTTCATCAGTCATGTTTTCCCAAAAGTTTGAAACTTAAAATAAAAATTATTGATTTTATTGTGCTATTAATGATCTATGAACTAGTGGTTTGGAACAATTTGAATATAATCTTGACCATTTTATTGGAATTTTTCCCAGACATTAGAAAATTTATTCACTTACTTTACATATTTCTGTAATTATCTGTTTTATTATTAACTTAATAAAATTGATTAAATATAAATAAATAAATCCCAGTTAAAAGGTATTTAAAATCTATAAATCCTTTCTAAAATGACGGTTAATAATCTCATTTTATTAATCTTAAAACTTATGGCATCTAAAGGTTTTTAGTTCAACTTCTTTTCCTACTTTAACACGAAAATTTATATTAAATTGGAGTTGTAAAGTTTATAATAAATTAATATTAATCAAACCCCAATCGTTAACGTCTAGTATAAAAGTTTTAATGTAATTTGTGCAATGCCACATAAATTGAAGAGAATTTTCGTCATCTCCCTCACGGTTTCAGAAACATAGCCAATTGAAAGGTCTGAGAAATATTATTGAGCGTAGAAAAAAGTGCAAAGGAACTGCTTATTTTAAAGATTTTAAAATTTTATATAATAAGTGGGAAGGAATTTTATGCGAGGCAATGGTAATTTTAAAAAATGGTGATATATTTATGGTGATATTAAAAAAACATTGATATCCATGCTGATTTTTAGTCAAAAAAAGAATTTTTTAATTTCATTATTTAGTTGTTTATAATTTACCAAAATATTTGTTTTCAACATAATATATTAATTTAAAACATCCTTGTTCTAAGAGTGTCTAAGAATAAACCAATTTCTTGATTCATAATGAAATAAATATAAAGATAAACAATTCATGTGTGTACTAAATTTGTTGTTTAATTACAATATTAAATTTCTTAAATCCTTTGATTTTTAAAAGCAGTTACAAAATATGTACAAATTTCGACTGAAATTATTATCATTTCATCACTTTAATAAATAAAGCATTAAATAACAATCAAAATTTATTCAAATAAATAAGTTTAACACCTCTTATTACCAAAAAACACATTTAAATTCAATAAAATCACACGGACCGCATTAATAATCAGCCAACAAATTACATGCTTAATCATATGAAAAATGACAGCAATTAAAACAAAAACTCAATAGAATATTCATTGATGGAATATTTATTGTCTAATCATATTAACTTATTAAATACTCTTTTTCAATAAAATCTTTTCAATTTGTTGTTTGTTTGCAATTTTTCAAAGAGGCGAGGAAAAGTCTTTCCAATGTATAAATTGCGTGTTTTCACTTATTTTTACATAACAATTAGACAATAGAAGTTCATGTCAATTTTAGTATTTAATTGAAGCGTGTTATAAAGATATTTCAGTAAATTTATAAATAAATAAATTTAAATAAAAATTAGATATAAATTTAGAAATATGAGTGAAAGAATATTTAAAATGAAATAAATAAATTTATAAAATTAAAATAATAAAATTAAGTACAATAAACTTTTCAAATAATTTTGTGAAAATGACGATTTTATTAATATTTAAGAAAATAAAACAAAATAGAAAATGTTTTTCATTTTTTAAATATCGATTTTTTGAAAATAAAGTTGAAATACTTGTTGGAGTATTTTAACGTCCTAAATTTTGTCTGAATAATTATAGTATGAAATATAGTTTATAACTTATTAAAAAGCAGTAAATTTTTTTTATAGAATGGAAGTAGTTAATTCCAGAAATAGTGACAAAAAATGCAATGCATTGATATATGGTTGCATTTGCCGTTTTATATTTTGAAAAGCGTGCGAATTATTTAAGAAAATTCGAAATCAAATTTTTAATTTTGTAAAATAACGCCAATATAAAATAAATAAATGCAAATAAATAAAGATGCTAATTTATTAATGATATGATGATAGATTTCACTAGTGACAAGCAAAAATGTGAGAATAATTTCTGTTTCTAACAAAAAGTTAATTAATTTTTAAATGGCCATCTCTTTATAGTTAATTAACCATCCAGTCCCCAATACCACTTATGAGAAACCTTATATATTTCCTTTAAAAAAATTTTTACTGCAATGCCTCTGCCCATTTACATGTGGCTAGATATAATTAACCACTTAAACGTATTGATTTACCTCAGACGTCAGCTTGTACTCAAATTGGGCGTGAATTCTATATTGTGTAAACATTTGGACACAAGTTATTTTTTAAGCCGTTTTTTTATTTCAACTGCAAATAAAGAATTAATTTATTTAAAAAATTACATATAACTATTTCATATTCTCAGAGTTCACATTAAAACACACGTCAATAAAAAATATTCACCAAATTTTCACAAATTTCACAAACACTAGAAAATGGACTAAATATTATGCTATAATTATATTTTAATATTACTATTAATATTAAAGCATCATCAATAAACGACTTGATAGAATATCCGAAAAACTATATTTATCATTGAGTAATGGACCGACAGGTTGTCAATCGTGAAAGTTTTATTAAAAAAGAAAAACAATGTGTTCAAAATTAACAGTTTTTTGGCACAAAAATGAATATTAAAAAGTAATTTCTGTCGAAATAATTTTAGCAGTATTTTGTAAAAATATAAATAATACTTGTATAGAAAAATTAATAATGGTGAAATAGTAATTATATATAATATTTCTTTTCTCAAAATTAATAAAAAAAATGTTACGATTGAAAATAACGATCAAATTATCCAATTGTCGGACAAATAATCTCGTATGTCTCGCGACTGTCTGAGTATATTACAAGGCTCTCAAGGAAACGTATATGTCCTATACATTTGCTAATGTATGAATTTGTATTTGTAATGATACGAATGTGTACAGTTTAGAAATCTATGCGAACTAGTGACAGAACCTCAATGTTAGAAATTGACTCACGCAGATTTTTAAATTTTTATAAAAATTATAAATTCTACACTTTTATCCTAGAAATGGTTGGATTATGTACAAAAATGATACTAAAAGTTACAAATTGCTCATTATTCGTTAAACAAATGAATTTGAAAAAATAATTGTCTTGAAGAATGAACAGAATTAATATGTTTAATCAGCTGTTTAATTTAAAACTTTGAGATTGAAAAAAATTCGTTGAGTTAGAATTATTTCATTATATATCCTTTCATTTTTTAAAAAGCTTTTTAAATTATTATAAACATAAAAAAACTAACAAAATTATATTCATAGAAATAATTTTCAACTTTGAAACCTTTTTTCTGTCTTTGTAATATAATTTTTTAATATAAATAAATAACAATGGTAGCCAATTTCCGCAATGTTTATTCATAAAATATGAAATATTTCGACCGATAAACGGCCCTAATCACTCATAACCAAAACTTAACTTGACTTTCGCTTTCTTCTCTTCTTCTCTGAGTAAAAGAAAATATCAGAGAAGAAAAGAAGAACGCGAAAGTCTAGTTAAGTTTTGGTTATGAGTTATCAGGGACGTATATCGGTCGAAATATTTCATATTTATGAATAAACATTTCGGAAATTGGCTACCATTGTTATTTATTTAATGTTTATTTATATAAATGATTCCGTAACCGACAAAAAAGATTTTAAAGTTTAATTTTTTTATATGTTATAAGCAATATTTGAAAAAGTGCACTTCTGTGGGCCTTAGTTGTATTTACAAAATTCACAATTAACTTCACAAAATATTTATTAAATCCAAAAACACTAAAATTTGTTTGCAATATTTAAACCATTCTACGAAGATTTTTTTCAACGCAGTGTGATGCAAGCATATGAATTTGCATACAACAGCAATCCACAGCATACATTAATTTAATCATTAATTTAATTGTTATTTATTTACATAATATATATTTAATTAATTAATTTAATGGCATCGTAGTGGGTAAACGCACTTCAATGTTTGTAAACAGGGTCGTAGCGAGCTATAATTGCACCTTGTGCCACGAATGAATCTGGTGCCCCAATTTTGTTATGTAGGTATTTTTTTTCCTTTGATTTTCTGATTAACAATTACTCTTATCGCTCTGGTTTCACAGTTTTTTGAATGCTGCACTGGATATTTTTTTAAAGAACTCATAAGTAGGTAGATGTTGGTACTTTGACACGTAGCACAGTGCCACCTATCCATTCATTTTTATTTTTTTTCAAAAACATTTAACAAAGAACATGAATCATAACATGTTAGATTTTTATTAAAATATTTTCCAAGTATTTTTTAACATTTAAATTTTGTGTTATTCAAAAATATTATAGTTTAAAAAGGTTATAAAAATAATAATTAATTAAAGTTATTCATGGAGATTTATATATAATTATAATTAAAATAATACTATTTATAAAATTTTAATGTTTCATAAAGCACTATAATTACTATAATTAACGACTTTTTAATAAAATCTAATTTTTTATTTCATCATTTTTAGGCTTTTACTAATATTTGTGCTATTAAAAATTATTATAATTGAAAAAAGGTTATAAAAATAATTAGATTTATATCAAAAGTTTTGATTCAAAACAGATAAAATTTATAAAATTACAAATAGACGAATAAATAAACATATTTATAATCCGCAAAAAAGAACAATCGAATTCGATAGTGTAAAAGATGTGTTTCCAACATAAAATTAAGACGTATTTTAAACATTAAATTATTTTTCAAAAAATTTTCAAACGCATAGCGTACATACAATTCTTTTTACCTCCTCAGGCCATTTAGAAATTTTCAAAATTCGCAGCCCGTTTAGCAAAGAACTTTTGTAATTTTTCGAATAAAAATATTCCATTTATTTTATGGTCATGATTTTTGAAAGTATATAGAATTTATATTCTCATTTTAATGATCACATCTTGAAATGAGAATAGAATTTTAAAATTTAAATATGTTGAATTTTGAATATTATTTTTAATTTTAATTTCAATGAATCAAATTAAAATGAATCATTCAATAGAAATTTGCTTCCTCTTTCAATCGATTTATGATAATACTTAACAGCTGAAAAATTCTATTAAGATTTTTAAAATTTTAAAATTTAAAAAGTTTTAGATTCGCAGAAGAAAATACTAAGACTTTTAAGTTTTTGAGAATATAACTTTGGCGACTTTCGAACCTCGGGAAAGCTTCGAAGGTATGGTCATCATGTTCTCCATAATGGTTTCGATGTTTCAAATGATGTTTGTGCAAACACAATTTTTTTTATCCTTGAGAGAGTTAAACCCATTTGGTTGAATCTCAAGGATCGAAGTAGCATCATAATGTAAACCACATATGACTTTATATACACACCAAAAATTGTCACCATGAATAAATTGGGTACCCCTTGATATGGAGGAAATTCAAATTTTAGGAACCATTTTGAAGGTACTGAAACATAATAATAGAACTCAATGGAATTCAAAGTGTGATCATAGAAATGAAAATATAAATTCTATATACTTTAAAAATCATGACCATAAAATCAAGGGGAATATTTTTATTCGAAAAATTTTGAAAATTCTTTGTTAAAATGTTTAAAATACGTCTTAACTTTATGTTGGAAACACATTTTATACACTAGCGCAGTGGTTCCCAATCTTTCTGATGCTGTTACCCTTTGATAACATTTGCCAAGTTGTGGCAACCCCAACAATAAAATTAATAGGGTTGCTCCTCAGTCACTGCATTTTTGCAGCTAACTATTATGTTTTTGACTTCTAAATATCTGATTTTATTTATATTTTATACTTTATACTCTTAAGTCACAGTAGGAGTATCGCTTAAATTTAAAATGATAGTAAGAAACCACTGACTAGGGTAAATAAATTATTTTCAAAAGATCTCAGGCGACCCCTGGAAAATTGTCACGCGACAACCGTTGGGGTCGTGACCCACAGGTTGGAAACTTGTGCACTAGCGAATTCGATTGCTCTTACCTTATTTGTTCGTCAATTTGTAATTTTTTTAATTTTATTTGTTTTGATATAAATGTTATTATTTTTTAAAATTTTTTTAAAGGTCGAAAAATTATGAAATAAAAAAATTAAATATAGTTAAAAAGTCATGGAACACCAAAAATATTCCAGTAAACATAGTTTTAAGACTACTGAATAGTAATTTTAATTTATTAATTAAAAAACCATTAAAAATTAAGAATTAAATTTAAAATATAAAAATATGAAAATTTATAGGATATTGAAAAACGTGAATGTTTGGTATTTTTAAATTTAAATTATTCTTAGTTGAAATCTGATAAAACATTTTAAAATTATTAATATATTTTTAAATTTGTTGCATAACATCATTAAAAAACTCAATAAAAAATTAAATTTTTACTCACATTAAAAAATTCATCCATGAAGAGATTAATAAAATAATATCGAACAAACCTTTAATTTTCTTCAAAAACAATACCATTTTAACAACTGCTTTTGAAGAAAACATTTACATTCAATTCATTTTTTATACTATAGATCAGAGCTTCTTAAACTTTTGTAATTCACGACCCATTTATGATTGCGAGTTTCTTGACGACCCCATACAAATATAAAAGAAAAATAAATTTATATTTTTTTAAAATTCCTATAACATCTTCTAATTCATAGTAAATGTTATTCAAGTTATTACAATACTCTTAATAGAAATGCAGGTACAAACAATCTTTCCGAACTAGAAGATTTTATGATATATTTATCTACGATAATTGTTATTTTATCTTTATAACAATAATTTTACAAGTTAAAAAACATTTTCTGTTAAATTGTATTTTTATCTCTCGAGACCCCAGAATTTTGCTACGCGACTCCAAATGGGGTCGCGACCGATGGTTTAAGAAGCCCTGCTATAGATACTTTCCTCAGAAAAAAAACCATTAAAAAATTACACAAATAAAGACACACATTGCATAAATAGGGACACGTACCAAAATTTTTAAAAGCGCATAAAACCACAAAATCGTTTTTAAAAAGTCGATATTAACTCATTAAAAATGAATGTATTGTATACCTAAACATGTATGAAGAAAAGGTAAAAAAGTTACAATACATAATTTGAAATCAAAAACATAACATAAGTTTCTTTTTTATTAATATAATTAATTAATTTCACTTTTTTTTTAGAAATAAAATGAAAATTTTACAAATTTAGACATTATCTTCGTTTTCTGATAACACACACAACCATTTGTGAGCTGGTGCGAAATCACTATCATCACAGGAATGCAATACAATTAGGTGAAGAGATTGCTTCTTAACTAATAGACCCAGCGTTAGTTTCAACTGCTGACGATTTTGCTGCTTTGATAACAAAATCATTTATTAAATTTTGCGATGATTTCTGTAATTTTTATGAAGTTTCTGATACCCAGAAATACAATTCCTCAGATCACATTGCAATTTGAATGCCTGTTCAGAATTCGAATAAAAACTGTCAATACTTGATCTGTATTTGGGGAAACATTACATTTGGATGTTCTAAATGAGGAAGAGATGGATCATCCTCTATTATTAATAAAAACTTTAAAGTGCTGTTTGCTTTATATAAATTTTCTTTCTGATACGAAACAATGATTAAACCATTCAGTGAAAACAGGAGCTATCATCTAAGCCTTTTTTGGTGATCGAATGCACAAGCAATTTTTTAGTGCAAATTGTTTTAGAGATCGATTAATAAGCAGAAGTTTAAGCACCCGATTTCCTGATGAATTTCTATAAAGTAGGAAGTTACTCTATCTTTGGCTGCTTTAAAATTACTATATACAAAGATTGATCATAGCTTTCTTTGTTTTAAGTTCAAAGAATTTTATCGTCCGATAATGTGAATTTCCTTGTTTTATGTAAAACTTCTATTTTAAAAGAATTGCTATAGGTTTATAGTTTCATGGTTTAAATTACTAAAAATAAAATTAATTATTTAGTCTCAAATAAAATCTCAATGAAAATACTTGTTGTTTATTAGAATCATTTTTCGTTTTATGCCATTATCGAAAGTCTAAATCAGGGTTGGCCAACCAAAATAATCTTGTAGGTTGCTTTTGAAATGCGTCATAACTCCGCGGTCCGGAAAAATGGTCAAGGCAGATCGTGGGTTAGCCCCGTTGTCTAAATTGTCACCAAATGTAGATCAATTTATTAGAAGTGAATTATGTTATTTTCGGTTGCAGACTGTTTTAAAAAAATATGAAATTACAGTGTTTATAATAAATCCTTTATTGAATTTTTAGTCTAAATAACTACTTTTTGCTGCTATATACGTAAATCACGTTGTAAGAGGTATTCACTTTACAGTGAATATTTAGAAAATGATTCGAAATTAAAGCAGTATATTTTGCATTTTCAATTAAATCTTAGTTAGATAGACATTAAGATATTTGAAATTATAAATCATCGACAAATTATATGAAAAAATAATCAGGTTGAAAAAAACCATTTCGCATTCTTTGAACAGCATGTTTTGGAGAAAACCGCGTTGTTTTTTTTACAAATTTTTAACTCATTCAAACCTCTAGGATTGTACAATAATTTTCTTGTAAAATATTTGTTTTAATAACCGAAATTTAGAACAAGAATATTGATGAAAATTGTACAATGAGAAAATTATTTTATAATTAAATCCTACATTATATACTATAAAATGTTGTAAGATTAGAAGGATATATATGCGTATTAACGTTTTTAGGTTTGTAAACCTTTGGACAACTAGAAGCAATTCCTATTTAAAAAAATAGTTATTCTCCCGGTAACTATCGGTCTATTTTATTTACAATTTTTTATATCTTCTGGGTTTCTATTTACTTTTATTTTGACAATTTATCTTTGAAATAGATTATTGTTCTTTCAAAAATATATTATAAAAACTCGTGAATAAAGACATAAGGATGAAAAAGATATTTAAAAATCCTTCATTTATTTAAATGGCTGTTTGACCTTAGTAACAATAATATAAGACCTAGAATGATTATTATTATTGTGGAGATCACAATCTTTCGAGGACAACACAACATTTGAGACTCAAATATTTGACGATTTTCGGCTTCTCAACAAACAAATCGTTCGTCAATTATCCATAACAACTAGTTTTCTGTGACTTGGAAAGCATTTGAAGCATATTATTGAACTTCAATAATAGTATCTGGGCCTCAAAATATTTCGTGAACCACAAATCTTGTAGAAGAAGTGGCCACGATCGCAGTAATATTTATTTCCCTCTATTTCTAAGGACTGTAATGTAGACCTCTGCATTCCTAATGAAATACCCATTATGTCGGTTTCTATGCTGTTTGAACCCAGCTTCATTCAAATAAATGGTCTGTTCATCAATAATGTTCCAGAGCTGTAAGGCGTAGTTTGCCTTTGATAGAAAATTATGGTTAAAATCCATTCAGTGAGTAACAGAAACAACCTTTTTCTAGTATAATCAAGTGACTTGATATACCTAGAAATTTTGGGTCATAATCTCTTGAGTATATTAGCTGTCAGACTGGCTAATAACGAGCCATGAGTGACAGATGGATTTAAACTTAGTTTGTATATCAAGTACTAGTAGGGTGACCCATGTAGCCTGTCGTTTTTCATATTGGTTCTTAAAGCCGTTGGCCTTAAAATCACCGCCAAACATCAATTTCCACAGGAATCTGTGCAAGCCCGATTTAGAAAGTTCACCAGCATGAAAAGAAAATATTTTTGCCGTCCATCCATACACTTAATAGAATCAATTTCTTCCTTGAAGTTCTTTTGTGTCTTTTTTCACGAAACAGATGAATATTATAATAAATATTTTATTTATTTATTGGTCCTTTCTACTTATATTTTTCTTTTTAATTTTTTTTATTAAATTAAACTTTATAATGGCTTTCGGTTTTATCTCTTAGTTTTGTTTGAGTGAATGACAGTTCATATAAATGCATAAAGCTGTTCATATAAATGAATAAAAGGGTTTTTTTCATTTTATTTTTGTTAATTTAAATATTTTGTATGGATAAACAACCTTTGTAATATTGGTCGCAAGCCACAGCATGAAGTCTGCCAAATTTGGAGCAAGTATATATATGCAGATAGAAGGGGGGTGTTAGAAATTCACGTGTTAATTCAGTCCTGCTTAATCCAGCGCCCTTGACCGGACTGTCAAATTACCCTTCAAATACCAACCAATTTGAAAGTCATACTTTGTACGCTGGTCAAAGAATCTCGTTTCTCATTTTATTGAATTTTTAACGAAACCAGTGAATATCGATTGGAAAATATACAAAATTGTTTCTCAATTGAGATTTTTTGCATAAATTTATTCTCCCAAAAGAATTAAACTTATTTAAAACATGATTATTAAGTATTTACGCAAATTGTATTATTTAAACTTATTATTTGCCCAGTTAATTAAACTGATTTTATGACTTTGCAAATGAACAATATGATATAATTATACATGCGTGGTATTTTAATATTCAACTATTTGCTCCAACACATTTTCAGGGTGCCCTAGTTACAGGACGATTTTATTTTGTCTTGTGTCGTGAATGTTGGATTGAAATATTTATCAAATATTTTGTTGAAGGATGGTTCGCTGTCTAATTAATCACTCATACACGCACACGCGTGCACACACTCTCATAGACGCACACACACATACGCATACACGCACGTAATCATCAATCCTTTCTTCTATTGATCTATTTTCAACCGAATATTCTAACTGACCAATCGTATTATTTGCAGTCTGGATCAACTACTTGAAGCTTCTGATACGGAATTGGACTCGTTATTCATATCATATTTTGGCGAATTACCAGAATATCGTAAGTAGTCGTCTACATGGGGAAATTCGAATTAATTTTGTTTACGTTTGTCTTTCAGTCGATACCAAAACTCCATGTGAAAATCAATAAAGTATTGTTTGATGTTTTTAGAATAATATTTACTATGTATGTATGTAAATAGCGTTAACTTTTCGTGCGTTCAATGTTTGTAATTAGATTGTTTTAATCTTTTGCTCTGCATTTTAAATGTGTTGTATTATTATTTTTGTTTTAGTAAATCATTCAGTTTTTTATTTTGTTTTTTCAAAGTTTAAAATATTTAGATTTTTTGAAATAAAAATTTTTGTGTTCTTAAATAATATTTTGAAATATTAGTTGAAATTAGAATTGATTTTGATTTTTAAAAATTATTAATAAATTTTAATTAAACAAATATTTTTTTCTCAATTGAAATTGTTAGAAAAATGCTGCATCACAATATTTATTTAAGAAATTCCAAAACGGAAAATGAAATACTATATACAGTGAGTCCAATAGCATAATCTAGAAAATGGCGTATTAGTTTAAGCTATATTATGGATATAGATCATATACATGCTTACTTTACTTGATTGCACATACAAACATTCCGTCAACAATCATCAAACATCTAGGTCATAGTGACATGGTTATATAATTTATTTATAATACATTATTATTATTTCACCTTGAAAAAATAATTAATTTTATTATTAAACTTTATTCCAGAAAAACTTGATAGTAAACCAATAATATTTAAACAAATATATGTAAAGGTGGTAATATTTTTAAAATGTAAATTTTTAAAAATATTGATTTAAATATAATATATTGAGAAATGCCAATGCAATTGTTAAATGTTACCAAAAATAATCATGCATTTCTAACTGAAATGCATAAATTCCCCATAGATTTGTTAAGTTTCTTGGAAATTATTAAATAAATTACCTAAAAAATTGCTTATTTTATTCCTAAAAACTGTGCACTTCTAACAAATATAAATGACCAGGTTTTACAATCTAACATACATTTATATTTGTTAAATGTTGCTTGAAAATATCCATGATTTCTATCTCCAAATTTATCAGACGTATGCTTTAGTGTCAAATTCTGAAAAAACTGACAAAGTAAGCACTTTTACAACTAAAACGAAGAATTTTAATGTTTATAGGTAAATTCAATTATTTCTAAAAGTTCTGAATGATTTAATATGCACTGGATGTCAACCATGTATCTTTTGAGTATCACAAATATCGAATTTGAATACATTTTCAGGAATATTTCCTGTATACAAAATGTGGTATTGTAAAGTATAAAAAATTAGATTAAACAGTTTAAAAAATTTATAATTTTATAATAATAATAATAATGATAATAATAATAATATATGATTATAATTATAGTAGACCGGTGACTTCGCTAAAGTTATTAATTATAGATAAAAATTTTAATTTTATTTACAAACTTAAAAAAATGATTTTAAAAGCTAATTGTTTTGCATGTCGGTTTTATTCCTTTTTAATAAAGACTTACATAGATAGATTTTACAAATTACCATGAAAATGTTCCATTAATTCAATTTGGTAAGAAGACCGGTTTTCAAGTTTCAATATGTATTTTTTAAGATTCATATGTTCAAGGTAACCAAATTTGCTTTTGTTAATATTTCAATGTTTTCTATAAAAATAAACTTTTAATATTACTTTAATTTTATTGATGGATTAAAATTGTGTTTATTTTTCAAAAATTCAAGCTTTAATACACCAGAGTAATAAAGTGAATATCTGGAAACAATAATGAATATATAGTTCAAAATAAAATCAATCTCTCTATATAAATAAGCGAACAACATTTTTTACAATATATTTTTTCAATATATGTCGACAGGTTGGCTGTCATCATCAGGCACTATACAACTTCAATAAAAAACAATTATACTTATATATTTATTAGTAAATACTTAATTATATGTCCGAAATCAAAAAAAAAAATTTTAACCGTAAAAAAATGAATTGAAATCTCAAAATACAGGTGGATAAAATATTTTGTTTGTTGGCTCTTGGATTAGATAATTCTATCATCAAGGATTTATAAGAATTACATTTTCAATAGTTTTGAAACCCCATTTTTAGTTGCATATCTTATTATGTTCAATCCATTCAATCTAGTATACACTTGAAATCGTGTACAAAGATGATGAGAAGTCTGAGACTACATCTATATGAACTATATGAACATTTTCATATAATATACCCAGCGTTTCTCCACCTATTTTATATTGCGACCCATAAACTATAAGTAAAAAAATACTACTCTTATACATAAATTTATTGAAAAGACATTTAAAATGTATAATTTTCGTATTAATTTTTAATCTGAAAGTGGAATATAATGAAAAAAATGTAATAAGAAATATATCTTTAAAATATTTTATTTTTAATGGCTAATTTGTTGTTGAAATTCATTTACCAACTTATTAAGTCTTCCGTGAATCAACTTGCTTAACGAAATTCTTAATGTTGCACCAACATCTTCAAGTCGATTTCTATATTTATTTTTGGTACCAACTAGAGCTGAAAAAATATACCGCTGCTATTAAAATTTTGCATTTAAAATATTTTAAGAAAATGCACTAAATAAAAATTTTAATTAAAAATGAGAGTACTATGAATTTTTATCTATTATACTAAGAATTAATCCAAATATTTAAATATTTAAAACCAAATAGTATATGAAATTGACATAAAATTTTAACATAAAATGGTGACCCATGGGTTGAGAAACGCTGATATAGCCTACTATAAGAGTCATACTTATTTCTTGAACACTTTCGTCGTTTTATGACCGTAAAGAACAGCTGCTTGTAATTTTTTAATTCATTTTTGAAAAATAATTAATTTTATAAAACGAATTCTCTTTATAGTCGTAAGTATGAACCATCGTAAGTCGGAAGGTCACAAGTCGAGTACAACCTCTATATATTAATTATATAGACTTTAATTTGTGGTTATACTAACCGTAATTTATGAAAACTAGTGTAAATTCACTTAATTTTTGTCTTTATTTCAAGTATGTGTATATTTTGTTCAAATGTGTGTAAAAACGTGTGTTGTCTTTATAAAGTAATCATTTCTAATTACAGACCCTTATTCGTGGTTAACCTGCTGGTAATTTATTATAAATGATGTAGTTGAGGTTTTCACTCACTAGGTTAAGTCATTAATTGTAACATATATACATTATTCAGAATCTATCATTTTCATAATTTTAACAACAATTTTTACTCTGTTTTTAATTCTTGTTTCAATAAAAAGCACCTAATATTCTTATTTACAAATAAACTTAACAAATAAAATAAAAATAATAAAATGACTACAAACATTTTATCCAGCGATAATATAATGAATAAAAATTTAGAATCGTTTTTAAAAATAAACTTTAGAATATTGAAAATCAAAAACCTGAAAACAGAGTAAGCAAAAATTTTAAATATTACTTTAATCATTTTGAAAATTTTCAAATTAAAAAAACAACCTAAAGTGAAACTAAATTAAAGTTTATAATAATAAAAACCAACAATTAGTATTATTTATATTTATTATATAAAAGTTTTCAAAACAACAATAAAAAAGTTTTAAAATATGACAAATTTGAGTTTAGCTTTAATGTTATAAATGTATAAAAAAGCAAGCGAAAGCAAAAAGTCAAAATCTAAAGCATATTCAACGTTCCCTACTTCTGGAATTGCTTCTTAACTGAAAAATATAGAAATTTAAGATTTATAAAGGAAAGATATATGAGAGTGATCAAAAATATTTTTTTGTCTCCTGACTTGTCCAAAATTTATTTTCAAATGATAATACTCCGTACAAGCAGTTGATAAAAACAATAATAGTTTAGCTGTACTTTCTTAAACCTTAAATTCTGTTTAAATAGGGTTGCCAGACTTCCCGATTTTCCGGGATTGTTCCAGATTTTATGTTTTTTTGGTATACAGAAAAAAAGTTTCGGGACGGTCAATTGTCCCGGTTTTTCAGAAAAAAAAGTTATTGAAAAACCTGGTGACTCTTTGTTCACTTACAGTTTCTTTTTTCAAATTCTCGATTCAGCTTATATATATTTTTAATGAGTTTTCAATACGGTTTTGTTTTGTTTGTTTATTTATTTCTAAACTATTTGACTGGTAGCAGATTGAAATTTATTATTAGCTGTTTTTTAAAATATGTAAGTTGTAATTTTTAATTAATAAATATTTGTTTATAATTTAGGTTTTTATATTAAATTTAGTTTATACCTTCAAGGAATGCCAAAAAGAAAATGCCAATTTCAATTTATTTTTGATTTTCGTTTTTAAAATGTGAAATGAATATTTTTATTTTAAACTTACTTATTTGTGTTATTAATTTTAAGTTATTTTTTAATTATGTACTTAATCTGCTTAAGTAATGGTCTAATTTTTTATTTTAATAATAAATAATTTATTCCTTATAAAGTTTTTATATTTTTGAAAACTTCTTTGTCCCGGTTTGCAGTGGTGAAAATCTGGCAACCCTAGTTTAAACTAAAAATAATTATTTTGTTAAATTACTTCTATTCAATAGCTGTAAAAATTTATTGCGAATTGTCTTCTAGAAATTTAATGCATTTAATAAAATTATCGGTTGCCATTTAAGAGAATGAATGAATATATATCCCCCCCTCAACCAACTGCACCCACATATTTCAGTATGATAAAGGTTTTATTAGAAAAAATATGAGTTGATATATGAAATTAAAACATTCAAATCCCACCGAAAAATGTTTCTCTTGATTTTGATGTAAAATAATCAATTAAAACAATAATATATATATCGTTATAATTGATTTAATTTAGTTAAAATTGATTAAAAATAAGTGGTTTGAATCCTTGAAAACGGGCGCTTTTTTCAGATTTGACTACCCAGTCTGGATCACATAACCACAGGATATTTTTATAATTTATTTCCAAAGTTTGAAAATAAATTTATAATCATTTATAAAACATTTGTCTGATGTTATATTGTCGTAGCCTTTCCAGCAATTTAGGAGGATCTACAAATTATCCCATAAATTTTTATATACAAATTATCCCAATTGAATTATTTTCATTTTTCATTTTAATTTAATGTTGATAAATTCGCTACGAAATGCCGGTGAAGTGACTCTTTTCCACGATGCGGCTCTTCATAGCTGATCTTTAGATAAAGATAACCTATGCACTATTACCACTTGACTTAAAATACAAGAAGTCACAACATGAAGTAGTCTCCCACAAAGCCAGAAAATTAGCCTGAACTATCTCTGGATACTCGTAAATTAGTCTCTTTGTCAAACGGGTTTATTTACAATTTTTACAAATTCAATTTTTTAATGACGATAAATTTAAACTTTAATTTCCACTTTATCAACTGCCAACCATTTCTATAACGAGAGGTTCACCGAAGTAAATTCGGGTTTACTAATGTTTCGATATGAATAATATTTTAGCTCTGCCTTCAAGAGTTCACTGTTGAATGATAAAGAGCCAACACTATTGAAACTATTTCTAATGCAAATTTAACAAAATTCTGATATAATAAATCAGACAAAGATAGAATTTTTCAAAAGAGTTATTTCAAGTGTCTGAGAAATATTCCTGAGAAAGACCGCGTCTAGAATACTCCGTTTGTGTCTTTTATTTTCTTAAAACAAATTCATGATTTAGTTTTTCGGTTGAAACCGTATAAAACAGCGAGTCTTTTTTGTGTTCTTTTCAGAATTATTTATCCTTTGCTAGTCAAAAGACAAATTTTATTTTCAATTCGTGGCGATTGATGACGATAACAATTTTTTTAATTAATTTAAAATTAATTAAACTAGATTTGTTTAAACTTTTTTCGTGACTTTCCGTTGCAAAACGTTCTTGAATGCATTTAATTTAACTTTTGTCACTTGTTTTCACTTTGCCTTTCCTGAAATCTGTTAAGTATTATGTTGGAAATTCAATTAATTAATTTTTGTTATTAATTTACACAGACTCAACATTATGATCTATAAAAATTAGTTTCTTTCTTAATCAAAAATAATTTCATTTGACAATTTTAAAACATATTTTGATCACTCTTAAGCAAGGCAAAAATGTAACTTACTCAAATATTTTCCAGTCTATATTCAGGAAATTTACGTCAGTGAAACAAAAAATTTAAAAAAAATATTAACCCTTATCGGTCGTATAAACGTACTCTTGTCATGTGAGAGGTGACTTACGACCAGTAAGGGTTAACTGAAATGAATTGGATATGATTATAATAATAAATATGAAAAATATATGAAATGAGGGTTTCTTGATTGCAGTATAAATTTAATGTTTAACAATTAGTTGACAAGAGAAGCCTTTACTGCAAACTTTTCATTAACAACAAATGTAATTGGTGGCTTTGAGCTGTCAATTGACGCTTTCCAATACAAATGCTAGCGCTTCGATTTGATTTAAGGTTAATACGAAATGGAATAACGGAAGAATCTTATACTCTGTTTCTTAAAAATCCTATCTAAAAAGTTTAGTACACAATATCCTTCACTATTTGGTCGTTGAGTGGTTCCAACGGTCTTAATTTTATAATAAACTAATCGGAAAAGATTTTTTTAAAAAATGGTCACACAAGTTGACTAATATGGTTGAGAAAAAAGAAAATTTAGCAAAAAACATTTTATCAAAATAAATAAATAAAATCTATCGTAAAGAGAAAAGATGAGTTTGCACTTTGGCATTAAGTGAAATTGGGTTTCGAATATCACAAGAATGATTGAGAAGACTATGCAAAGAAAATCTTTAGAGTAAATCATTAAATTATTCTGAATAAACAATCGAGACTCTGACCTCTTTTTCAATTTTAGACTTTCGATCGTTTGATTCGAAACCAATTAATTTATGTCTTAGTTGATTATTTTCTTTTCTCAAATTATCCAGATTATCCTGTAAGCTCGATATCACATTCGATGGAAATGAGGAGAAATTCAAGTCCGTTTTCTCTAATGCCAACGCCGAAGAAGCTCTGACATCACGTCGAGTGGGACTATTTGATCGACCTCTGATCGCTTTCAGTTGACGGATTTCAGATTCTTTTTTCAACAGCATATTTCTCAGTTCATTTATTTTTCTACAGTCAATTTAACATCTGAAATATTTCTACAGAATTTTCCAACTTTTGATTAATTTGATTAAACTTCTCAGCCAATTTTTCGGCTGCCTTTTCTTTCCACATCTGTCGATTAGCAAGAAGTTTCGAAATTTCTTTTTCTTTTTCCCTGAGCAAGTTTTCTAATCCGATGTCAGGTGATTTTGCCAATCTATTGATTTCTCTTAAATGTTCCTACAAAAATAGTTCAAAGGGCTTTGATCTAATGTAAATTATTAAAAAAAACTTTAAACGTGATTCAATAAATACAAATATTAATGAAAAAGAAAATAAAAATTGAATTTTATTATTATTAATATCAAGATTTTGTTCAGAGTCGACTTATGGAATTGATTTATATTAGTAAACGCAATTTTGTGCTGTAATAGAAAAATAAAGGTAAAATGTTATTATCATTATTATTATTATCACTATTTTTATTATTATCATTATTATTACTATCACTATTATTATTATTTTTATTTTTATCACTATTATTATTATTATTATTTTTTAATTTTATTATTATTATTATTATAATTATTAATATAACCATTGTTATTATGATTATTAATATTGTTATTACCTTTAAAAGATTTTCACGAATTTCACTAATATCTTTTAATTTTTCTGCTTCAAGTTCATGTCTTATGTTTCTTATTTCAGTTTCCAAATTAATTTCTTCATTATTTAATTTTTCAGTTAATGATTTTACTTTGGATTCAAGCTCTTCTAGAAGATTTCTAGTTTCAGAACCGCATGCTTCAAGATTCGCTAGAGCTTGGGTGATTATATTATCCGACTTTGAAAAGTTATCCGATATTCTAAACGAAAATATTATCTAAAACGTTTTTTCAATAAAAATAATAAAATTTTTTTTTATTATAATTTTATTCGTCGTTTTAACGAGGATTATTCATTTTGTAAAAATGCATATCATTCTAATCATTTATTTTTTTTCACTTTGCTAATCTCTACCAACAACAGTGCCATTAATTGTAATTTAATATTCTGCCATAAATTTAGACAAATGGTTACATTTATATGCTTTAAAATCTTTTCTTTCTAAGATGTTTTGGATATTTTAGAAAATGTAATGAAGTTTTTTATATTGTAACAATTACAATGGATACCAGAACAGGACAATGATAATTAAATGCAAATAAAACTGAATAAATAGATGATTAGCGAAAATTATGAGCTGATTTGTAGATTTTAAGCATATTCAAATTTTATTTTTTTTAATTTTATCTCTAAAAAAATTATTTTTTATTTTTTCAATTTTTTTAATTTAGAATTTCATTTATCTTCATTAAGCTTTTTACTATATACCAATTAATTTTATATTTACCTTTTTCAGGTGTTATTTTTATTAGAATCAATACTTGAAAAAAAGCAACTCTTGCTTCTCTATTTCCAGGTTCCTAGAGAACATACAGCGAATTTTTCTACTGTTTTGGTTTCTTTTTGGATGTATTTTTTTTAATTGCTATTAAATTTACCGCATTTCCTTTTTCTTGCTTTTTCACTACTGATAAAATATTTTTAATTTCTTTTCTAGATCTTTATACAAACTACAAATGAATAAATTTTATTTTAGTTTTAATTATCTCAAAGTTCCAAAATGTTTTTTCATTATTAACTAGCCATTTACAATAAAAATTTTAATAGAAAATATTTTATCGTAATTATAACAAAAAAGTTTTTTAATCCTAATGATATAATACAAAACAATTTATATACGTCTTATAATTTATACTATTATGTTTTCAAGTCAAAAATTTCCATTATTTTATTTTGTGATCTGTTTACGTTTCTTATAAGAAATGTGATTTTGTTTATTAAATTTATTATTAAAAAAATAATAATAAAAAATTCAGTGATTGAATATTGGAAATATTATTTTGCTAATTATAATCAAAATGTGTTTTTTATGACAAATCAGTCTTTCTTCGTGAAGCATTGTCCAGATTGCATGTCTGAGGTGTAGTTTAATTTGAACTGAATAATAAAGCCATTTTTTGGACAGAAATATGGCCTGAAATATAACCAATGTCAGATAATACTTTCTCTATGTTATTGAGACGAAACTCTTGACGTTAGTACCTAGATAATGGTTCTTAATCACTGAAATATGTCGAGCTACGGGGTTCTTTTCAGTCCCTAATAAGATAATAAATGTAAATTTTCCTTTGATATACAAGCCCAAAATCTCCTTTATAACAGACAATTATATTAAATTAAAATTTAACACTGATTTTTTTTCAATCTTTATAATGATAAAATTAAAAAATGAATAAAGAAAACTACATTTAAAATATTTGAATTCACTATTTAAAATTATTGTTACCAAAGTAACAATAAATTTTAAATACTTAAATTATAATAATAAATTTGTAATAATTTAATTAATTAATTTTTTAAAGCAATTTATGTTGCAACTTGCAACGCATTGCTGAAATTACATTTTTATTCCGATTACTTGTATTTTAAGTCGATTAATTATGAACAATAAAATTTTAAATAATAATAAAAAATAACTATTTTTTTATAACTTTTTTTGTAGTTTTATTTAGGAAAAAAAGCAAACATCATAAATATTTGGTTGAAAAATAGAGATCAAATAAAAGACATTTACAAATATTTGCATGAAATGATATAATAATGCTAACTTTTAAGCATATATGAAAAATCAGACAGAATTCATGTTCTTATAAAATTCAATTTCTAAAATGAATATCTAAATAACTAGGAAATTTTTCTTAAAAATTGTTTGAAATTACATTTTAAAAATTAAATAAAATCTATTTGTAAATAAAATTAAAAATAATAAAGTAAAATGACCCAATAAATGGCAAAATATCAAATAAAGCCAATTGGCTTGTAGTGTGTGACAGTTAACCAGATACTACAGAAATGCAGAATAATGAATCCGGTTGTAATTTGTATATATAATTTCTTTTTGATATTATATATTCTAAATTTTTATTTTGAATAAAGTTTATTAAACAGTGTCATATTTTGTTTTATATAAGACCATCAAGTTGATATTCTGGTGAATATCTTTTGAACGAATAACTTAAGTTAATGCGCTGGGTGTTATTTTTTTATTTTCATTTCAAACTTAGGTTCTTTACGTTGAAATTCAAATATTTTGCATTATAACTATTATTTTAAATAAATTAATGACAAGAAAAGTCTTTTTTCCAGAGTTTTCACATGATAAATATTTTGCAACAAATGGTTATCTTGTAATTTACTCGATTACCATTAAATGAATGCTGTTATCAAGAAAACATCATTTTTTTATTATTACTAAATTTATTGCAAAGTAAAATAATTTTCCTTACTTTGAATGATCGACTTTTCTTGGATGAACATTAAGCAGTAAAGCCATTTTACAACATTCACCATTAATCTCATGGACAACTGTTTTTACAACTTTACAGAGTAATTGTTTGCTTTTTTTCTCTGAATCTTCTATTGCTGCTTTTTCTTTGAGAATTACTGACATTTTTGAATTTAATTTTTTGTCATATTCTGATTTGACTTTTATCAATTCTTTATCCATTTTCTGAAATAATTCATTTCAAATTTAAGAGAAAACAAAAATGTTGATACAATGTTATGACAGTTTATGACACTTTATTCTCTGTCCCTACCTATAAAACTTTTCTCAGAAATTTATGACTTATTATTTTCGCTATTATATATCTAAAATTGTCAATTCTATTTATTTTTATTTATTAATTGTAAATTTTTTAAAAAAATAATTTTTTAAACGGTTTCCAAAATGTTAAGATTAAAAAGATTTACTTCATATTTTAATTTTTTTGGAAAAAGCTCTCTTGAACATTTGTGTTGCATATACGGCGTAAAGAAATGAAGATAAAAGAAACATTGGAAAAAGGGTAATCTGAAAAAATAAAAATTTTTACTGATTTGTATTTTAGCTTCCAAAATAATAAATGACATTATGAAAGTAATTGAAAAAATAACTTCAAAGGAAAATTTTATTTTTTGAACATTAATTTTGAATAAATGGCAATAATTTAGGTAATTTATTTCTAGTTCAAACTATTGCCTGTGAATGCAAGTAAAATCAGAGTGTACAATCAAAGAAAACAGAATCTCGCCGAAAACGAAAAATTTAAAGGAGATTTTTAATATGAAAGACATGCAAATTTACTGATTAAATTAAAGCAAAGATTGAAAAGGCATAACATTTAATCAAATACCCATTTCCATGTTAAGCAAACTTACCAAAGACCAGCTGAACTGTTGCCTTACATTTCATAGATTCTAATCATCCATCAGCGGATATTATTGCTGATAAATTTTTTAAATTTCTTTTGAAAATATCTTTTGGTGTCTAACTGTTCTCGACAAACTTTACCAGATGGAGGTCCAGTTACAAAGTCCCTAGGAACCTGCAACGGTTGATTGACTCAGTACCAGACCAATTATTTTTAGTGTTGGGTTTCTAGCTAATTTCTGTAGAGTTATAACTCAAATATGGCTTCGTGTGTTCTTTAATAAATAACTTTATCTATCCCTCATGTTGACAAAAAATGCAGTCCCAAGAAAAGTTAGTTTTAATGTAAAGCTTACACTGTTATTCATATAAATATTTGTTTGTTTACACTGGGGTATTGTCAACATTTATGATTTAGGCAATTCTGCTCTGTACTCATTAATTATGGACAGAATCCAATTATAATTTTCTAATTAATTTTCAACATACAAATAATTATTTACTACTTCAAACATAATAGTGTCTTTAGAAAATGGAAATAATATTTTTTTCTGATATTCTCTGAATAATTAATAGAAACAAATTAATAAACCAAAAAAAAATAACTGTAGCTGTTAATGATGATTCTAGATGGGAGAAATTGATACATGGAAATAGGCAATTCACTCATGTATATGTTTATCAAAGAGAAGTAATTAATATTGCGATTACAATAAGTAGATACTCACTTCTTCATAACGAGTCTTTAATTCTTTGATCGTATCCTGCTTCACGTTGTCTTTTATTTTTCGAGTAGCTAAAATGCTATTATTCATCGTTTTTTGATTTTCCATTCGAATATTACAGATATCCTATATAAATCATATTTAAATTTCTAATAAATAATAAGTTAATTAATTTTATTTGTTTTACTTCTAATTATTATTATAATTATTATTATTATTATTATTATTATTATTATTATTATTATTATTATTATTATTATTAAAATTTATTTATACTTGTTTTAAATTTGATAATTCATTTTCCCTGTCTTTTAATGTCAGTGTAAGTTGTTCAATATGATTATTTAAAGAATGATTTTTTGCTTCACAATCTGAGAGGATTTTATTAATTTCGTTTTGTTTCTTTTTATTGCTCGATTCTATCAAATTGACTTTTTCTTTTTGGAGAAGACCTTCAAATTTGGCCTTTTCTCGTTGTAACTGACAATTCAATTCACTTTCGATTTCTCTTTGCTGCTCGTAAAGTTCAGAAATTTCTTTGTCTTTCATCTGAAATATTTTTTCAATTATTTAATTATTAATTTTAATAACTCTTTGAATTTATTTATTTAATAATTTTCATAATTTTTCACATAAGAAAATTCAAATCATCAAAAGCAACATCAACATTAAAAATTAAGTATGAAAAGAGATGTAAAAATGTGCAAAGATATTGAAAAATTTTTTCGAAACTGAAAAGTAGAAAATATCAAACATTTTAGTATGACATTTCGAAAAAGCCTCCAACTTTTCAAAATTACTCTTATAAAAATAAATCAGTCTTACATTTCTAATAAAACTATCTTTCGGAAAATTATAAAAAGAGATGATTTATTTTGTTTCCTTCATCTCGAAGTACCTTACGTCAGTCAAAATAAAAAACCACAATACTCAAAATTTTGTCATGTTATCAAGATAATGTTGTAACTCATCAGAAAACTAATTTTGACTAGGTGACACCGTGACTTCCTTAAAAACAATGTATAATGGCAGATTATTATTATGAAGAAAAATTAGAGCAGATGAAATAGCATAAGACATTAGTAGAAAGAATAAAATTAATTAATTCCTTATGGAAAAGAGTTTCTCTCGTACCTAGTGCTACCCAACAGAAGAATTTCTATTCAAAAAAAAATATTTACCTTCATTGCTAAGATGGAAACTATTTTAAATACGCTTTTTTGATTCCACTCAAATATTTTTTATCAAAGGAAGCTCCCAAAGTGACAATTGGCGTTTCCCTCAGGAATGAATTTAACCAATGAAGATTTAAACAAAATTATTTTCTAAGAAAAATGTATATATTAATTTATTTGTGTTTAATAAATAATAATTAAGAATTTTTTAAAGTTTCAATAAATATAAAATAATTATTAAACATTAATATAAAATATGAAGAAATACAAGAATAAATTAGGAAAATAAATCATACTTGCATATCTCTCATCATTCTGTCGATTTCTTCATTACATTGCTTTTGAATTTTGTTTTTCTCATGACCAAGTTGAAGGTCTTTTTCGTCAAGCAACATCTTTTGTTCGTTTAATAAATCCTTTCTTTGTTTTTGCAAAGCTTCTTCCTAAAGAGAAATGAAAATTAATTTGCAAATCATAATAAATATAAATTCCAGTAAAATAATTTATCTTTTTGTGCACCTTTTATCTGTTTTTTTTGAGAATATAATTAACCTGCATTTAGATTTTGACTACTGATCAATATTTTACTGCCTTGTCGAGCATTTGTGTTTAATAGAAGAAAACATTGATCTATAATAGAGTTCTAAATGATGATAAAAGAAATATGTGATATTAGAGTCTAGTAACTAGACGATTTTAATTTCAATATATACTCAGGATTGGCATTGAGTTACTTAGTTTCACTATCTTTGTTATTATTTGGCGTTTTCTTAAGTAAAAACTCCTTTCGACCTCTAACTGGTAAACAAACTTAAAAAGAAAGTGTATAATTCCCAGGAAAAATTTATGTTTATCCAATGTAATTGTTGTCTCAACTCATTTACCTATTAATAAAAAACAATAATTCGAATAACTATAAATATATTTCATTTTATGAATAAATATTGCGGAAATTGGCTTATATATATATTTGTTTTAATTATATTTATAAAAATGATACCGCTATCGACAAAAAAGATTTAAAAGTTTATCTAAATCAGCCGCATCCAGGCAAAATTTCGAAAATCCAAAATTTAGTAAAAGAATATCAAAGTTTTATATATTTATTTTCAATTTTTTTATATAATGCAAATATGATTTTTAGATATTTTAAAAAGTTTATTTAGATCTGTACAAAAATTTTTTGTTTGATCTATTAAATTTTTAATATTGGCAAAAAAATTGGGAAATTTGTTTAAATATGAATATCTTCGGAAAAGATTTGTGTGCAGGAAAAGATCGAACGGAGAAGAAGCGACAGTCTTAAAGACCGATATTCATGTTTCATTTTATGAATAAATATTGCGGAAATCGCCTTACACAGTTATTTATTTAAATTATATAAACTACGTGTTTCTTTAGCGACTTAGAAAAGTTAACGAAGTTTGGTTTATAAAAAAAGGCACTGGAAAATTGTTTCACTTCCAATGATAAATTCCATTATCAAAAAAGAATGTACAAGCTCTCATTAATAACAATTGTTAATAATGACAATTGCTAATAATAATAGTAATAATAATAATAATAATAATAATAATAATAATAATAATAATAATAATAATAATAATAATAATAATAATAATAATAATAATAATAATAATAATAATAATAATAATAATAATAATAATAATAATAATAAAAATAATAATGCTACTACTACTACTACTACTACTACTACTACTAATAATAATAATAATAATAATAATAATAATAATAATAATAATAATAATAATAATAATAATAATAATAATAATAATAATAATAATAATAATAATAATAATAATAATAATAATAATAATAATAATAATAATAATAATAATAATAATAATAATGCTGTGGAATGAGAACAATTGTTGACATTGCATTTTGGGTGAAGAAAATTTTGAGAACTTCTTGAGTTTACTACTACAAATGTCAATTTGCTTTTTAATAATGAATAGTATCAGGGAAAGGATACAGTTACTAAATATTCTTCTTTAACACCAGCTAGTGTTTCTTCTCGAGAATTCTTTCTCGAGAAATTCTCGGGAAAAATGTCGAATCGAGAATTCTCATTTCTCGAGAAATCAGAAAATTTCTCGAGAATTTTTTATAAATCAAATTTTATTGTATAACGAAAAAATTGGGCGAATATTTTCACATTCTCTGAACTATGAGCGGCATTCTGTCGATTTAAAGAAGGTTTTATCATATATGTACAGTATCAAGGTATGAATAAAAATGTTTCAAAAATTGTAAAGACCAAATTTGTCTTATCGGCAGGTAATAAATTTTTAAAGCTACTCACAAGCCGTTCTAAACGCGTCCGTTTTTCCCCATAAAAACATGCTTCCTTTCGTAGAAGATACAATCAGAAAATTTTCATGTCATTTTTTTGCTGAGGATTTGGTTATCTCAATGAGAATCCAAAATCCGAATACCTAGATTTTATTTACGGTTGGATATGGTTTGCTTATGACGGTTGATGAATAGTTTTTTCGTTTATGGTGACGCGTTTATTTCGGAAATTCACAAAAGAATAGGTATGCAGTTTTTACTTTGTTCTAAAACAGATGTGTGTAAATATTTACTTTCCAATGATATAATTATTTGGTAGCTCATTTCATTTTAAATGCGTCACAGTGCACTTTAAAAATCGCATCAGTGATTTCATATTGTTCTAATATTAAAATTTTTCGATACTTTAACTAGTATAAAATATGCGTATTTGCGTTTCTTCAACATTTTAATTTTTCATTGATTTATCATTAATTTTTTTTAAATTTAATTATTAGAGAATCTTAATACCCTTCATGAGTAAATCATATCAAGACTGCTGGCAATATTTTAAGAAGTGCAAGAGCGATACCGATTTAGCAGTAAGTAATATATGCGCGAAAACTTTCTTGCAAAGACTCGGCAACAACTGGACTTCGAAGACATTTTAAGTGAGTTCATGGATTTCAAAGAACAGAAAATCTATCGACGAGTATGATCAAAGACAGTAGAGATTATCAAGTTGATAAGCATGATCGATATTCTACAAACGAGACAATTGTAAAATTTCTAAGACGATCCTCGTTATCTGAGGAACTTACTACCCTTGCAGTGATTGATCGATTAACATTTAAAAAAATCAGCCAGTTTCGACTAATTAGACAAGCATTATCTGATAAAGGCTTTAAATTGCCTAAAAATCCCACAGATATTATGAATCTGATGATGGAATTTTACAATGATAAAAAACTAAAATTGATAAACAAAATTAGTGACCAATTATTAAAAAATGTAGAGTTTAGTGTTTCTATTAACGAATGGACAGGTACAAACAATAGAGGATATATGGATGTTAAATTTATTATTTAAATAAAACGGATAATCTTGAATTGATACCGATACAAGGTAGTTGCAGTGCTAAAAATATGTTAAAAGTGGTTGACGAAAAAGTTTCCTCGTTTGGGATTAATATCAAAGATGATCTCATGACTTTCATTAATGATAGTGCTGCTGTGATGATAAAATTCGGTAAACTATCTCAGGTATATCAGCAGCTGTGCTACAATCATGGACTTCATTTAGCACTAACAAAAGTGCTATACGAAAGTAAAAAAGATAGCAATGATGTCTATGAAAGTGATGTATCGCTCGAAGACATTGTTTTTGATTCCGACGAGGAAGATTATTTTGAAGAAATATCAAATTTAAAACTGGTACCGACTATAGAGGATACAATAAATGGAATCAGAAAAATCGTGAAGATTTTCAGAAATTCCCTTGTGAGGAATAGTATTTTACAAAAATATGTAGTTGAGGCTGTTAGAAATGTGCTCCTTATTTTAGATGTGAAAACTAGATGGAACACAATGGAGGCGATGCTAGACCGCTTTTTAAAAATTAAATCCCCAGTTAAAAAACCGCTAATAAACTTAAATTTTACTAATCTGTGGAGCGAAGAATACATAATTATTGCTGAAGAAATCCTAAGAACTTTGCAGCCAATAAAGGTTACCATTGAATTTCTTAGCAGAGAAGAGACTACATTGTTGACAGCTGAAGGAGCTCTAATATTTTTATTTAAACAATTGGAGAATACTGATTCTGGTTTAAGCTTACAATTTCAACGGACTATTAAAGATAAGTTAAATAATAGAAGAAACAAGCCATTGGTTTCATTAATAAAATATTTACAAAATCCAGAATCAATCTCCAATGCAAAAAATAATGACTTCTGTGTTTATTCTTCAAAATCAGAATTATGCAAAATGGGGAAACAAATTTATGGAAGATTATTTAATATACCAATAAATTACAATGACTCTCATCAATCTGTTGAATCGATGGAATCAATAGAATCGGTCGAAGAAATCGATAACCTATCACTGGCTCAACAGTTGGAGAAAGATGTTTCATTTAGCCTTGTAGAGAGCAAAATAAAAAACCCTTTATCTTACGGATTAATAGAAAAAAAATTCAAAATATATGAATAAACTGGAAAGAGAACTGATAATTTACAATGCTTGTTTGACGCGTTATTGTCAATTAAACCGACGTCCACTCAAAATGACAGAAATTTTTCAACGGCAGAAAATTTCTTGACAAAAAAGAGCAAGAATGTGTAATAAAACTTTGGATGATACTTTTTTGTATTTGAAAATCAGACGCATCTAGACCAATTTTAAAATCATATGAACATTTAGATAAGGGCATTTTTGTCACATGCGAAACGGTGAGAAAGTCATCAACTGCTTTCTTGGATTTAAAAATCCATTACAAAGATAAATACTATAGAAAATTAACTAATATTAGTCTTTATACTTCTCTAGAAACTATTGTGAATTTAAATATAATAGAAATGTGGTGAAAGAGTATTGGTCTATCATGCATAGTCTATATCTTCAACTTTAAAAAACTCAGTTGATAAATTCGTTGAATATTAAAAATCCTTTTTCTGAATGATGATAAAAGAGATTATTGACAAATTGATTTAGAATCATTAGGATCCATGTTTGAGAATGCTTTAGTGTAATTTGACTAATGGGGGTACATCGATTGTGATGTAAACCACATCAATAATGCATGTAAGATAGCTTAAATTTGTGTTGGTATTGCCGCACTCGGCAAATTTTACAGATTAAGTATGCAGTTGAAAAATTTAGAATATTGTTGACCGAATAGGATGACCAATATTAGTAAGCATAATGCATGTAATAAATAAGTATGCCTGATTTGAAATTTTTATTAAAAAATTTTAATAATTATTGGGAACATGTGTTTAATGAGAAGCTTTGCTGATAGAGTAATTGAATCCAAAAATTAAGGTGCAAAATACTGTAAGCAGAAAATTTTTGAATGTTTTTTTAAAAAGTATGATTGATAAATTTGGGATATGTTGATTTATTTTGTTTTTGATTTCGGGTGTATTATATTAAAATATTTTTTTAAAAAAAATATAATTTAAAAATTGTCAAAACATTACATAATAAATTAAAATGCATTTATTTTAAAATTATTAAACTCTATATTCTGTTTAAATAATTTATAATATTTATATTTTTTTGTGTCGAATTATATTTGAAAACGTGTGTTTGAATAGCACTTTCTAATAATTATAATTATGATTATTATAAACCAATGAAATTTGTAACACTTAATCGTCATCGTATTCATATTCAGATATATATATATATATATATATATATATATATATATATATATATATATATATATATATATATATATATATTGAAATTGCTTTCAAGTTTAATATTTTAAATCATCCTTGGCCTATTACATAAATATACAAAATTATCAAATTGAAGTATGCAATATATTAATATTACTTTATCATTTTGTATTTGTCTGACTTTATATTCTTGCTCTTCCAGTATTTGGCACCGAGACTGAACCGATTTCCTCAATTGCTCCTCTAATTCTGAGACTAATTCCCTGTAGTAAAAGTTTTATTAATAAGTTAAAACTATATAAAAAAATAATTAATAATAAATAATTAATAAATATTAAACATTCATTATTGTTTGTATGGGTGCTCAGTGCTGTTATATTGAGATAAATTAGGTCAAAAGTATTTCATTGTTATTGTGCTAACTTTATTAAAATTAAATATTTACTTATCTGAGTCAAGAATAATTTATGTTGAAATTCATTTATTTCGGGCACTATAAATGTCTAGTTAAAAACATGCCGCCTGTCAACATGGCTCTCCAGCAGTGTCCAGTGTTCACAAGTATTTGGAAGGGTTCGGTTGCATGAGCTAGTGAATTTTAATTTTTAATAGGACGACATTTTTTAATTAAAGCATAAATCTTGAATTTCATCACTGTTTATTGTTTTTTGATAATGATGAACATCTAAAAGATACATCTTATAAAAATCTCCAAAAGTATTATTTGCCAGAACTAAACACAACCGCACATGAACATTAAGTTGATTACGATGGAAGAAAAGCATTCAAACAATGAATGCCATTCAAAACCTTAAAAATATGGCATAAAAATATTTTGTATCAATCATTCATAAATTAGACATTCTTTAGGTGGAGTTCCTTATTTAAATAAAGAGGATAACGAATGAATGAAAATTCCCGGAGAAAGGATGGTTGAAAGGTTGAGTACACCATATTATGACATCATTAACTTTTTTACTACAAAATAATTGACCTTGAAAATAACAAGTTCTGGACTAACATTGCTAAGAACACTTCGAAAGAATAAGCAATATATTCCATATAATTTGCAAGCAAATCGTTTCCAGGTATTTTTTCGATTGTTAGGTTCACCAAATCACTCACACTCTGTTACTTACGACAAAAAGATAAAAAAAGATATACTAAACTTAATTTTGAAAGAATAGTCAACTTGTTTAATGAACAGTATTAGTACGTATGTCAGTAACAACAAGGCCGGAATAGTGTATCCGCTTGTTATGGAATATTTCAATTAAATTGGAATTCAATCTAAACTCTTGAAATAAGGTTGTTTTAAAGGTGAAACATCCGAAATTATTACAGGTTTTTGTATGCAGACATTAAAAGATCAGAAATTTGACTTTAGAAGAAGTTATCGTATGTTTGTAGAGACCAGGCAATGTTAATTTTGGTTGTAGGCTAAGAATGGGGGGGAAATATTTTCACGAAATTCAAGAAACAATTAGATACAGACATTCAAGGTGTAGGTTGCTCAGTCCATATTTTAAAATACACTCCGCAAACAGCGGCAAATCAATTATCCTCTGATACTGACCAATTACCTTTAGAGGCTTTCAATTATTTTTCAATTCATACATTCAGGAAAGAATTTTCTCAATTCGTAAATTTAGAATATAATGGGATATTAGATTGAATGCTGAGAAATGTATGGCCATTTTTACTAAAATGAGACAATACATTGGTATTTCTAAAATATCTGAATATTTATTTGCAATACCCGAATACAGTGCAAATGTGGGTATCCAATGGCATAACCAATGAAATTGAATATTGGCGCAAACTGTTGATCGCCTTATTAACCCATTAAAGCCAAAACATTATTTTTAAATAAAATTAATAAAACTTACATAACTGTACTTAGATATTTATTAGAAGTAAATCCAGATAAAAATGACAGCGATAGAATAAAATAACAGGCTTAGTGAGTACTTGCAAACGCTGGACAAAATATCTAGTCAATCAGAAATGGCGTTAGGAGTAAAAATATATAACTTTGTTTCCTGTACTCAAGAGAATTCAATGGGCGCTAATGAATTAAAATATATAATTCATTTTGATTTAGTTGTAGCGAAATATACTAATAAATGAATTATTAAACTTTAAGGACTTACTAAAAAGTCAAAGCCAAGCAGCAAATATGAATAGTTTTGATTTATTAATTTTGAGGTATATTGATATTTTTGTGTTAAATTAATTTATCTAAATTTTTATTTTTTGTTTTCATTATTTTTTTATTGTCAAATGAATATTTTTATTTTTATGTTTCTTATTTGTGCTATTATTTTTTATTTATTATTTAATTATGTACTTGACTGTTATAAAGTCCACTTTTTCCAAGCAAATAAAATAATTAATTTTTTTAATAATTTTTTTTGTAAAAAAAATTCTCTGTCTCGGTTTGTAGTCGAGAAAACCTACCAAGCCTACCAACAGTGCTAATTTAGATTATATGTACAAATTATTATAGAAGATATAAAAGTGTTACATCAATATAACCAAAATTACATGAATAGTATCCATACATGATTAAAATATAACACGCTGGACCTTATAGAGCTGACAGCTAACTTAACTAAGACGTTAAATGTATAATAAATCCTTCGAGTTTGAAAATTACCTTAAAAAATAACGGGTTTTGATATTTTAAACTGATTTTGACATTTACAAGTGATATCTTTTAATTTGATTATACTAATTTTAACATTTAATTATTAATTATTTGATTTGAAAAAATAAAACAAGAAATTCATATATAAAAAAATTTTAAGTTTTAAGGATTAAAATTTAAAATTAACACATAATTTAAATTTAAAAATGATATATATTAAATGACAACTGTCACTGTGAAGATAATTAAATCGAAGAGTTAATTCTCAGATTAAAATATGAAACGAATTTTAATAAAATTATAATGATAAATTTAAATAAGTTTAAAGGTTAAATTATGGAATGATGGAATTGCTTGATTGTAAAATTAATATTTAGGAATGTTTGTAATTTAAATATTAAATATTTATTGAATGTTTGTGTATTAATATTCCTTATTCAATTGTTAATTCATGCTTGCTGAAATATCCTCAAAAGAAATACTAAAAAACATTTATGATTAAAAACAACTTTATATCATTGTTTTAATATTGTTTTGTTTGTAGTTTTTTTTGGAATAAAGTTTGGAATTTATTATAATTTAGTTTTTAATGGGCGTATTAAATTTACGGAATCAAACTGATAATAGTCACTAACAAATAAATTGAATTGTAGAGTATTTCTCTTCAAATTAATTGATTTATTGAACTATTATAAATATAAATATTTGATTTATTATGTATGGATATAACTGGATTTAGTGCAATATTACATAGTTCAGGTTATCGTGGACTTTTCGATAGATATTGCATTATTTTTTGTCATTATTTCAATTATTCAGTGTATTTAAAAAAATAATTGAAATTAATAAATATGGAACGTACACTATTTCCAAATTGAATCTGCTATATTTACGTGACATTTTGTGTTTATATGAGTTGACTATATACCACCAACGCGCAAATAGCTTAATATTGTGTGTAATATTATTTACAATTTTGAAAGGTGTAAATAAATCCTGATGTACTTAGTCCCGTAAATCTGACTGTATAGCACTAAAATATATATGTACATGCATCACACAGCGTACACATTTTCTGTTTATTGCATATTGGATTGGGAAATGTGTATTTTGTATTCTAGTTTGAACGTGTTGAATAGATTAGATATTAAATATTTTTTTAAATAATAGAGAAACAAGTAATTTTAAATAAATGGAAATTTGTCGATAAAAAGTGTAATCCAAATAAGTTTTAAATATAAATTTAAATTCTGGGCACGTGCCTTATAAATTTATTTAATTAATGTTAAATAAATTATTAATTAATTAATTTTGAATAAGTATAGAGGGTCTCATAATCGAAACTCCTTAGATTTAAATGATATTGTCGATTTGGCCGAGGTTTCTTTTTATTATAATAACGTTTTGTTTAAAAACGTTGAATATTGGAATTGAAATCGAAGAATATTTTAAATAAAGAATTGTTGTTTTTTAATAAATATTTTATACAGAATAAATTTAAGAAGAATTATTAAATTATTAATCTAGTTAAATTTAAATTGTGAACTCTGAGCAACTAATTCTGTTATTTTCAAGAAATGACTTTAGCAAAAGGATTTCTTTTTGGTGGTTTTGGTGAACTCGATAATGAAAGAAAACCACAAAATATAAAATAACTTGAAAAAGGTACTGCCGAAAATTCGTGAATACTTTAAATAAATCTGATTCATAGTCAAATTTTGTAGAAAATACTATGTCAATTAAATACAGGCGCAAAAATAGAGCAATGCGTAGAAATTCTGGGTATTTCACCGTAGAGGGTGCCGAAATATATATATATATATAAATAAAATATGCGTAAAGTTCATTGCCTTTATGTGAATAATAAATTGAGTGAAGAGTTGAAACTGTTGAATAGTTGAAACATGAAGAATAAAATCAATTTTTTAAAATTTTAAAATAATAAATTTATTTTTAAGTGATCTAGTGGTTGAACATTCATCAAAGGTTTACCTCAAATCTTTTCTTTCTCTTTCAATTATAACCATTTCTGATTTCAATTTTTCAATATGACTCTTCAAATTAGCTTCATCACTTGATTTTTCATCTTCTAATTTCTTCAGTTCACGTTCAATACGTTCTTTATCTGTTTCATAGTCATCCAACTTTTTCTTTTGAACAGTAATTATGATTGATAGTGATTTTGAAATGAACAAATTACCTTTATTCTATTTTGATATTCATCTCTCAATTCTGAAACTTCTCTTGATGATTTGCAAGCTTGATCTTCTGCTTTACATAGATGTTGACGAAGATGTTCAAGTTGAGCTTCTAATTCATCTTTTTCAAATTGAAGTTGTTTAATTTTTTTAAGGCTACATTCCAATTCCTATATAAAATACAATTATAATTTTAATTGTAATTAGCACTTAGGAATGTTGGCTTAAAATAAGGTTTTTAAATTAAATACAGTTTAAAATTAACCATTTGTGACGACATAATACGTGGTACGCGCATTAAGTCATCGGACTAAGCAAGAAATAATGAGTAGAAGTTAATGAGATTTTATATTTAATATATTATGTATATATAGGTTAATAATATAACATTTGTTTTAATATTTCATTGTTTGTATTGTTTCAGCTCACGCATTTTCAAAATTTCGTAAAAATTGCTATGAATCCAGTTGAGTACCGCAGTGTCATAAAGTTTTTGGTGATACGCCAAACTGAGAGCTCCGAAATTTTCAGTCAACTCTCAGCAACTTATGGAACAACTGCGCCTTCCAAAACGACAGTCTACTACTGGATTGCTCAGTATCGTGGGGGACGACAAAGTGTTTTTGACGACGAAAGATCTGGACGACCCGTGGAAATTGACCATGAAAATATCGCAAAACGTTGCGAGATCATCGTTAGGGATGAGCGGCGGATCACCCTGAAGGAGCCGTAACGCAGACTGAATATCAGTGATGGAAAAGTATGAGAAATATTGAAAGACCTCGGCATCCGGAAGCTGGTATCACGTTTTATCCCTCGATTTCTGTCCGGTGATATGTGCCAGGCTCGTCTGGAGTGTTGTCAGCAATGCCTGTCTCTGAACGATCAACATGGCTCTCGCTTCTTGGATAACATCGTTACTGTGGATGAGACACCCCTCAGTTTTTACCTCCCAGAAAGCAAGAGGGAATCCTCAGAATGGCGATTCACTGATGAAAGAGCACCTCGAAAAATGCGTGCTGGAACGTCTCATGTTAACCATCTTTTGGGCAGCCGTGGTGTCATCAAAGTCGACTTCGCTGAGAAAGGTGTGACAATCAACAGTGCGTACTATGCCGACTTGATTACTGAAACCCGAAGACTTCGACGCAAACCCAGAGGCTCTCCACTGGGGCTGTTGCAGGACAATGTTCAGACATATGAAGAAGACGATGCGAGGCAAGTTCTTTGAAACCCCCGACAGTGTCAAGGACAGCGTCGTGAAATTCCTCTCCGAATGTGACCAAAATTTCTTTAAAACGGCATTTTTGGAACTGCTGAAGCGCTGGACGACATGTGTGAACAACAATGGATCTTACATTGAGAAATGAGGGTATACATGTTGCTTATTTGTTGTGCGAAATATGAAGTTTCTGTGACATACCTTTCATAGTTAGTCCGGGGACTTAATGCGCGTACCACGTACCATTTCTGGTATTATAAATTTCTATGTAAATATTCTTGTTAATACTTTTACTTATGAAAAATTTGTTAAAATTTTTACTATTCTTGTTTTGTTTTAATGTGGCGAAAACCGCGGTAAAAATCGAAGAAACAGAAATATTGGTTATCAATAAAATATATTGAATATGGAATTTTAAGTTTTATTTTTTCCATAATATTACTCATAAATTTTATTAATTCAAATTGTATATTAATTGTGAATTTAATTAAGTTAAACCATTTCTTTTTGAAGAACGTATTTTACCGGTTTGAACTTTCAAGTACCAAGAATCGAAGATCGTGTTTATTAAACCTTTTGTAATTGAGCTACGAATAACGTCAAAATGTATTTAACTGTTTTTATTATCCGAAAGACTCTTATGAACTGTTGTAACCGAATGATCTAGCTCAGAGGTGGGCAAAATCCGGCCCGTACGACAATTTTCTGGCTCGCGGCTCGCGAGACATTCGAAAAAATTATTAAAATTCATATCCATGAGTTCTGGAAAACTATTATTTTCAAAATAATAAACTATTTTCGAATCATTCAACCTCGAATTTTATATTATAAATATAATAAGTATACCAAACAATGTCTTGTATTGTTTAAATTTTAAACTTTAAAATATTTCCAGCCCGAAAACTCGTACGAATTTCTTGGATTAGCCCGCTATCAAAAAAGTTCGCCACCCTTGATCTAGATTATAGTTTAAAACTTTTTTAGACGACAAACATTGTAGAAGAAAAAAAATCTTAAAATTTACTTCGAAACGGAAGGTGGTAACAACATATTTTTAAAATATTTTTCCTCTAAAATCACATCAAATATACCATGATTTATTAACAACATTCCATGGACTGGATTATCCAGTGCAGTTAAAAAATGAATTTTTTCAATAATTTTTCTAAAAATTAAGTACACGAAATAAAAAAATACAACTTTTACCTACATAATATTCTGTGAGTTTTAGAAAAGAAATTGGCGAAATTGTAAAAACGTAGAATTTACAATTTTGCCAAAAAGTAAATTTATAAAAAACAAACTTTTTTTTGCCGTACTTTAAAAAACGAAAAGTTAGTTAAAATTTCTTGCATTTTACTACAATTTTTCCTTGTAGAGATTGCTCTTATTTTTATTTTTTCCAGTCGTTCTCGATATTCAAGAGTTTACTATAATGAATTTCGTAAAATCAAAAAAAAGAAAAAATATTTTATTATTTATTATTTACAGGTCTTTATTTTAAGCATTAGCGATTTCATTTATAAATAGTAAGTATTATGAAATATTTGTAAGAAAACAATATGATAAAAGAACTTAATGTCAATATACGGACTGATTAATGCTCTGACTTATGGTTACTATGCGCTGAAATGAACAAAATAAAAATAAAATTACCTCCATAAATTTAATTGTCAAAAATCCGATTACTAATATTTTTTGTATACTGTAATAAAAATATTTTTATATTCACTATTTCAATTGGGATATTTTTGTTAAATATTTTTGTTTTATAAATGTGCTGTGAAAATTCATTTCACAGTTACATTTTTAGTGAAATAAATTCCAAAGAGAAAATATATGTCAATTTGGTTACTTTCCAATTTTTTTCATTTCTAATAACAAATATTTTAAATCTAGATGGTAAAATAAATAAATTTTTTGTTTAATTTAAATGAAATTGATTAAATTTGATATTAAAAAAATGTTTTCCGCTAGTAAATATTCTAATTTGAGGAAATTTTTTGTTTTATTATTCAATTATTTCTATTGTGCATTATTAAGCATTAAAAAAATAAATAGTATTTATAAAATAATTATATTATCTAGTTCAATAAAATTGAAAAGTAGTTAAATTATAAGTAAATTTGATAATTGTGAAACTTTTTCAAAAGATATGGTTTTAATAATGTCAATTCTAAGAATGGAAATAGACGTGAAATTTTAATTCATTTTTAGGGAGATAATTCCCCAAAAATAAACATATTCCGTAGACTTTAAGTAATAAAGACCGAGTGCTAATGGTGCAAAACACATAAGGCGCCAACAGAACGAAGTTGCCCGTGAATATAATAAATAAATCATTTTGATTAAATATGTACTAAAAAATCAAAATTTTCATATTTTCATTGTTCGTTTTTCGTAAAGATGGTTCCAGTGTCCCTTTATAACATGATAAATTTTCGAGAATTTAGTACCATTGTTTATGAAAAATTTATTGGGAAATTTATATTATCAAACAAATGATTTTTTAAGTTTATTGTTTTTGTTAACAAATGAGCTTCTGATAAATTATTTACACTGAACTTAATGAACTTATGTTCTGCAGTTCATTTAAAAAATTTATATTATTCTTTAGTCTAGACTAGTGGTTTTAAACTGTGGACCACGAAGAAAAAAATTAAAAGAAACTTAAAGAAAAATTTTAATTATTTTCATATTTCAAAAACTTTTTTTAAAAATTTATAAAATTTATAAAAACTTTATTATATATATATATATATATATATATATCTTTACGATACTATTAACAATATTTTATTTTACAGCTTTTTATTTATATATGTTTTCTAAGATTGGCTAAATAGTTATATATTTAAAAATCTATACCTTGAAATGATTGAATTTATCTTTTTCTTTTAAGAATTTATTTTATTTTGAATTTGTTTTTAAAACTGAATAAAATAAATATTTGGGTGTTTGCTATTTTACTAGAAAAATCAAAATTTTATTTGGTGGTCCATATAATTTCCATTTTTTTGATGCGTATTCCGTGAAGTATAAGGCTTAAAAACCACTTATCTAAACTCTATGGGATGAATAAAGCATGGTGCTTTGGAGGTAAAGAATACAACATAATATAGAAAATCTCAGCAATTTTCATTAAACAGTAGAATTCTTCTATTTTCTTATATGTTGTATAACATTCACTGCAAATTATATTCGTTCTTTTACCGAAACCTACGGATACTGCTGCAGAATTTACCTCATCATATTAGAATTTATAAATGATGTTGTGAGTATGATTAAATTTATGTTACCAGTCCCCTGAGCCTTTAAAATCATCTAAACGTAACTCAGAAACCAATATTCTATCACATCTTGAACAATCATTTCAGATAACAGAATATTAAGCAATTTTGTTTTAATTAACCATTGTGAAACCGATTTATTTACTAATTCATATTCAACGAACTTTATTTTTCTTTCTTTTATTAAATTTCTTAGCTCTGGACTTATCAAATATTCTCCCTTTACTTTTTCTTGTTTTAACGGTGTCCCAATAAAAAATTAAACATCAAAATATCTTTCTAATTTTATGATTTTTAGCGAATTTTAACAATTTTATCTTATATATCATATTCAAATTTTTTGATATTTCTGTATTATTTTTAACAATTATAAATTAAAACTATTTATTAATTAAAAAGTTTATTTTGAATTAAGTTGAATGTGAAAATCCAACTAAAAAAATTAAAATAAAATTTAATGTTAAAATTCCGGATCAAGTAAAATAATCTTTTTGAGTAAAATATTTTTTCCTAAAAAATATTGTTAAATTCATTTATTGTGTTAATATTCCATTATTAATGAAATAAAAGTGATTCGCCAAAAAAAATAGGTAAATAAATAGAAGTGTTCAAGATATGGAATGTTTAACACTGAGAAGTTAAATTTTCCAAATGAAATAAAATATAAACTAACATCTTCTAAATTTTCGATTTGTCTTGCAGCTCTTTCTTGTTCTGAATAAAGATCATCTCTCATTAAATCCAATTGTTTGGCAAGTTCATATTTTTCATTTTGAATATCCTCCTGGCGTTTAACAATCTGATACAGTTCATCACGTTCAGCAAGAATTTTCTCAATCTGATTAATAAAAAATGGTTTTTTTAAAAATTTATTGGGTTTTATTAGATATTTTGGGGCAGATTAATTTAGGAGATGGTGTATTGCGTTAGTCATTATTTCTGACATCATTTACTGTCGGAATTGCCTAATATTTGACAAAACAAATCTTCAGCTGGTTTTTCATTTCAACATTCTATATGATTGAACGATTTTTATGCAGAAAAATACACTACTCAATTTTGGTGAGATTATTGCGAGCTTGACAATTACTCGAAATGCACTCACTGAAATCCAATATCACAGTCGAGATTTCGTAGAACTTGAAACGGAAATTCAACCCTCAATCACTTAAAAAATGCTAAAATGATGAAAAATTACCATTTAAGTACGAGCATATATTTGTGTTTCCAGAGTAAATATACTTTTCAAAGGAGGCGTGTTTTTATTGTTAATTGATTATGGGGAAGCGACATCAGAAAAATATCAAAAGAATATTATATATATAATACGAGCACATATCTCTGACTAGCTTTAACCCTTCAATGGGCAATGACGTGTATACGCGTCATACTACTGGGTTCTGTATGAAGTGCGTCCGCGAAAGGGTGATGAATCAATCGACGAAGAAACTATTTCTAAAGATCTATTTACTTTAAACCATAGCATTTTGTCTTTCACAGAAATTTAACCCATGCAGAAAGGTTGACCAAATTCAGAGAATGTATATAGATCCAAAAGTGAGATACCGGTTCAAATTGCAAAGTTGCCTAAAAAGTTCATATATTCGACAAGAAATTTTAATTTTAATTAAAATGAAAACGCTGAGTGCCCATTGCCAAAGAACTCTACAGTTGTGTTTGGTAAAATCTCATTTGTGAATATTTAAATTAAAAATGAAATTCGATGTCAAAATATTTTTATATTCACTTTTATGTATTACACTAGAGATGTCTAGAGATACCTTTTCAATATAATTACCTCTTCCTTTTCTATCCCATGCTGATCTAGTTTTCTAATATTGGCCATTTCCCGTGACATTTGCAAATCAAAAGATTTTAATTTTGCTCTCTTTAAGGCCAATTCCTCGTTGACTAAATCAAGATGCCTTAAAGTCTGATTTCTTCGACTTTCGGCACTTTTCAATTCTTTATGAACAAATTCAACCTTTTCTTTATTGTCCAGTGCCATTCGTTCACTCAAACGAACCTCGGCTTGATTTTTCCTCAGCTGGTGCTGCATTACTTGCAATTCCTTGCACAATTGTTGGTGTTCTATAGTAGCCTTTTGAACACTTGAGGAGAGTTGATCAAGTTCAACTACTTTTCTCTCTAATGTCTCCTGCAAATGGAAGTAATTTTCAAATGTTGCATTTTAATTTTGTAAAAATCTTTTAAAAAATCTTCATAAAATCTTAGTTTTCCCTTACATTTTCCTACATTTATTTGGTTAAAATTATTTTAGAATTATTTTATTATTTCCAATAAAAACACATATGGTGTAATTAATATAAAAAGGCTATATATTTACGTCAAACTATGTCGAAAAGTCTTGTGATATCGTGCAGAATTTTATATTGGGTGTCATATCATTGATCTTTGGCGGTAATATAAAATAATGACAAATATAAAAAATTACAAGTTTTGCTATCCGACTTTGTCCGGAATTTGATTTATTGCATATATTAATTTTGTTTTTCTTTATATTTCACTAAAGAATGTAGAAAATTTTAATTATTCTAAAAATGTAGAAGTCGAAATCAATAGAGCTAGCAGATAATTTATTTATTCATATTGCATTTATTTCAACACTTGTCAACTACAACATTCTTAATTTGTGCTTCTGTATCCATGACAATGTATAACTCACCACAAAATTTATTACCAACAATGACTATGGTGACTTTATTGACTAGCAGCGCATTCAAAACATTTGTATAGCTATAGAGAAGTGATTTCTGCAATAAATGTTGAATGTCTAAAAATTTCCGGCTGACAAAATACTTTTTTTGCATAATTAAATTTATTTAAGAAAACGTAGCATAACTAATTATCAGTAGCACTAACAGTATTTCTGAAAAATTCCTCTTTATCATCACCTTTGGCAATTTCTTATTTTTATTTGTGACCCCGACATCGAATATAGACAGGATTTCTTCCATAGACACTTTCCTAAGATGAATATGTAAAAGTCAGACAATGTAAGGTTTGGAAGATATGGCATCACGTAAGAAGAATCAGCAGTCATGAGAGGTCGGAAAAACAGACGGTTCTAACCATAAATCTGAACAAGAATTAGTCTTGAAATAGCTTTTATGACTGCTCAATTTGTGGATCGCTTTAACGGAAAGAGACCCGTTTACTTGTTTTTGCAAAGGTTAAGAATTCTAAATAATTCGCTAAGATGGATTGTTTTAGATAAGATGAAATCAAGCTAGGGATAACAATTAAATTTGTACTGATTGTTGATAGAAAAATATTCCAGTGATTTAAAGGATTATAATAATGAAGTTACTATATTGGGTAATGTCCCGAAGAAGATGAATATATTTATACATTATTATAAGGGAGGAATGCTGCTAAAATATTTAAAAGAACTTTGAAATTATATTTAAAAAAGAACTAAAAGTACTGATGTCAAAACAAAACTTTACCGAAATTTTTGGGTATTTTTTAGCGTTTATATCTAATATAAAATGTTAAATAATGGCGGATCTTGCACGACTTTTTCAAATACGCGAATAATAAAATCCAATAATGTGAAATAAATCAAGGTGTAGGACATTCCAATTAGGAAAAAAGATGATAGCGAAGACATAAATCCTTATAAAGCGAACCCCCATTTATTCGTAAATTCGCCCGTTTATCAGTACCTTCAGCCGCTTCATGAGATTGTTTTTTGAAGTTCAGATCAAACTTCCCCTAAATGGGGATTCATCTTAAGAGTAATCAGGAATCCCCATGTGAGAACCAAATAAAGACTAGTTGTATTAATGGAGTTCATCTTTCCAATTACTCTCGATCAAATGTTACATCCTCAAATTGGTTACTAATAGAGATAATCGTGAGGCAAAAATAAATAAATGGTGTTTCGAGGTTAAGGTTAACATGATGTCATAGTAACAAAATAAAATATAAATCGAAACACAAAAATTTTAATGATTTTCATTTTAATTAAAAATTATAATTCTAACACTTTTAATTTTTCATTTTATCAAAAACATTAGTATTTTAAATCACGTATTAATTGTTCGTTGGCCGATTTACTTGATATAAACAAATATTTTCTTTAGCTCACTTCAGAATGAGCAAATTATTTCACCAAAACTTTAATAGGAAAACGAAATATTAAAAAATTTCACTTTTTACGAAATAATTATTGAATTACAATTGGATTTGTTTTGGGATAAATTAATAAAATTTTATTTATAAAATGTGAGAGTGACCTACAAAGGTTTTAACCAAACATTGTTTAGATTTAATGTATGGAAATCGTATAAAAATTTAAATAAATAAAAAAATTAAATAAATTACTCTAGGCGAAAGTTGGGTCATGAAATTATTTCTTCTCAATTCTGGACTAGAGCTTCGATTTTGACGTCTTTCTCTTTCTAAATCCATTTGAATTTCATTTTTTTATTTCTTATTTCCATAGAATAATCTTCATAAACTGTACTTTGATCATCTTGATGTCTAACGGAAAACACATTTTTAATTTAACAATTTTCAAAAGTAAATAAAAAAAATATAGTTAAACATTTTTATTTTCGTCATTGTGGAAAATAAATTTCGTTTTTAAGAACCAGGACTCCCAAATAAATAAAATGAGTATATTGAAATTATATGAAAATGTAATTATGCGAACTTTTGCAAAATGAGCATTCGCATTGTTCACAAAACCTCCCCTATATGTCAGAGTGGAGAAATGTTAACAAATTAACAAATCCTTCATTTTTTGTTCACCTTTGATCTATTTTCTTTTAACTATTAATTACGTTGGGATGAGTCTCGAATACTCGTTTCCATTTCGCATATTTCTGTATTTTTTTGCTACGCATATATTTTTGCAAGCCTACTACAGTCACCATGAATTTAAAATAAATGTGAAAATATGATTAACACCAGTAAATATACTAAAATCCCTTATGAGTCTATGAGACTCATCGCATACGTTAACGTAAGTATATTGACCCAACGTAATTAGGGTTAATATTTTATTTATTTTTATTTTGACTATTAATTTTCACTTAATTAAAGAAGTGTCAAAATGTGAAAATTTGTAATCTTGTTATAATCATAACAAATGAAATTAAAAAGACTGATATTTGTGGGTATCCATATAAAAATGAATTGATATGTTATCACGGTGATAATATCACATAATTAAAACATCATTATTTTAGTAATAAAAGACTAAATATAAAGACACTTAATTAATAATTAAAAAAACGGCTTTCATAATTTTCGACATATATAAAAAATGACTATATTGTGATGAAATTGGAATGAAAAAGATATAACTCAAATAAAAACAAAAAAGAAGAGTACGTTACAATAAGAGTTTATTGAAAATTATAATTAGGAAAATAAAATTAAGAAGTGGTTTTCCGTAATAGATTATTACAACAGTTTTTTAAAATATCGAGATAGTTTCATTTTCTTTAATAGACGATGCGAAATAACAATAATTCTTGATTTTTACAACAGTTTTTATCAATTTGTTTTGTAACTTTTTATTTATTCTACTATCAAATGTTAATCTGACAATAATATCATTTTATCTTAAAATTTTTATTTTAAAATTTTTAAATTAAAAATTTTTGATTGAAACATAATCGATAGTTTATACTAAAATATTACACACAAATTGAATTTTTAACCAATAACATTCAAAAAAGATTTAGAAACTTATTTTTATCAACTGAAAAAATATAATTACGGTATTTGAAAAATACAAATATGCATATATATACAAAAATTTACCAACTAATAATTCATCAAAACTACTGACATGAGCAACTTTATTTTTATTTTATAATATATTTGAGTGTGTAATGAATTCATTCACAGGATAAATATTATACCAATCAAAACTGAATCTAATGGAGCAACAGAAAATAATAGAATTAAGAAATGATGAAAAATCAAAATTGGAACATAAAGAAGTTTTAAATGATACATTTTGGCTTGGGATAAAAGATGGATATTCTCAATTTGCAAAGAAAGCTTTAGTTTTCTATTTCTTATTTATGCGAATTTAGTTTCTCTGCATTAACAACCAATAAAAATAATAAAAAGAGAGACTAAATCCGTGTTCACCAAAAAAATTAAAAAATCAGCGCATTGAATCTGTTTTAAACATATAAATTGTCGTCAATGTATACACCACTAGTTAGTGTATAAAACTAGTTACATTCGAACATTTATACAGAGTATATATATATATATATATTTGTATACACTAACTAGTGATTGTATACATTGACTAATTTGATGCTTTAACTGTAACATATTTTATTAAAATTCTAAAAGATTAAAAATTATATAAACAACAAATTATACATGTTAAAAATTATAATAAAAAATAAGGATAGCACGAGAAAAAATTGCAAAGTTGGAATACACCATTGGAAAATGTTGAAAGCCCCTGCTCTAAACTAACAAAGAAACTGATGATTTTTTGTTTTTTTAAATTTTATAAGGAGGCTATTTACTCAGGTTACTAATAAAGAACAGCGTCATTATTAAATTATTTAACTTTAAGAAGTATAATATCTAAATTAAATTAAATATTATGTAAAATTGTCTCCCTTGCAACATTTGATCGCCAGATGTGAATTTCAATGTATGAACTTTTGAATTATAACTTATTGAATGCTTATGATGAGAAATCTCTACCATTCTCTCATTAGTGGTTCGCTTGTATACAGTTGCTGCCTAAACAATTATTTGATGAGTCAAGTTATTAATGTGAAAAGCAAATAAAGTATATTTAAAAAAATTTAAATACAGGATGTCGTATATAATCTAGTGGTCAAATCAACGAGCCAATAGCAAAAACATTTTTTACAACAAGTCAATTAATTATTATGAGTTTGTAAAGTGATATTTAATGTGATTTCCAGTGACTGACTAGTAACACCATCCGAAGTCGAACCCAACAACTTTGTAACCAGACTTCGGTATCTGACCACTTCACCACTAGTTCGCATTAAAAATCACAGTTTTTTAGCACTTTTCATTTTTATAAATACATTTAATAGTTTACAAACTAGACGTATGAAAAACGCATCATTTCTGTGACGCTAGATAAGGCGTACACACGGCTAAAGTTTGCAACGGCTTCTTTAAACATTTGTATATGTAACAATAATTTTGGGATAAAATATGTCCAATAAATGTGACTGGTAATATCTTCACTATTTGTCGAAATTTTTATGTTTTATTGTCATCAAATGACAAATAAAAAACTAAATGACTGAACACTAGCATTAAGTAGATAACTTTTTAAAGGTAATATTAAAAAATCATTCAGTAACGAGTATGCTTCATTATAATAAAATTTATTTATTTTTTTAAAAAAAATTTGTTAAAATTTTAAAAGTAATTTAAAGAGAAAAAAAATACCTGTAATTTTCTTGAAATTGAGAAACGGGATTTTGATATGGTTGAATCAAATTTGCAGCTTAACGGGGAAAATATTTTAACATATTGAACAAAAGAAAATAAGAAAAAAAATAATAAACTTGATATTTAAAATAGTTCTAAAATTTAAAGATAATCATTAAAATAACAAAAATAACTTGATATTTGTTAAAAGTGGTTTTAAAAACAACATTGACTAAATATAATTTTACACAAGTACTTGTATATCGAGATAGAATCTTCCATAGAAATACGTAAAAAATCATACATTTTTAGAAGAGAAAAGTTTGGATCAATGATTTTTCTAATATTTCTGTCTTTCAATTAAATATCAAAACTATTTAAGAAACATTCAAAATACACGTGCCAACAGCATTTTGCATATTAATTTTTGAATCCAATGATCTTATTACTCAAATATTTAAAAACAATACACACACGCACATATATATATATATGTGTGTGTATAAGTACAACTGAAAAATATTATTTTTTTAATATTAGTAAATATTTAACTTTATATTCCATTTATTCAATTTCTGTGAGGCAGTAGCAGCAAAATATTGTAGGGAAACATTTTATTTTCTTTGATGTAAGAAGCCTTCAATTGTGTTTGTCAGTGCAATGTTTATTAACTGTTACAGAACATTTCTATTTTCTCTTTTGTCATTATATTTATGACAATATTAACTTTGGTTTTGAAGGAAAATCATGAAAATAATCAGGTGGTAGCTGTGACTTTTTTCAGTTTTTTTTATTTAAGTGGCCCTTACTAATATGATTTTTCTAACATTTCCAATGTAGCACTCAATTTGCATTGCTACAAAGAACATATTCGAAGTTTAAGTAAATCAAAATTTTTTAATTTGAGTATTTGAAAATTCCATTTTTCAGACTAAAAACTCTTATGAAATAAATAATAAATAAATTGCTATTTATCCGTATGTAACGCGGCTATTCATGCATATTTTTCCCATATTCTATGTATCATGAATATTTCAAAAATTTCTACCGAATTTAACCTATCTTTTATCAACAGTACATCAATTATTTTTTATCGGTTATCAAAATTCGCTGTTTATATGACTGTATTAGTTATACCCTCCTGTGCTTTATATATCACTTAAATACGGCATGTAAAATATTATAATGCACTTTATATCATAAAATTAATAATTTTCATTTAAATATTTATAACACTAACTCCTATTTCTCCGTTTTTTTAGAATTTCTTGATATTTTCTTTCAACATTAAAGGCATCTTTGTCTTCGAATTCCAATGGTTTGATTTGGTTGTCTAAAAAAGGTGAAAAATATTATCAAAATAAAGACATCACATTATATTTAATATTGAAATATTTGACAAAAGTGACATAATGAAAGACTAATCAAAATCATAGAATAGAAAATTGTTGTAAAATATCTAAATATTTTATAACATCATTACAATTTATTCTCTATGAGGTCAAAGAATGGTTTATAGTAAAACACGCATCAAAACTAATGATTGTGGCTAATAACTGTCATGACATAAAAAGTGTGAAGTTGTTAACAGAAATTTGAAATCCAAAACTTAACATTATGGACTTATATTTACTATTACGTGAAATAATTTGATAAATCAATCCTTTCAGAAAGATAGGACTTGGGAGTATGTTGAAAGACTCCAATTAAATCTGGGAGCAAAGTGATTGTATCAAATTCCTCAGGAGGAGACGGTTCAGAGTCAAAAATCTTGGTAAAAATAATTATTAATTACATATTTATACCGTTTTAGTACGATATAAATTTTCTAGCAGAATTAATAGACATACGATTTCCCCATTAAAATTAGGTCGAATTCCATTTCGCAGGAATTAATTTATACTTGTTTTACTAAAAAGAAAATTATTACCATTCACAAAACTTATTTTAATATTATTTTGAAAGTATTTTTTTTGTTTATTAACTAATGTCAACAGTAAGTAACAAATACTCAATGATAAAATTATTACTACAATTAAAAATGACTGAAAGTATGAAAAAAATTTGTAAATTATTATTTTTATTAATTTTCTTTTAAAGTTTCTTTATAATTAAAAAGAAAATAAACTGAATTCATTTTCGTTTTCGTCAGAGAATTTCAAAAAATTACTCTCTATTGAAAAGACATTAAATCCCTGACGTTAATTTCTTGTAGAGCAACTGATAAAGTTTTTATATGCAATGGATTCGATTGTAAGATGGATCTTTAAATCTTTCATTATTGCAAGCAAACGCTAGATTTACCAATATAGGTTGAACAAGCAACGTATAGAATTAAGACATCATATATATATATATATATATATATATATAATTCATTTTCTGAACAACTATCATTCTGGCCACTATAAATATCTCACCACTTGGTAATGATCGTATCCAAAGAAAGAGAAAATGAACTTATTTCAAATAACACATTCACTTAGGTCCAAAAATATTTAACAAATTCATTAATGAATAAATAAGAATTTCAACATAAAATAATATTTTCTTATAATTACATTTATTTTCTTAATGTTTTGACACAAATAAGTAACGAAAAACATTAGAAAACTTTAAAACCAACTTTTCCTAGAATGGAAATTGCGAAAAGTTTTTTTCAAAATACTTTATAAACGAAAATAGGCCCAACAGATAGAACATTAAGAGACTTCTCGTGGATTTTGCACAAACTCAGGCTAAAAAATTTGTTTAATTCATATATCCCTAAATCTGTGAACATTAGAAACTTCAGAAAAAAATAACAGCAACGAAAAATAGAAATAAAATGATCGTTTCGGGACTCTGTAGTCTTTATGTTATTTGCAATTTATTTGGTCATGTCTTTTGAATTTATGAAAAACGTGAATTATAAAATAGATAAAACATTTTAAATTTCGCAGACATGTCCAAAAATAAGAATTGTATTTTAATTAAATAATATAAGCTTATCATCTATAAGCTAACATATGTCAAATTATTAACAAAGTATTTAAATTCCTTTTTTATAAAAAAAATTAATAAATATTACTGAATTTTACCCATTTTATAAACTTTGTGCTAATTTGCTAAATAAAAAACTCAATGGATTTTTAGATCCTCAAACTAACCTCTTAAAATATCAAAATCACCCGAATTAATGTTAGGATTTGAATATTTAAATGAATCTCGTTGATTTCGAATTTTCGTTTCAATGTCTTCCGTGAAAACCGAATCTTGATCGATATCTGATTTATAACTTTGTAAATGGAGACGTGATTTAGAAGGACCTAAATATGAAAAATAATTTAATCAGTGTTTTATAAAATATAAAGTTTTAGTACTTGTCAACATGCATTCATTAAATTTGTTAGCGTAATCTTCTGTTAAAATACTTTCTGTGTAAGACATTGAATTTAAATTTACTTAATGAACTCAAAATTAATTGTGATACCGGCTAATAGTGGTCGCTAAGAGAAAATTTTGTTAATATTTTAAAACTAATAGTAAAGTTTAAACTTTAATTATAATAATAAACCTATTATTAATTATAAAATAATTTTGTTAAATAAATTTGTCAATGAATATAAGCTAATAATATGAAAAACGAATAAATAAGATTTATATAAAATTTAAAAAATAAAAAAAAATTAATAGTTTGAAAATATATACGATTCAATGGTATAATAATTTCATAAAGCTTGGAAACTGACTTCGATTATGTATAAATATTTGTTTATATAAAGCCAAATTTACATTGATAAAATTCAAATATTTAAATTCAATTTTTTTTTATTATTATGGATGATTTTTGCACTGAACTATTCCCAGATTTTGGCGTTGAAAACCAAAATTCAATTGAAAATGTTACAAAATTATCTGACGCCGAAATATTAATTAATCAAAAACGGTTTATTTGACTTATTTTAAAATTTTATTTGCAATTTGTTCAGATTAGAAGATTTTATCCAGCCTTTCATTGATGAATCTGAAAAATTAGAGACAAATGAAAAAATCCAGTCTAATTTTTTAACAAACCAGTGCCTTTTATCTGAACATATTACTGATATAGATATCGGTAAAGCAGCACGAATTAAAATCCATAAAGTTTCAGGAGATGAATCATTTTCTCATGAAGTAATTTCGATAATTTTTAATATTTTAAAATTAGTCAATTTAAAGGTTGCAGTTCCACCAACTATAGAGTTTGAACCTTTGAAAGAAATTGTTAATCCTTTAAAAGCTTACCCATTCGAATTGGACAATTTCCAAAAAGCTGCTATCAAATGTATAGATAATAGGCAATCTGTTCTTGTTTCTGCCCATACATCAGCTGGAAAAACTGTAATTGCAGAGTAGGATTTTTCGTTAATTAATTTTTTACTTTCCTAATTTATAACTTTAAAAACCAGAAAATTTTAATGATTTTAATAAAAATTATGTTTATGGCGAAAAGTTATTTAAATAATTCACAGTATTTATTAAATAATCTACTGAATTCGGTTTTGATTTGTTATTCACAACGAATTTCAAATGATTGCGATTTAAAGCGGCTTCTTTTTGATTGGCTAAAATGGGAATTTTGCAAACTGAAGTTTTAAAGTTGTAAAATTCGATTTAATTGAAAATTTAAGTAATTATCAACATTATTTTATTAGTAGTCACCAATTTATTACATGAAAGATTTTTGATCATCAAATTGACAACACAAACCCTTGAAGTCCATAGAAACAATGTAATTTGAATTTAAAATATTCTCCCAGAAAGTTTTTAATTGCATAAGAGCTTGATGAAAAAGATAATACCAATATTGGATAAATTTAGGGATCCGAATAAACATGTTTAGCTAATGGGTGCTAGGAGGCTTTATTCACGTGATCATTGTCAATGATTTGCATATGGGGGGCTACAAGAAAGCATTTTCTGGATATGAGAAACTTTTAAGACCTTCGATTCATCAACAAATGCATCAAAATTGCTTAAATGCTATTTGATGATGACTTACTAGTTACTATTTTATAAAAGTAGCACCTTATGAATAAATAACAACTCAGAGTTGCTAACAATTTAAATTAAAAAGGCTACCGATTACTAAAAAGTTTATGAACCACCACTGCTCTAGACGTATCGAATATTGCAAACAATCTTTTTATAAAGATTTCTCTCTAAATACTCCAATAGTGAAGTACTAAAAAATTTGATTAAAACAGTGTAAAGTGGCCGACAAATCATTTATCCGGTTGAGATTAATACTAGAACTTTTAAGGCCTGGAAAGATAAATTTTGATTAATCAATTTTTTGTATCTAATCTTTTTAAATTTGTTTGTAAAATTATCTTTTTTTGCATAAAAGACAAATTTGAGAAATTTCCCTTTTTGTACAATGCTCCTAATTTGTCTCGTGTTTAAGGTGAAAATTAGGAAAATAATACCCTTATATTCTAATTAGTACACCTGATTTTGTTATTTATCGTGTAATATTCACAAACTATTTCCCGGGTGACTAATTCGACTTTGCATTTTTACACAAGTTTTCAGACCGTAATAATTAACAATTTCAAAAAATCTGTGTTTTATTCCCCCTAAAAAATTATTTAACATAGATATTGCGATCCATTTTAACAAATCAATTGTGTGAAAAAATCAAAATTCTGTTATTAAGACATGTCTAAAATTTATAAATAATTTTCATATGAATATCAAAAATCTTATATATTTACTGCTAACCAGCCATTTTTTAGTTTTTCTGACACAGAAACAAATCTATCTAAATATCATGAAATTTGCGCAGCTTTTTTATGTTGGGATTTATAGGTCAATTTTCAACTCTATACATTGCTCATTTTTTACTTATATATGAATGCAATGTACAAAACAAGTATTTATTTTATTTTTATCTCTGTAGCGTCATTTTAATATCAAAAATCCATATTTTTCATTGTTGCCAGCGAAATTTATTATGTTTAAAATGTTGAGATGCTACAGGTACTGCTTCGTAATTATCGTCATCCAGATTCAGACCTTATATGAGTGATTTGACTATTTTAGCAACAGTGGCTTTGGGATTGGCCTGATATAATTCATTATCCCTATTATCTTATCATCGCTTTCATTTTTCATAGGTTTCTGTCATCTTACGTATTCTCATTAAGAAATGTACGATTTCGAGTGATAAATTGATTAATACTATTTTTTATTGTAATACCGAAAAAGAGGATTTAGATTTTTCAATGCCGGTAATTCGGAATCAAAAAATGTCTCCAAATATCGTTAGTTCCAACCCTAGCAGTAATTCTAGTTATTTTAATACAAGTTTTCTTTATCATTTAATTTATTAAAAATTATTTAAAAAATTAAATATTTTACTGTTTATTTTCTTTCAACCTTTCTGTTACCTTTTACCAAATCACCTCTATGTTATTTGACAGTTTAAAATGTCAAATGAGTTGATGAAAATGTAAAAGAATAATAAATTTTGGAACACACATTTGTAATTCCATGACTTTCTTAGATATGCAATTGCAAAAGCACTAAGTGATAAACAAAGAGTTATTTATACAACTCCTATCAAGGCTCTAAGCAATCAAAAGTATCGAGAATTTTCCGAAGAATTTTCCGAAGTTGGTTTATTGACTGGAGATGTTACTCTTTCTCCAAATGCCAGTGTACTAATTATGACTACTGAAATTCTCCAATCCATGCTATATAGGTATTTATTGCATTGGACTATTCAATCCCATTAAAACATTCTTTCATCTGTTAGGGGTAGTTCGATTATGCGTGAGGTTGGTTGGGTAATATTCGATGAAATTCACTACATGAGAGATCGAGAACGAGGGGTCGTATGGGAGGAATCGATTGTTTTGCTACCTGACGAAATTAGATGCGCTTTTCTTAGCGCAACAATACCAAATGCTAGACAATTCGCTGAATGGATTTCGTTTTTACATAATCAGTTGTGTCATGTCGTATTCACTGAATATCGACCTGTACCTTTGCAGCACTACGTTTTTCCTTGCAACGGTGACGGCTTGTTGCTTGTCGTCGATGACAAAGGCCGATTCTTGGAAGATAATTTTAAATCAGCCATGAACAAGCTCGGTCCGAATTCCGATAGCACAAGTGAAAGAGCTGGATCAATAATGGTTGCCAGATCACAAAGTTGATATTTTGATGAAATTTAGCGATATCTCAAATGAATTTATTACAGAAAATGAATCAAATGTATTCAAAATTGTGAGATTAATCATGGAACACAAACTGGAACCGCTGATAGTTTTCTCATTCAGTAAGAAGGAATGCGAGATTTATGCCACCCAACTAGCGAAGTTAAATTTCAATTCAGGTTCGGTGCTAAATAGGAAATTTTGATCTATTGATTTTCTATTAATAGACGAAGAAACTGCTTATGTTGATGAAGTTTTTAAAAACGCGATGGAATGTCTGTCAGATGCTGATAAAGAGTTACCTCAGGTCTTGACTTCGTTACCGCTATTGCGTAGGGGTATTGGCGTTCATCACGGTGGTTTGCTTCCGATTTTAAAGGAAACGGTGGAGATTTTATTTTCCGAAGGGTTACTCAAGTGTTTATTTGCCACGGAAACGTTTGCAATGGGTCTCAATATGCCTGCTAGGACTGTCCTGTTTACTTCGGCTAGGAAATATGACGGCTCTGAATATAGATGGGTAAAGATGGGTTTTGTGTTTGTTTAAGTTTTCAATATCCATCTCGGTAGATATCAGCAAATGAATACATTCAAATGTCTGGTCGCGCTGGTAGAAGAGGAAAGGATGAACGAGGAACTGTAATTCTTATGGTCGATGAAACAATGAGTGACATAGACGCCCGTAAAATCATCCAAGGAACTCCAGACCCGCTCAATTCAGCATTCCATATTACATATAATATGTTATTGAACCTGATGCGAGTTGAGGGAATCAATCCGGAATATATGATCGAACGGAGCTTCTTTCAATTTCAAAACCAAGCATTTGTCCCTGAAGCAGAAGAGAGTAAGGCAGCACGTAAATTTCAATAAATGCCATTACGCAATTGTAGGTTTAAAGGCATTAATAGCCGCATATGAGGAAATGGAAGTCGAACAGGAAGAATTGGCAGCTTCTTATTTCAAATTGGATGAGGCCTTACAAAATGCATACTTCAAGGAAATGGATTACATACACAAATCCAGTAAACTCATAAATTTCATGCAACCGGGTCGATTGATAAAAGTCAAACGAGACAGTGAAGATTTCGGTTGGGGAGCTGTTGTCAATATTAAGCGCCAGCAACCGCAATTACTGAAATACTCAAGCGCCACAACCGATGAAGCTCTATATCTCGTGGAATGCTTACTCACAGTTGCTGCAGACCGAACGACAATAAAAAAACTCCCACAAGAGCTCCGCGTCCCGGAGAGGCGAAAGTAGCAGAAGTTACACTGTTGAAATTAAAAACTATCAGTGCAATCAGTGCTGTTCGACTCGTAATGCCACAAGATCTCAGACCGACTGGAAATCGAGAGAAAGTCATTCAAAATATCGAAAAGATTAAAGAGAAATTCTTTGAAATGAAATCCGAAATGATGAGCTCCAATAAATCGCCATCTGTGCGCAATGAAGATTTACCGATTTTAGACGCTATCAAGGACGTCAAAATTGATGATGAATCATTTCTCAAAATTAAAAGGGTAAATCTTTGTTATATTATATTCATGCTAATTTCCATAATTATTAATCGATTTATTTATTAGTTTTAAATTTATTTATATTATCATATATTAAAATGCATATATATATATGTAATTTCTTACGATTTTTCATATTATTATTACAACAGTTAAGCTGACAATCTGATTGATTGATTATAGTTATATATAATAATTTATTTGACATTCCCATTTGTGTCTGTAATATAATGGTAAATTATAAGTTTTGAAAATATTCTATCTCTTATAATTGACAAAATTTATAATCATCAGCCATCATTTATTATATTCATTTAGATTGAAATTTAAATTTATAAATCAATATTTATAAATTATTAAAATTGCATACCAACAATAACTTGACAGCATTTCCCCACTATTATATTGGCTATATATATATATATATATATATATATATATATATATATATATATATTGTACTAACTTGGTTTTGCTTCGATTCCGACGGTGAAATGTTTGAAACTAGTGTTTTCTGTCAAAAATACCGAACATTTCAAAATGCAAAAAAACGAATTTTAAAACTAAATTTGCTTGTTGGATATGTTTAGCACCATTTAAGAATTTTAGTGTAAATTGTGTGATTATCTAACTTTATTCTACTCAAATTCTTTCAAAAGGCTAAAAAATATGCTATTCCAGATTCCATTATATTTATTTGTCATTATACTTCTGTAAGGTTAATTGTGCCTAAAATATAACGGTAAATTTTACTTGTAGAAAATATGGTAAAGAAACTGAGTAAATATTATTAGAGGAAAAACTATATCTATCAAAAATTATTTATTATAAACTACTTAGTATAAATATAAATAGAAAATTAAAATATTATTTTTAAAAATTTGAAATTAACAAACAAGTTTGAAGTGAAACTAGATAAAAGTGAATTCCAGTAAATAAATATTTTTAAGAAATAATTCTAATAAAAAAATTAAATCTAATATTAATAGAAAATTGAAAGTTATGAAAAAAAACTCAACAATCATGAATTTTGAATATATCGAATTTCGAGGAAATATTAAAAAGTTTTCGTGAAAAGGAAAAAGTATTTGTAATTGTTTCAATTGACAATATTTGACATATTTATTACCATAAGAAACGATTAGAAATAGAAAATTTAGAAAAGGAAATAATAAAAAAGCGCAGTATAATTCAAATGAACGAATTGAAAAGCCGAAAACGAGTTCTGAGACGTCTCAATTATTGCAATGACAAAGATGTGATTGAATTGAAAGGACGAGTGGCCTGTGAAATCACCGGAGCCGATGAATTGCTAGTCACTGAACTTCTTTTGAAAGGAGTTTTCAATAATTTGAATCCGTCTCAAACTGCTGCCTTTGTCAGCTGTTTGGTATTCGAAGAGAAATCATCAGAAATGCCGACATTGAATCCAGCGCTTTCCACGGCTTTTAGAACTCTTCAAGTTTGCAATAATTGACTGGAGATTTCTCAGAGTTTCTAACGGTATTTTATAATTTCAGAATGAAGCGAAAATTCTAGCCGATATCAGTGTCGAATGCCGATTGGACGTGAATTCAGAATCCTATATCGACAGTTTCAAGCCACACATGATGGATGTGGTTTTGAGATGGGCTGACGGACAGACGTTTCTACAGCTTGTCAACAAGACAACGATATTCGAAGGCAGTATAATACGATGCATTCGACTTTTAGAAGAAGTTCTTCGACAGTTGGCAAATGCTGCTAAAACGATCGGAAATACTAATTTGGAAGAGAAATTTTTGGAAGGTTTTTTTTTCGATTTTCTTTGATTTGTTTATTATTTATCATTCAGCAATCCGGCTCATCAAGAGAGATATTGTATTTGCTGCCAGTTTGTATTTATGAATATATTTATTTGTCTATAATGTTTTTATTGGTCAAATTTTTAAAGTCTTTGTGATACATTGATATTTCAGTATTGATTTTTAAATTTTATTTTAATATATATAAAAAAAATTTTAAAAATTGGTTAAAAGTATTTAAATATTTATTTATTAGAATATTTAATTATAAAAAATAATTTTGTTTAAATTGTATAATTTAATTCATAATATTTTTAGTCCGATTTTTTGTGCCTGAAGATGAAAGTTAAATTGTCGAAATATATCGTACCTTTCACAGACTGGGTTTCGGCCTGGCTCTCTCTTGTTGGCGATGTAGGGGAGATCAACTTCTTCGTCTTCATCTAAAAATCCTTCTCTGAATTCTTTTACAGGGGGACAGTGAATCTGGCATCCCACATTGCGTGCCTGCACCTAGCGGAGGACCGTGCTGGAAAATGCACTGTGATCCGGGACGCGTCAATCCAAGATCCATCTGCAAAACAAATCTTAATATGCGAGACCTCGGTATAATTCTTAATATTTAACTTGAAAAAATTCTCGGCCTCTCTTATTAAACTTCTCGATTTTTCTAACGATTATTACAACATGCATGTTTAAAAGTACGCATCTAACAATTAATTAGCTTTGGAAAGAAAGATCGGATTTAGTCAGATAGACTCTTGAGAGTTAGACTCAACTAAATTTACTAATAAATGCTTGATACTCACGTGACCACCAAACCACCACGGAACCGATTCGTCCAACCAAATCTCCACCGTAAATTTTGACAATTATCAAGGAAATTTCGTAGTACCATCGATGACGTGAGAGGGTAAAGGACTCTGAACAGCTGCCAGCGGGTCGAAAATTAGGACTATCCTACGAGAAACAGACCCATGAGTTGACCCCGACATATAATGACACGTACAAGACGCACTCACTTATTCAACCCTGAGATCCCCTTAGGCAAATGAATAACCAGACGGATAATAATATGTAAATAATGTTGTTCTTATTTTTAAAAGACTCGTGGATCGATGCATCCAGAGTCATATCTCCATTCCCTGCTCACTCGGCTGCCAGATGTAGGCAGGCGATGTGGGACGCGGGATTTTCTATATCTCCGGTCCACGAAACCCGAGGCGGCACACAAGGTGACTCCGACGAAGTGGATCTCCCATATGTAGCGATTAAAAGGGAGCCCAGAAGAAATCCGGCGAGAGAAATGTGAGGACAGGCAGAGTATCTGCTAGCACGCCTCGAACGTCACCAAGCCGAAACAAATCGACAGGTAGAGCAAGCAAGACAATATATCCAGAGGGTCAACGAGGATATTGCGGAGGGCATGATACCCAGTACTGACGGGTATGCCCCACAATATAATGTCTCATACGAGTTAGACTACCCCAGACTCCCGAGGCGAATGTCCGAGATGCGCGTGGTAGTTCCACGACACATCTTACCAAAAGAGATGAGGAACGAAAATGATATCATCGAACCCCGACGCGAACACTACTATGCGAGAAAGCGGTACCTCAAGAGAAGAAGATAGAGCATCAAGAACATTCTAATTGTGCATGAAATGATTTAAATAAATGAGTTCGTTTTTACGTTTCAGTCATTTTACAAAACTTTTCACGATTTATTATTATTTTAATTGAATAGTTCCCCAGAAGTTAATTAATAAGGGATGGTCCAGAGACCTTTCTTGATAAAAGATTAATTGTTTTATTTAAAAATAAATATTATGGCACCTCATCTTCTTTCAGAAATGAATTTTCAACAATTCCCCGTTCTACAAAGGGAATTAGATAAGGCCCATGCAACCAACCGGGATTTACATCAAAAGCTACTCCAACTCACCCGAGAGATCCAGCAGATTAAGAGCACCTGGATCGAACTTAAAAGGGCAAAGGTTGTTTACCAAAGAATGGAAGCCGCGCAAAAAAGGTGGGCTGGCGAGCGACAATTAACGCAGAACTTGAAGACTCAAATTAAAGGGCTAGAAACAGCGCTGTCAGCGAGCCAAGAAGGAGCAGCAGTAACTTATCCGCTGGTCTTCGCCCCTGCGCAATTGGCTTATCGGGACGCGATGGTTCCGACAACACCCAAGGACAAACCCAACCGACACTGGACAGGAAGAGCCGAACGTGCAAAACATCGGCGATTCAAGGAGGCGAATGTGTTGTAATTCACGAACACGAAATTTTCTTTTAATAAATGATGCCGTTGATGGTTCGCAGTGTTAACTGACTCAATCCGATTTATAGATTCAAAGTATAAACCTGAGAAATCATAATAACGAAAGACTACTTTTAGTAAAGGACTCAAATAAATTAGAATCGAGCACAGACCTTCTATCGGCAGCTCGTTGAACCAATGAATCGTTTGGCCAATTACAGCATTAGCAATATTTTCCTTTTATTTGGTTCATAATAAACTTTTCTCTACTCTATCGGTGTTTTGTATTTTTAATTTTTTAATTATTTAAGTTAATTTACTTTTATGCGGGAGTCACTTTTGATCGACAGTTGGACTTGGTAATAACTACTTTTTATCTATAAAAGATTTTTTGAAAGGGCTCTTTTATTGTTCCTATTGGTAAAATATACTCTGGTTTAAAATTTAATTAAATCTACGACTTTACTGGGAGTTCATGGTAATCCGCTTAATAATATTTTTAAATTAGTGTTCCTCGTCCCAAAAGTTTGCATCTGAGTTAAATTTATAATGATATTTGATTTAATTTCATAGCAGTGATTTCATTTTTTAATTTTTATTCCCCGTCACCTTTCCCTTTAATAAGACTTAAACGCATTTTATGTTCATATTATATTTAATGAGTGCCCACTGGACTACTCGGTGTGAAGATTTTAAGCCGTATGAATTAATTTAGGTCGAATTTACAGAAAATCGAGAAACGAGGAAGTAGCCAAAAGACCCCTTCCTTATTTCTCCTTTCTTCTATACGGAATAATATTGACATTCCAATCCCTGCGTTCCGCACGCCGGGTCTTCACGAGCACAGATCATCGGCGATATTCCACGCACTTACACGAATCTGAATAATATGTGGATTTTACTAACTTGTGATGTGTCTTGGCTGTGAGCCGGAAAAATTTCTACAATAATTTATGAAAAACAAACTGATTTTATACTTTATAAATATTTATTAAGATATTAAAAACAATATAACAAATTACTTGTCAAATCATCATACAAAATAAAAATACATCTCTCCCCACGCTGACACCCAAGCAGAGCTCTACCGAGGTTGCGAGGGTGTGACGTGGAGAGAGAGTTTCCAAATAAAACTCTCACTTACCTAAAGTAGATTTTCAAAATGAAGGTTATTAAGACGATTCAAAATGATCTTTACGATTTAAACGATTAAAATTGTGTAAAAATGAATCGGTATATATACCTATTTTTTGTCCTTAACCTCGCGTGTTCTTTTTGATTTAGTAAAACAAAATTCGACCTTGATATTTTCTAGTGTATTCTAATCTTAATTTTTATTATTTTTTAATTTATTTTGATAATTTTTTATTTGAAATTTTTATTGAATTATTTCTAATTCAAATTCTTTGATTTTAATTTCATTTTCATGAAATTTTCATTTTTGTTAAATTATCGAATTTCGGTCGAATTTGTTGGGTTTTCGTGTTATGTTTATATTTATATTGTGCGGGTCCTGTTGCATTTTGTTATTATTTTAATTTATTTTTATGTTTATTATTTTATATGTAATTGCTTTTCTCTCATATTTTACTAGGTTTAATTGATGTTTTCATAGGTTTGAATTTAAAGCTGCATGTTATATTTGCATGTGTGTTACCGATTCATTTAAACATTTACAAGGCCGTTTGTGTTCTGGCCCAACAATAGGAATAAGGGTAAGAGAGATACTGTGTGAATATTTAACATAACAAAGGGTGTACAGGCCAAAGAATAATCATCAACACGGATAACGATGAGAAGGACTATGCGAATGGACATAAAGATAAATGATATGAGAGTATAGGTTAACATTCGAAGAAGATAGGAGACTAATGGGACCTAAAAATCGAAATCGAACACCCGCCTTCTATCGGCAGCTCGTTGGACCCATGGATCGTTCGGTCAATTATAGCATTAGCAATAGCGCTCACTTTTTGCGGACGATCCACCCACTCGAAAACAGTTCCAATGTTGCTTAGTAACGGGTGCCAAGTAGTAAGCGAAAGATATTTGTGGTGGGTTACTGGGTTTTCCTATTTGTTTGAATCTTCCTATTGTTACCCCGGTAACGCCATATAAATATTTTCTAGCTACCACTCGGCACCCGTTGCTAGGCAAAGTTGGAAATGTGTTCGAGTGGGCGGATTGTCCGCAAAAAGTGAGCGCTATTACTAATGCTGTAATTGCTCGGACAACCCTCGGGTTCAACGAGCCGTCAATAGAAGACCTATGCTCGCTTTGTAGTGTTCCCTGTGTGTGAGAAGTTTCGAGATCAGAATCATGTTGGTGTGTGTTAGCTGCGGTGGTGGTGTGCCTAGAGATGGAACGACGTTTATCTGACGAAGCGTGAATACTCATGAAATTTCTCTAGGGTTTTTACTATTCTTCGCATTTTAAAATATCACTTTTAAATAATCGAACAACAATTATAATCTAAATTCATAAACGAAACAAGAGAAATTAATTAAGTTTATTAGCCAGGCGAGCGGCTCTACGTCTGGCGCGCTCCTTGCGCCTCGGCCTGTAACTGCTGGATGGTGTCGTAGAAGAATTCGCAGCAGACGTTGGATTGTTGGTTGAGTCTCGATACGTCAATTGGGACGAGGCGAAGACAAGAGGGTAGGTTACTGCCTCTCCCTCTCGACTGGCGGACAAGGCAACTTCCAACCCCTTTATCTGCGTCCGGAGGTTTTGATTTAATTGCCGTTCATTGGCCCAACCCTTTTGAGCGGCAGTGAGCCGGTGATGGAGGGGTTTAAGTTTCGCTGGATCCACCCAGGTGGATTTCACTTGTTGGATCTCTTTCGTGAGCTGTATTATCTGCTCGTATAGGGCTTTGTTAGCTTGTTGGACACGAGTCAATTCCTTCTGTAATAGTTGGATGGGTTCCATTTCTAGTAATATAAATATTTAAAGGCTTGATATTTGTAAAGAGACTATATTTGTACAAGTTATATTTAAAACAAATAAGGAGATTTTTGCATTACAATAAAAATGAAACAGTTATCAAGAGGACACCCAATTTATTTATCATAAACATTTACTAAAATTTAAGTCCTAAAATAGTTTATTAGGAAGAAGTGGATTAGGAGGAGGGAAAACCCTTCTCCATCCACTCTTTCGGCGAATAACCAGAGATGATTATTACTGGTCGCCTGACATCTCGGATCCGGGTTGTGGTTGGTCGAGTGGCCATGCCTCGCTGCGGATATTGATAATTACTGGCAATCCGGCCAGCCAGTATGTCCTCCTCGACATTCGCCAGGTATTGGCGTGCACGAATCACTTGCATATCCACCTGTTGTTGGTGGGCCTCCAGTTGTTTGAGAAGATATTGGGCTTGCGTGTGGATCTCTTCGGCCGGGCTTCACTCTTCGCATGGTTGCTCGACTAGCCATCGGTTGTGGTCGCTTTCTGTGGTGTCCGTTGGTCGAAGCTGCGGTGGGGGGAACTCCGGGCATCTCTTCTGCCGGAAACGTTCCCATGCCCATCTCCATCGGTCTGCGAGATGGATTGGAACGCAGGTCATCGAGCTAGGCTTCTCTGCATTAAGAAGAAATATTAATGTTATTATATATTTATGTTCAATTTAATAATATTCACGGTGAAAATAATGCAAATAAATTCAAGATATGCTCCGTGACCAGCCATCTAATAAAAGATGTACTCAGAAAAATCAACATTATGAGTAGTCATCATTTGTCAGAAATTTCGGTAAAGATGTCAATTCATTGTTGGTACCAATTTAATTCATTAGAATCTTAAGGGTGAAAATCAATTACCCACAGGTAGTTTTGTTCAGGGTCCTAAAGATTATGTAATTAAAGACATCCGAGTTTCTTATAGATCATTTAGTCAAAAATTTCAATGCTCCAGGTGGTGATATCATTCTAATGACTAGCTAAAATTTTTAACCTCTAGATTCGTAAAATGAATTATTTGATTAAAACTCTAAATTTGTCGCTTCCACAGAATTCACGATCTAAAAATTAGGTTTTGTAAGGGTACGAAGGAGAGCTTCTAGGACCGGTTATTTTCTAATGATTCGAATTAAAATGTGAATATACTACCAATAAATTCATTCATCGGGTTGACTAAATGCTATGCCCCGGAATAAGATGAGATTTATATAAGTTACTTAGGAAAATCCCGTAACAATCATTAACAAAGTACGATCAGGTCGTCGGTTAAACATATATTTCCTACATACAAAAGTCAAAAATAAAGTTACATAAATCATTCAATGAAATTCATAATGGGTCTGAAAATTAAAATTATTCAATTACGATTAAATTATATATAATTTATTTAATAGTAAAACAAATTTCTTTTAAATCGAGAATAATGATAATCAATTAAAAATTGCAAATTGTTACTGTTTGAAAAGAAAATCTACCTGCTGCCCTTAAAGTAAATTCCAGACGTTCGGCGAGAAAATATGGTTGATTCGTTGGCACTTCTGCGTTGGCATTAAATTGATACGACATTTGGTAGAAGTTTTTTGGTTTGTTTGGAAAATGGTATTTCCACATCTACTCTCAGTTAATAAAGCAAAGTGTGTATGGTAGAATTACACTTCGTCATATTCCCTGCATTCCGGGGTGTGACAATATTTAATCGGCATTTAAAATCGTTATTATGATGATTTTATCCGAAATCTAGTAATAGAAAGGTGATTCCATGCGTGGTAGTAATTCGTAAATTTATGTGCTAATGGTGTGTCTCGCACACCGCCTAGTGGTGTGCCGGATGTTGAGGATCGTCGCCGATGAGATGATTAAACAAAATCGATGTTTGGATGGATTGGATTATGATCTCATTTTATAAACAATCGTGACATCCGCTCGAACTTTATAATTGTATTTATCGAGATATTTAATTATTGATATGCCTTAGCTACTTCTTTAATTTTTGGAATGACCATTGAATTCGGCGTTGGAGATCGGTAAGTTTTTTCTTCTTTGGATACTAACGGCGGAAAACTCGCACGTGTCATCGTCAACTTCACAATTTCACGGCGAGTGTTCCCACGTTATTTCCAATTCTCGACAGTTTATTTGATTTTTTATTTTTATTAATATTTAATCCATGCATTCATTTGAAATTTCGTGAGTTTACAGTTCCAGAAAGATCATGAGCATCCTCTTGTCTACAAGTGTTGGATTTTAATTAATGGGTTATATTCCTACCTACTGGATCCTTACAGTATTGAGTTTATCGCATTCAATTATCATTCAATTTTAGGAAATGTTGAGCCATTATATTTTATACAATTATTGGTTTAGTATTCAATACTAGAACAATTGTGGTAATTTAAGCTTCCGGCGATCGTGGTTTGGTTTGTGATGGTGATCGGGAATTGGGGAATCATTCATGATCCAAGAACTTGTTGAACATTTTTAATCAAAATTAACTAGTTTTTATTTTAGAAGAATGAGTATCAACTGTGGATGGCCTGTGTCGTAGTTTTATCTGTTAAATGTCGCAGTAATACAAAGGCAGAAAAACAGATGGGTCGGTTCTGTTGGCTGTTCAAGAGGAGTTATGTAATTTTCTTTACAATAAAGTTTTCCCTTATTCTATCGGTGTCTATACTTTTGATTTAATTATTTTAGGCTAATTTATTTTTATGCGGGCCAATTTCGATTTATAGTTGGCTTTTATTTATAAGGGAGTTCGAAAAAGGTGCTTCTATTAGCTGTACTGATGGATATACTCTGGATTAGGATCTGATTAAATTCACTACTTTACTGGAAGTTTAGGGTGATTTGTTTAATAATAATTTAAAATTACTATTTAAGTTGCATTTAAGTTAAATTTATAAGATTAATTTATTTCATTTCATAGAGTGATTTCAGATTAATTTTATTCCCCGTCACCTTTCCTTTAATAAGCCTTAAACGCATTTTATGTTCATATTATATTTAGTGAGTGCCCACTGGACTACTCGGTGTGTTGATTTTAAGCCGTGTGTAGAATAATTTAGGTCGAATTTTAAGAAAACTAGAAACGAGGAAGTAGCCAAAAGACTCCTTCCTTATTTCTCCTTTCTTCTATACGGAATAATATTGACGTTCCAATCCCTGCGTTTCGCACGCCGGGTCTTCACGGGCACAGATCATCGGCGATATTCCACGCACTTACACGAATCTGAATAGTATGTTGATTTTACGAACTTGTGATGTGTCTTGGGTGTGGGCCGGAAAAAATTTCGACAATAAATTAATTAATTTATGAAAAACAAACTGATTTTATGTTTTATAAATATTTATTAATATATTAAAAAACAATATAACAAATTACTTGCCAAATCATCATACAAAATAAAAATACATCTCTCCCCACGCCGACATCCAAGCAGAGCTCTACCGAGGGTGCGAGGACGGGGACGTGGAGAGAGAGTTTCCAAATAAAACTCTCACTCACCTAAAATAGATTCAAAATATCGAGTGGTTCGAAATATAATTTTTGAAAGTGAATCAAAAATAGTTTGAAAATGGTTTTAAAAATGGTTAAATTTTATGTGAAAATGCATCGGTATATATACCTATTTTCTGTCCCTAACCTCGCGTGTTCTTTTTGATTTAGTAAAACAAAATTCGACCTTGATATTTTCTCGTGTATTCTAATCTTAATTTTTATTATTTTTTAATTTATTTTGATAATTTTTTATTTGAAATTTTTATTGAATTATTTCTAATTCAAATTCTTTGATTTTAATTTCATTTTCATGAAATTTTCATTTTTGTTAAATTATCGAATTTCGGTCGAATTTGTTGGGTTTTCGTGTTATGTTTGTATTTGTATCGTGCGGATCTTGTTGCATTTTGTTATTATTTTAATTTATTTTTATGTTTATTATTTTATATGTAGTTGCTTTTCTCTCATATTTTGCTAGGTTTAGTTGATGTTTTCATGGGTTTGATTTTAAAGTTGTAGGTTATATTTGCATGTGTGGTACCGATTCATTTAAACATTTTTTCAAGGCCGTTTGTGTTCTGGCCCAACATTTGTATGGAGTTGTCTGGGTAACAATCATATAGTTTCAAAATATCAACACCCAGAAACCCACCATAAACAACAATTTAAAATCTTAGTTTTTGCCAAACATTACTGTCAAAACACTAACCTAACTTTATTTATCAGCGCTGAAAAATCTTAATTAGGGCTTAGAAACTTTGTCTTCTTTGTTATTAAAAATTTGGTTAAGAAAATTTCTCATTTTTTTCAAGTTTTTTACTCACTTCATATTTATTTGATCCCCTTTGTAACTTTACAATTATCCTAAGGATTAAAATAATCAATTATATAAATATTAAATAAGATATAAAAGTAAGAAAATCCAATTTGAGAAATAATTAGAATAATTTTCAACATTCGTTTTAATAATCAAATAAGCATATGATGTTTTAAATAATCATATTAAACCTAATGAAGTTGTCTATTTTATCAAAAGAACTTAAAGGTTAATTAATAATTAAATTATTTAAATTTTATTTTTTTGCCTCTAGATTTTTCGCGATGTATAATTTCTCTTTCAAAGCTAGGAGATGATATTTATTTCGAATGGGATGGCAATGAAGTATTTTATTCTTAAAATCTAAACATTTATTTAATAATATTAAGTTAAGCCTCAGAACAGTTAATAATTCTCGTTCAGCATTTGGGCGATTTCAGTTCAAGTCGTCGTTTTTTGAAAAAATTGATGATGGGAAATTAACCAAATTCAATTGTAAACTCACTGTTAAAGTTTGTCATTGTTATAAATATTATTTTATTTGTTTTTAAATTAGTCATGTATGTCCGTATTTCGATCTAGTAACATAACAAAAGTGTTGATAGATGTAAAATGATTTTCAATGAACAGTCTTGCAATTTAATTGTTCAATTATTCTGTCTTAATGGTACAATTTATTAAATTTTCACTTTGATATATATTATTTAAAGGAATTTCTAAAACGTATAATTTAAATCTTATTGACTGTGAAAGTCTTCAGGCAAAGTATTCAATAACCGATTCAAAAAATATCTTAACAATGTCTTCCAAGTAAGTTTAATTTCAGGATTTATTACATAAGGAAATAATCTTTTCGGTTGATTAATTATAAACCAATTGGCATTCTTTTGACAGCCTTTGCTTTGCGGCTTCTCTTCAAGTTATCATACAATGAAATAAAATTTATTAAGGAGCATCCATTAAGGAAGTAACCCAAAATAAGCAATTTTTGACCCCATCCCCATTGTCTCTCTATAATCCCCATTTGTACAAATTGGGTGAAAACCCCTCCCTCCCCACCTTATGGACGTCCTTGATAGATGCTCCTTATCATACATGCGCATTTCCTCTAATAATCCTTCTCTTATTTGCTCCCAATAATCATGTTGTCCTGATAATGGCTTTTCGAATTCCCCTTTGTTTGCTTTTATTGTTTACCCAACGAGGGTTTTTCGCATTTTGCCCATTAAGTTCTTATTGTGACTTTTTGTTGTCTGCTTTCAAATAATTTTATATTTAAAACACCAACAAAATCATTTCGATAATTATTGCTTTTTAAAATTTACATTCATAAGAAAAAAATAGCACTTAATGGAGCATCCATTAAGGACGTTCCTTAAGAAGAAGGGAGGGAGGATAGGGTTTCAAGTGCCTAGGACATCCTCAGCAGCATTGGTCGTTTAAATATTATACATAATGGATTAAAATTTTTGTATTATCTTTTTATATACTATGTTAAGTAAGTGGCATGTTTCATCACCAATTTTTCTCATTTGATCATTTTAATTATGTATGCATGTTTTTTCTCTATTTTTCAACCAATATTATGTAATACTACATATAATATTGAAATTAAATGTAGCCTATATAGTATATACTTATAAATTAATTATATTTCCTTTGAAAATAAAGGTTATCTATTTTTAGGGGATGTCCCGCCGGGTAGCTCGTGAAAAGGGAGAAAGGGATGGATACATAAATTGATTTTTTTTGGTGGCGTCCTTAATGGATGGTTCCTAATAAATATCAAGTCGGATTTTTTTCAAATCATTTCTTCATAAGCAATTGTTATAATAAAATGGAAATACATCAACACGTTTTTTGCAGCATTTACAACAAATATTTGTAGTAATTCGTACTAGTGATTAATCACAATTCCACATCTATTAACATTCAATCAGAAACGAATTTTTGAAATTATTCAAATAATTCATTAAATCATAACTACATCATTTTTGGTTTATTGAGTTGACAGACAGATCATTGATGATAATTTCCTCAAAATATAGTTCAATTTAATATTTTCGTTTATTTATATAGCAATAATTGTCGTCATCTATAATTGAAAACATAATGAAATTCAAAAATATAATTTATGATTACATTCATTTACAAATATATATTTCAATAAATCAATCTAATGGAATTGATTTATTTCAAATATATTTTATGATGGCTGAAGTAATATTAAATATTTTATGAAATGTCTGAAAAACAAGTTCAAAAATTGATAAAAAACGGACTATGTATTTTAATTCTAATATTTCTTTAAACATATTTTTAGAATAGTAAAATTTTAAAAATTTTCCCAAAACTAGATTATATTGAAATAGGCGATTAAAACTCAAAAATTTAAACACCGGTTTTTCTCCAAATTATTACATAATACACATGTCAGGCCCCTTGGTACGGTCATGGCATAATATACTACTAATGTCTGGACACTGAATTTGTTTTCGATCATTTTCGATTTTTATTAATTAACAACAAAATTTTCATCGCTGCCACATTCTTTTGAACCCTTTAAGATTTAATAAATTGATTGCTACAATTTCTGTACTAAAGATGCCGCATTGAGTGTTATTTTTTGACTTTACTTTGGTCAACATTCTCCCCAAATAATTTACCAAATGACGGATCAATGAATAATCTTGCAGCCAATAGATTTGCCAATAACAAAGTCGACGCCTTATTCAAATATGGAATTTCATCAAGTTCCACTAAAATACACAAAAATAGTTATATTAATCGATAAGTGAATCCTATTAAATTATGACTAAAATATAAAATTCAAGAAAATTATAAAATATTATATTAGTTATCTTTAATTAGCTACACAGTCACTTTTTTGCCAGGCATTCGTTTTTATTCTTACGACTACAATTTGCATAGCTTTTTGTAGCGTTTTAAGTTTTTAAATGATTGCAATACTCTAAGAGAAATCATGGTTTGGACGCCTAAAACGTTGTCTGCACTTAAATATTGTTTTCACCTGAATCACTTTTGTCACTTTACTCTTCAATGCAAAAATAAATAATTAGAAACATATATTAGGTAATAAAAACTATCATATCTAAGGAAAAGACAAAATTTTTGAATTAGTAAGTACTTTTAGAATTCTAAATTTATTTCCAACATCATCAACATCTTTGATCTGACTGATTGATCACTTGAAATTTATTAGAACATTTACTGACTTAATGAACAATTTCCAATCAAATCAAGAAGAATTAACTTTGACAGTCGATTCAAACAGCTGTAAATGGAGCACATATATTGATGATTCAGGTTATTTTTGATTTTAATAGTTAGTCGCATATGATTTTCCATTAATTTAAAATTCAAACATCCTAAATTTATTCTAAAGTCAAATTTTGACTAAAAAAATTGAGGCTCAGAATTACCCAATTATAGATTTTTTATAATATAACACTAGCCGAAAACTCACCAAAACAATTTTATCGATCCATTGTTATTTTCAGAATCCAGCGGCAACTTTTCTTTTACTTAGTTAAATCTATTTCAAATGTACTTACAATCATTTCAAATCTTTCTTCAAAATTCAAAATCGTGATTCATTATTACTTGTTAAAGTTGAGAAATAAATCTCCATGCTTAAGTTCGTCAGCACAATTGTCTTAATACTGGTTCACCATATTAATATTACGGATAATTTAATCTATGCATATTACTTTTAATTGTAAGTAGATTATTTTATCAAATTTCAAAAGTGTCACCCAGAACCAGACAATGATGTTTTATTATTATTAGATTATTGATAATTTAATCTGAATCAGTGATGATCATAATTTCAATAGAAAATATGGCAGCAAAAATCATCTGTTTATCTATTTCCTTTTCTTCATTGATGGTACGCAATAATCTACTTTACTGGCAAATTTGCAACATAAATATTGAAGAGAAATAGGAAGAGAACTAATCTTGCTTTAGCGACCGATGTGTTGTTAGATATGATAGAATGCTAAGACTTTCCAGAACAACATATTAGTAGTAAACTAGGACCATTCCTGACCGTTGGATAAGACTCATAATACTGTAAATATAGAATTTTCGTGTAAAGTTTTACCGAAATTATTAGATATTAAATATCATTTCAGCTATACAAAATGCTATCGACAATTATTTGCGGATCGCCAAATAATACTTTTACACCATTATAGTAAATAAAGATTTTTAATAAAAAGTAAAAAATTGAAAGATTATTTTTTCATCAAACTAAGCCATTTAAATAGAAAAATTATATACTTTTAATATGTCACTAAAATGATTTATATTGATTTAACTTAGATTTAACCATTTTTTATTACTAATTAGGTGAAGTTTTGTACTGTTACACACAGAAGGACCGACAAACACAGTCACTATATATATATATATATATATATATATATATAACCAAAATAGTACTAGCTTTGATTCTTGATTTATACGCCATTATTTTTTTCAAATCAGGAAATTACAAAATATAACAATACGTGGTGTGGCCAATAAGTAGGAAGGAAATATAATTTCGTAATTCAATTAAATTTTTATTGTAGCTATATTATTATAGATTTAATTTGTGTAGTTTGTTTTAAATTATCATTAATTTTATATTGACATTTTGAAATTTGATGCAATTCATGATTCATGCAGTTGAATACCGCAGCTTTATAAAGTTTCTGGTATTACGCCATGTGCCCAATGACTAAATTTTTTTTCCAATTGGAGGAAGACATATGGTGAGGACTCTCCATCGCGCAGAGCAATGACAAGTGGATCGATCTGTTTAAACATATGAGACAGTCAGTTTTGATGACCAAACGACTGGACATCCATTTGCTCGCCGCTTTCTTTCGTCAGAGATGTGTGAGAAGCGACTTGAGTGCTCTCAGGCAAACTTTCTTTTCCAACAGCATGGTGAGTTTTTCTTGCGTAATATCATCACACAAGATGAAACCCGTCTCAGTCTGTATCTGCAAGAGTTTAAATGTGAGTCAAATGAGTGGAAATTTCCAAGAAGATGAGATCTGGAACCTCCCAAAGAAAATGCCTGATACTGAGCATTTTTTGGAATGCCCGTGGTGTTATCCTTGCCGATTTTGCTAAAAAAACACCAGCCTCAACTCTGCATACTACTCTGATCTTGTGTGTAAATGTCGACATACTCGACGAAAAGAACGGGCTATTCCCATGTGGTTTCTCCAAGACAACGCACCAATTTGCAAAAGTGCAGCATCCATGCGAATTCTGGAAGAACGTGGATTTTACCTTTTGGATCATCCTCCATACAGTACAGACCTTGCCTTAGTGATTTTTACCTCTTCAGGCATATCAAGAAACATTTGCGTGGCAAACAGTTTGCAAATGCTTAAGATCTGAGGGAAGAGGTAAAGAGTTTCCTGTGTGATCAGTCCTCGATTTCTTCAAAAATGTATTCTCTGAACTGATTCAGCTTTGGCAAAAGTGTGCGAATGTAAATGGCACTTATGTCGAAAAATGATGTCTATACATGTTATTGTGTAAAAGTTTGGTGTTCCTATTCAATTGATTTCCTAGTCATTGCACATACTTTTTGGGTGCAATACTTATATAAAATATCTTTATTCAGTAAGGCAGAAGGGCTCAATATTATAGATAAGAGTTGTTCTCGCGCGTAGCGATACTCACAAAAATAATTTTCCTTTCTCATTACATTTTAAGTATCGATATCGTAAACATTTGTGACTTATTCAAAACATTGTAAAACTATTAGAATAATTTATTTGATTTTTTAATTAAAAAACAGATATTCATTTTTAGATGTTTCAAAAACTATTTTTACCAAGATGTCTATAAATCTTGAAGACTTTGAAGAGTACGATATTTCTAATTCTATTGAAGTCATTATGTGCTACAAAGAACTAAGAGTTAGGCATTTATTTGTCTTCGAAGTTTTTTACTTTTCAATTATTAGGCAGCACTGATCTTTGGTGAAATATCAAATTATAAACTACACATGTCGTACAGTGAGCCAGGCCGACCTTTTATAATTAGTTATTCAGAGCCCTTGTTCAAAGTTCATTTTGTCCTTGCCACTCTAGGCAGTTCTAATAGATTAGCGAATTCTAGGTCTCTAAATTATGTATTATATGTTTATTTCTATTTATCAATTCAGTCTTCAAACCAGATTACAAAAATCTCGATCTCACATAACTCCTTCGTTTCTTGATTTTGATGAGGGAGAAGAATTGGAGAATATTTTGGTAATTTTTGTTTTCAGTAGCTTAACTAAATTATAGGGAAAATTCGTTTATCAACTATAAGACCAATTACAAGTATGACAAAATGTAATTTTATTTTAAATTCAAAATTTTTGATTAAACAGTTTTTTGTTTTCTATTTAAAAATTTTATCCTATATGTAAACTCATATTAATATCCCTGAAGATTCCGAACAGCACTTGAATTCTTGTTTATTGAGTTTTGTTTAATATAATTTTAATAGTTAGTTGAGTAATATTTATCAGCTATCATTTTTAAACGACATAATAAATTATTACAATTATTGCATCTTCTTCAATAATCCTTTTCAATGTTATGTTTCCAAAAGTCGTTTATTCTATAATTTTACGGGAAATCCTTTTGTTCACCTTTTTTGTCCGTTATTGTTCCTTTTAAATTTATTTTACTAAACCTCAACCTTTTTCAAAGGCGGTCAATTTTTTTGAATTATCATAATGTTCGGCAGCTAGAAATAATTTAAATTATATTATAGATTGTATCGTTTCTTCGTTTTTGATGCTCAAATAAAAAGAATAAACAAGTGAATAATTAAGAAAAATGATTTTAATCAGAGTTGAAATTAATAATTAATGTGAGAATTGCATTTTTACTATTTTTGGACGAAATTAAAGAAATAATTAATTTTTTAGAAAAATTATTAAGTTACCAAATTTATAAAAAATATGGTGAAATAATTTGATAATAGCACAAACACTTGATAGATTTAACACAACTGACAAATTTTTACCAAATTTTTAAAATAATAAATATTTCAATATAAAATCAATACTAGCAATATTGTTTAATTGATTTCATAAAATGAATATTTTTAATTACATATTTTTATGAAATCATATTAAAACGACAAAATAAATAGTTTTTATTTTTTCCTTAGAAAGATTTTGATGAATTTTGTTTTATTTGTAAAATAAATTATCTTTTCTATATTATTTTGAATTTAATTTAAAAAACTAAAAATTACAAGAATTGTTCGGGACTGTTTTGAAAGACGCGCAGGGAACACATTTTCGTAGGTTAGGTAGCACTGGGCTAAAGGAATGAATATAAATTAAATTTCAATTGAAGTAATTGTTTAAATTATTGTTTTAAATTTTATAAAAATGAAATATAAAGAATTACACTTGTTGGGGTTCACAAAAGTAAAAATATAAAATCAATTAAAACATTAATATTGAAATAATAATTAAAAAGGCAAAATCAATTAAAATTTTAAAATGAATATTTATCGGGTGAAACGGGTATGGGCGGATGCCAAATGACGAGACGAATCCAAATATAATAAAATTAAATCGAAAAATATTTAATCGAAGGAAATATTTAATAAAAATAAAAATTAATTTTCTAATGGGAAACTCGAGCTAATGGGAAGTCCGAGCCAAAAGAAAACCCGAACAGTGTGAGAAACCCGGAAGGTCAACAAATTTTCTAATTACGGAAAACGAAATTGGTTGATGAAGAAAACCCGGGATAAAAGAGAAACCTGCCACCAAAATAATTATTGTAAACAAATGGAAACCCCGTGAGCCCAGAAATAACTAATTTGGTTTTGGACAGAGGTGTCAAAAACCAATTTAGTTTGCGGGTGACTTGAGTTGCGAGGAGTATAAAAAGAAAAAGCAGATCAGCAAAGTTGCCAGTTGGTCGAAGTGAATATTTCAGAGAGCTGAATAAAGGAGGTAATAACCTTAAAGATAAATCAACCAGCCAAACAAATTGCGTCATTTCCCTTCGGAAGACGTATCCCTACGCATTGAATTTTGTGAAATCGTGCAGAGTAATTGTGTAGAGTATTGTGAATTGAATCGAGTTTTGTGAAAGTTGTGATTTATAAATTGTAAATAAATCTTATTGTTGGGTTAATTGAATCGATTAAAGGACATCAAGGAGTCAGACCTAAGCACCGACTTTCTATATAAAACCCAACACACTATTAATATTGCATAAAATACAAGAAATTTGGAAGTAATTATTCAGTATGTAAATTTTTTGAATAAATATTACAATAGTAAAATTATATTCAAAACATTTTTCTAATTAAAGAATATTTTCAAAGTTTATTTTAAATTTTTATAAAAATTTTAAAATTGTAATTCTTCAAACTTTATCATTGTTAGTTGCAATTACACTGCAACCATTTTTTCATGAAATCATAGTTAATTAAAATTCCACAATATATAATAACATGATTAAACAATATTTGTCAGATTATTTTAATACCTTTTCGAAGCTTCTATAATTCTTTTAATCAACCATGATTCCAATCAATTCCAATTTAAAAATTTCATCTTAAAATTACTTATTTTAATTAATTTTGAATTATTATACACACTTCTCACACTTATAATAACAATAAATATCAAACATTTATAAATACAAAACTACTTCATAGTCTACTTGTATTTATCAGTAACTAATTATTGCAAAATTTACTGAAGTGTTATTTAAATGAAAACGCCATTCAATCACTCGTTTTGCGATATATTTCGTATTAATTTATATTTGAACAAATTATTACTTATTAAATATTTTATTATATTTTACCTAAGTAAAATTAAGTATTTATTTAATATTATTTTTATTTTTATTATTAACACGTTGACGGACAATTGCGGCTATAGCCGTCAAAGCGAAGTTCACAATGTGGCATGACTGCTATAGCCGTCCAAAACGAAACGGTCGTTTTTAGACACTACGGCTATTTTCAGCGTTGTAAACAATGTTATAAACAGGGAATAAGGAAGGAAACATCATATTGCTGCAAGAATTGCATGTCAAAACCTGCACTGTGTCCTGCACCATGCTTTGAAACATGGCATACCGAAAATAATGTATAATAATTATAAAATTATAATAAATTTTTTTGTCATTTATTTATTTTTGTTTGATTAAGAACTAACATTTCGTGTAAAACTCCCAAAAATACTTTGTTGCATACAAAAATTGCTTGTTTGAACCATTAAACCTGTCATTTACGTTTTTAAATTTTTGCTGTTATAGCCGCCATCGTCCTATCACTTAGTGTATAGAGTCCGCTGGCGCCATGACGGTTATAGCCGCAACCTAATTAAAGGTACTAAATTAATCAAAATTAAGTTTATTTAAGCAGAAAGAGTAAAACTATACTTCTAACATTCTAAAAATCACAAAAACATATAGTGTCAATTTTCGAACTTCGCTTGTTCCTACTGTCCGTCAACGTGTTAAAAATAATTAATTTTTAAAAATATTGTCATTAAAACTCACGGAAAATAGTGTTTAAATGAACTATATTATTAGATGGCATGTTCCGAACAAACGGAAGAAGTATATAAGTTACAAACACAATCATCTAGGCCGGCATTGGAAGAAGTAATACTTACAAATCAGTATCAATAATGTTATTTGATTTAGACTCCACGCAATATAAATAATTTACCGAAGAAAAAAGTTTGAATTTGATTACTCAATCCTTATTATCTATTAAAGACAGGAGCTCGACTTTTTGCTTCATTTATTAATGCAAGTGAAGGGGAAAGTAAAAGGCCGAGAAAACAATTTGCAGAAGTTGAGGAACCAAATCAAGATGAAACAGTGCTGGTTGAAGATTCAGATTAAATAAATATTTATTGTTTATTTTAATTTTTCTGAATTTATTATTTTACAATTATTTGGTTAAATATCTGTTAAATCGATTGAGCACATTTTATTGATTAATTAATATTGAAACCAAATAATAAAACAACAATATTAATCGGCAGTCTATTGATGATGTCGAGCATCAAGGAGAGAAAGGAATCTCAAATCTGTGACGTCGCGTGTTATTTCATTGAAAATCAATACGTTATAGATTTTTTTATTTTATTTTTCTTATGATTGTTGGGCCAGAACGTAAACGGCCTTGAGAAATATTTTAATGGATCAGTAATACACATGCAAACATAACATGCAGATTTAAATAAACCTGGAAACACCAATCAAACCATATAAAATATGAGAAAAAAGGAGAATTAAATATAAATTAATAAACATAAAAATAAATTAAAATAATAACAAAACGCACCAAGATTCGCACGATACCAACACAAATGTTGGCGAATAGGGTTGGTTTTATTTATTTTTTCTAGGGTTTTTTTGTGCATCTAACCCCTAAACGCCAGCAAGATTATTATTCTATCCCTCCTATGTACCCATGGTGAGTGCCATGTTGGTACTGTACATAGAGGTTGAAAATTCATGAGCAGGTGAGCTCCATTTCTAGAACTACTCCTCATGATATTTTCACATTCGGGTTCTGGACTGCCGATGGAAGGTCTTACGTCTTTCTTTTTCTATATTCTGGTCCTTACTCGTCTATTCCTACAATTTCCATACTTATTTATCATCTTTCCCCATTATTTATAAAAATATCCTTCAAAAATTTGGGCAGCGTTCCTCCCTTATTTTTAGGTAAATTTCCTATTTCATTTGTTCAATCACGGAATCGACTGCATTTTTCCTAATTTACATTTGTCTTTCTCTATATTAAAATTTGATCAACAATTCCTTAATTCCCGGTACGTTTCCCATGATTTTAAGTAATTACAACCCTCTGCGATCACTTTCGAAAACATTTCCCTCTTCTGTCAGAATAGATCATTCAACTTTTGGAAAAATACTTTCAAATTTACATTCCTAGCCTATCCTATCCTTTCCATATTTGATTTTCTGATTTATTTTCTGACAAAGTTTTAAGTTTTCCCTACAAAACTTTATTCCCGCTTAACTAAAGTCGCACTTCCCGAATTTTATTCCGACTCGTTCCGGCCACATATTTCAGAAGCCGCCCCGAGTATACAGCGGCGCCCTGCGTGGCGGTCCTGTGCATTATCACCAGAACCGACTGCGGACTGCCGAGGGGTCCACGAGGCATGACCCGCGAGCCCAACTAAGGGTTTTCACCCACTAGTTAGCCCGAGATCCGTCCCATGGACCATCTATTACAATACTTATTATAAATAAGATTTTAGGGGGATTTGTCAGTGGCACCAAAAGATTCCACGACCATCCAGAATAAAATCAAAGTAACAAGACTTCGAAATATATATTTATACAAAAAATAACAGTACTTACAATCCACAATCATGCAACCAGATTTGAAAAATTGGCATAAATTGGCATAAACCACTTTGTCTAAAAAATCACTCACGGTTCGTCTAAGAAAGTCTAAAAATTTTTCTATTAGTCACCTGACCGAAAAATGTCTAAGACAGTCTGTTAAAATTCGGTTAGAAATTATGAAAATGACTGCCGTATATATAGTATTTTTGGCCTGTGTGCGACCAATGGGCGATTTTTCGCCATTTTTAGGTTTTTAATTATTTTATTAATTTCAAAATATTTTTGTAATTTTTATATATTTTTCTTTATTTTTTGATATATTAATATTTTATTGTTGGATTTTATTTTTATTATTGTTTTCTTAAAATATATTTTTTAAACCCCAATATTTTGTTTTCTGGTCGCTCTTCTGCCTGTGTTTTTTCTAAACCTTATTTTGCAAGGTTTTGGCAGTTTATTTTATTTTTCATATGTTTCTTTTTGCATCTGTAGGCATTTTTCCGAATTTAATTAATTATTTGTTTTATTTAATTTTGTTATATTTTTAATTTGTTTTAATTAATATGTTTTATTTTATTTTTGGTTTCTTCTTGCGGTGAGTGCTTATGTTACAGCAGCCATATTGACAATTTCCAACGACATTAATTATTTTGTTTTAACTTATACATTTTCACATTTTTGTTTAAATTGGTTTTTGTAATTTTGTTTTAATTTTAGCTCTGAGCCCAACAAACCACTCCCGGGGCCGTTTAAATTGCGCCCCGCAATTTCTCATCAACACATTCTCATTCCATTAACAATACTTTTATACAACACAAGAAAAAGGTTATACAGATGAAATGTCAATTTACAAGTTATAAGCAGACATCACTTAAGGTGATGGGATGTTTATACATAAATCAATACTGTTAGTGAGTTTTTATTTACACACACAAGATGAAGTTCGTTAGAATCAGTAGAATCGCGTTGTGATTAGTGTCTGTGACTTGGGTCTGGGACGTTGTCTTGATTGATTGGTTTAGGTTGAGATTCGATGAGCTGGAGTTGGTTGATTATTGTAGAGCTATTTTGGTATTGAGGATTTGGGTTGGTCGGCTTTACGAAATGAATTGTTCGATTGTTTTGATCTCTTCTTCTCGGGTGTTGATTGATTGGGATCTTCTGTAAGAATTTACGATCTGGGTGGTTTTGTAGAATATTACGATTGTGAAGATAATGATTTGCATGATTCCTAGGCAGAACATGATGGTTTCGAATGTTGTTGGTTTCGGATTTTCGGGAATTGGGTGAGATGACGGTATTGATATTGCGAGAGGGTGTTTTCGAGAAGATAGAGTTGGTTTATTTTCCACGCTAATTATGGATTGAGGTGTTTGCATAAGGATTTCGGGGAAGATATTCTTGGATTCGGGTGAGTTCTGACTTGATTTTTTGGATTGAATAGAGAGCTTCTTGGATAATTTCGAATTTATTTGGTTTCGGATTTTCAGGAGTTGGGTGAGATGACGGTATTGATATTTATGATTGGTTTTTCGGGTTGTGATGGTTGATTGATTTTCCGTAATAGGTGAGGATTGAGGTTTTTGCATAAGAATTTCGGAGAAGATATTCTTGGGTTGTGATGACTTCTGACTTGCTTGTTTGGATTGAGTAGAGGCTTCTTGGATTTTCTAAAGGTTCGAATTTATTTGGTTCGGATTTTCACGAGTTGGGTGAGATGACGGTATTGATATTTGTGAGAGAGTGTTTTCGAGCTGTGAGAGTTGATTGATTTCTGTAACAGATGTAGATTGAGATTTTACATGAGGGTTTTCGGAGAAGATAAATTTGCATTCGGGTGAGCTCTGATTTGATTGTTTAATTGAGTAGGGTGCTTCTTGGTTTTTCTGAGGGTTTGGGTTTGATTTGTTGATGAAGATTACGATTAAGAATGCACCGATTGATGGGTGTAAGTTCATTTTCTATTTACAGAGTTTCATTTTTGTTTATTTACACTTGTACACACTTTTTGTTTTCGCATTATTTTACTCTGGTTTGGTCTCGTCTCGATTATTTGGGGTTGGGTTATTCCTCAGCATCAACTCCGCTCTCATTAATCGATTTGTCATTTCAAGTATCGTGGTAATATACTTTTCCTTTTCTTCCAATATAATTCTCAACTCTCTATTATTCTTGGTTAACACTCTTGCTTGTTCATTTAATTTTTGCATCTTGTTATTTTGCCTTATTGCATATTTTTCGGGTCCTTGATAAGCTCGGTTCAATTTTGTTTTTAATTCTCTGATACTTTCTTTGAATTCGATTAGTTTCTGTTCTTCCAGTACACATCTTGACCATTTAGCTACTAATTCGTCCACTTTTTCTTCCAATCCTTTACACACTTCATTTGTTTCTGAGCAATTCGTTTTCCTCTTCTACATTTTTTTTGTTTATTCAGAATGAGGCATTCCTCTTTTAACGTTTTAATCAATTTTCTAGACTGAACCACTGTTTCGTAATACTGTCTATTTCCCGGGGTTTGCGTTCCATTGATATTCTCATCTTTTCTATCATCTCTTCTTGTTCGTTATTTTTTTGTTTCTGCTGATTCCTCGATTTTACATTCCATAGGTATTGAAAATTCGTTCTCTACTTCAATTTTGATGAGTTTGATATTTACAATTTCGTTGATAAAGGTCTCGCCGGACTCTACTTCTATGGTTGTTGGTTCTATCTGACTATTCATATTTCTACCATTTTTATGTTCATGATTTTTGTTATTTATTATCGTTTGATTTCTGTTTTTATGAATTTATTCTTTCTATGAGTTTTATACATTTTCTGGTTTTATATATTTTTTGATTATATATATATATATATATATTTTTTTCATTTTCATTTTTCTCGCGATTCTTGTGTGGTAGCCATTTCTCCATCCATCATATAAGATAGTTAGTTTACTTCTTCTATGAGATCCTCTACTTCCTTTACTGGCATAGTAGTATTTTCATGGGCCTTGAGCTTTTCGACATCACTTTCAAGTTTCTCACTTTCGTCTCAAGTGCCTCCTTCTTATTTCCCATTGTGCATTTGCCTTTTTCTCACTTTCTCAATTTGTCTCTTTTTTCACACATGTCCTTATATCCTACCACCTCTCGTTTATCATGTTCTGAGCGCGACTGCTCTATTCCACTCACAGTTGATTTGTTTCCTTTAATCTTGATAGTTTTCTAGATGTTCTTTGCGCCACTGTTATCTCGTTTTCTCGAATTGCTAAGATCGATTTTGAATCCTCTTCTCTCTTATTCAGTTATCTTTAATTGCTTTTGCTTCTCGTTGATAATCTTCATCTGGTCTTGTTCCCACATTTTCCAAACATCCAGAGGTGTCCACTTTTACGGCAATTCCTTCAGCTCTCTTGCGGTTTCCTGTTATTTTCTCTTCCAGGTTCTTGCTTGTTTTCTTAGCCCTTCGATGGCTCTTCCACTTTGTCCCGTTACTTTAGATCATTGAGTTATTTGTTCGATTAGCTCTCTTTTTGTGTTTACTAGTTCTTCTTTCACTCTTATTTGTACGTTTCTCACTTGCTCCACCTTGGTTTCGAGTTTCTCTCTCTTCTTATTTGCTTGTTTCTCTCGGTATTCGTAGTATGCAGCTTCCGCTACCTGTCCAAGGTGTTTGATTCTCATCGTTCCTAATTCGTCTATCTTTCTGATCAATCTTTCGCTTTACTCATATACTTCGTTTTCTAACTGCCCGTTTCTTCGGTTTGCAATTCTGACATTACCTTATTACACTTTAATTCATTTTCTTTTATCTTATTGAACTCTTTATTTGTTCAACTGGTTACTTGTTCGTTCTTTTCTTGGTTTTCTTTTCAGCCACTCGGCTTCCATTTATGTTTTCCGTTTCCGCTTTTTTACTATTGACGTTTGTTGTAAAATGGACATTTCTTTGCTGCTCCGACATCGTTTTCCGTTTTACTTTCTATCATTTCCTTTCATTTCCTCATGTCTTTCTCGTATATTTTTTGCAAGTTCAATTGTTGCATGGTTTATATTTCTTTTCTTCTCTCAAACTGTTTCATCATCATTTATGTTTTCCATCTCTGTTTCATTCGATTTATTATTTATTTATTTATTTATTTTTTGGGTATCCTTTTTAATCAATATTCTCTATTTACCTCATTGATTATTAATTTCATCACCATTACCGTCGGAATATCAACTTCGCACTTCAAATTATCATTTGTTCAGTATTCATTTTCTACCATCAGTTTATTTTCTTTCGTGTTCAATCTTTAATTTTACGCGAGTACAGATTTTATTAATATTTATTGTCATACTTTTACGTATATAATAATATTGTTTTATAATCAATTTACACTCTGAACTACTCAAAATCTGATATCCCCGGCTCCCGTCTTTTCCACCAATCATTTACTAACAAAACACATTGTCTTTCAGCATAATTCCACCCATCATGCGTTCATCAGTTTTAGGAGCTTCGGTTATGTAACATTTTTCTTTCAAAAAATTTTTTTTTTTTTCTTTCAAAATCTTTTGTTTTACATCTCATTTTTTACCATATGAAGCATTTCTGTTCTCTTCGGTTGCATCTTTCCCAATTGCTATTTTAGCTTACTTCTTTCTATTAGCCCACATCGACTTACATAATGTCGTCTGTAATTTGGCAACACCTTTCCCTCCTCAATTCACATGTTTTGGTATTTTTTTTTTAACCATTTCGGTCATGTTTAAGTGTTACATTTATTCTCCTACTTCACAGACCACTTTTCTCACCTTTTGTTACTGGTTTTTGACATCTTTCAAATGGTTTTCTTTTATAAATTACCTTTTCCATATGTCATTTGTGCTTTGATTCTACCCTTTTCCCACTGCACGGTTCGTTTGGCAATTTTATCTCATGATAATTTTCTTTGGTGGTTGTTTCGGTCTTCTTAAGTCTTTAAGGGGTGTCTTTTTATACCTCCAGAGTCAGACATTCTCTGTTTGAACGTGGTTTGTGTTCGGTTTATTATGCACTCGCGTGCACAATCTCTACCGCATTCAGTTTTGTCACGGGCTCTTTGAGTAACTCGCTTACATAATCCGCCATCAAATCTTTTCTAATTTTATTTTGGTTGTTTCCTGGTCATTGTTGATAATTTCGTTGATTTCCGTCATGCCTTTTTGTTGGATTCATCTTCTTACTTTTCTGTATTTTCTACTTTTAGTCCATTTATTCTTTTACGTATTTTTGATTTCTTTTTACTTTTATTTATCGAATTTTACATATTTTTGATTTTGGAATTTTCTTTCTACATTTATACAGTTAATCTGTCTACACAATCATTTTCTTTAACGCTACTATGACAGTCTGGTTCTTGTGTTTCTCTACTTATTCTGCAGACAATCTGTCCATTCCTCTTTTATTCTACTTCTACGTTTCGTTTGCTTTGCAGTGTTCGTTGTCTTTGTCACGTTCTGTGTTTTCATCTTCTAATTTGTCTTCTCATCAATTAATTCTTCTCTGTTCTCTATCTACAATGATATATATCTGATGTTTGCAGCATCCATTGCTTGTCATTCATTTGTGTATTTACTGGTTTACTTACTCGTTAACGAAATTCTCTGCCGTTCGCCACATCTCCGTGAACGTTTACGCCTTCCTATTGAGTTTGATTCATTATCTTAATTTTTATACTCTCTTTATTTTCTCATCTGGAATTTAAATCGTAGACAAAATTTGTTGAAGTGATATCTATAGCTAGACCGCTTGTATATATACGTAACATATGATTTAACATTATATACACCATATTCCCTTATCTATATTCTGTAAATTTAGAGAGGTTCTGACTTTCATGAGACCTACCTCATTACACCGCTCTCATCTATCTCTTTATCTCTTATGTGATTTCGTCTCATCTCTATATCTATATCATTATACGCATGGTAGTGAGCATGAGCGAGAGTGATAGTGAGTAGCGAGTCTAGCAGGCGAGTGTGAGCACATATTATATCTACATATAACACAGTACATACAACACACATTATACATATACATATATATATGTATATTATTTGTTGTTTCGTGTTTTCTACGGTCTGTTTGATGTGTTATTGCATCGTTATCATCGATCGATTCGTTTCGGATACCTACGGAATATGTGTTTTGAAGTTCGGTTATTTGTTTTATATATCTCTATCTACATATATATGATATTTTTATATCTTTATATATCTATGTCTTTCTTCATACATAGTCGCTTCCATTATTACGGATAAGTCATCATCTCGTTCAATTCGTTCTATGGCATATGTGTGATTATTGTCTACCGTTGATATTTGTTATTATCATTTTGCTATATTTATTCGATTATACTTCTCTTTCTCTCTATTGATTGTTACTCGCTGTGAGTTAGAGGTTAACTCAAAGTTGTGTGGTACATTGGGTAACGGTCGTAATATATTTTCATTAATTATTTCATTTACGGTAGGCATACAGTCGTTTCCATATTTCTGCTTGATCGTTTGTGTTTCTATTGTTTTTATTGTGTTACATCCATCAGCATTCTTCCTTCCATTCCTTTCTTTTCGTGTTTCCTTTTCTCGTTTGTTATGGTGATTGTCATTGTCTTCATCTTTCTATCCTTGCCGATTCTCTTTCGTGTTTTCCTTTTCGTGTTGTTTATTGTGATTTGTTCATTGTCTTCATCTTCTTTTCCTGCCGATTTCTTTCTTTTCGTTGTTTCCTTTTCGTCGTTGTTTATTGTGATTTCATTTGTCTTCATCGTTAGGTCATTGTAACCCCCCCACTCGTAATTATTATTTTTCAAATTTTTCTATTTTACGGTAGGCATGACAGTGCGTTTCCATATTTGTCTTTTGATTTTCGTTTTTGTTGTTTCTATTGTTTTATGTTGTACATCCATCAGCTTTCTTTTCCTTGCCATTTCCTTCTTTTCGTTGTTTCCTTCGTCTTGTTTTATTGTTGATTGTCATTGCTTCATTCTTCTTTTCCTTGCCGATTTCTTTCTTTTTCGTTGTTTCCTTTTCTGGTTGTTTTATTGTTGATTTCATTTCTTATTCTTTCTTTTCTTTTGCCGAATTTCTTTCTTTTCGTTGTTCCTTTTCGTCGTTGTTTTATTGTTATTGTCATGTCTTCATCGTTAGGTGTATCTTCCTCGGTCTTCGCAAAAATTCGTCCCCGACATTTGATTTTCTTGATCAAATTCTTATATGTTTTAACATATCTATATCTGGTTAAACTGCTTCATTCCCCTATTTTTTTTTTTTTTTCTTTTTTTTTTTTTTAAGCTATAATTATTGATTACTTAAGTAAATTTACATTCAAGTCTAAATATACATCTATTTTTTGTTTTGCTACTTTTATTTTATCCACTTATACATCAAATTTCTACAATATACATCATACGACTTTTAATTATATACATACTTTTTGACTTTTTTCGTCTACACTTCGCTTTTATCTCATTTTAATTCTCTAGTATTACTTTTAGTCTTCTTCAGCTCTACCAAATTTTGTACATCTAATCAATATCTCATATTCATCTTGCTCTTCTTTCATTCGTTTATTTTTAATTTCTGCCTAACATTACCTCGTTCTTTTAGTCTGAGTACTGTTGTCATTAGTGTTCACTCTCTCTTATTTGTTTTCTGCTGCTTGCTTCCACATTATAATTTTTTCATCCTGTTTGGTTACTTTACAATCAATTCCTATATCCTAATTGTTCAATACATTGTCTTCTCAATGCTGGGTATGAGTATTATATCTAGTGTATTGTTTGTTCTTACTTTTTCTCTTCTTTATTCGTATATTGTGTCTTTGTTTTACCGTTGGTTGATATTCCTTACATTTCTGACTATAACCATTCCTCTCTTACATACATTTGATTGCTCTGATTCTTCATTATTTCTCTGGAGTGATTTCCCAATTTATCTTTCATAATTTGGCAGCTGGTTTCTAAATGCCCTACTTCACTGCATTTATAACAAACTTTGCGCTATAAGTGTTGATTTTCGGTATCGATTTTCTATGATAAGTTCGGACTTACTGTTCTTTCTAAACATTCGCTTTCATTTGACCTTGTTGTCGGCATTGTCGGCATTTTTATACAGTATTTGCATAGCATATCATAAGTTTTATTATTCTGTTTGGATTTTCCTTCACTCCTTCTGTCTTTCCTTGTTTGGGTTTATTCTCTGATTTCAGTAGTTTCGTTTTATTCTTTTGCATAATCTTCATTGGTGTTCGCTTGTCTTTTCATTTCCTCGTTTACTAGTTATTTACAGTTCTTTTGAAAACATTGTTATTTCCGAATTAATTTCTTGTTTCGATATTCGAATTTACATCACTTCCATCCGGTCATTGTGCATCCTCATATTCAAATTCACGTTGCTATTCTTCATTATCCGCTTTATCTCTCTCCCGATTAA